>WNWK01000818.1:0-150000 GCA_009830355.1 Cherax destructor
ACTGCCTTTCTTGTGTCACTGCTGCTACATCTTTGCTTCTGCGTCTCCGTCTGCCACTGCGTTTTTATCCGCCTCTGCTTTTGTGTATGTATCTGTGTCTCTGTTACTGCAGCTTCGTCTCCTCTCCTACGTCTCCATCTCCTTCTTCTATGCTTTTATCTACAGTCTTCATCTCACACTTGGCTGCTTCTTGTCCTCGTCTCTCACTGGGTAATAAATATCACACAACCACTACAACAATGTAGGATTTAATGACAATATCTCTATTTTCTACTTCGCTTGTTACTTTATGTAATTTCAGAGCATTTAATTATTATTTGTTCCTGCTTTGTTTACTCAATTACATCCATTGCTTGCAATGAATTATTATTACCAAGTTTCGTGAAATTATATCAGCATCATTATATACAAAATAGCCTTAACATTATGGACAAATTATATGATCTAATAAGAGAAATCAAAATGCATGATGGTGGAAAAATTCTTGTCTCAAATTATCTGGGACATATTGCGTGAATTATCCCTAATTTTGTCGTTGGTTCGGCGTCTCACTTTGATATCTAGAGAATAGAGTCATCACGAGCAGTTTAGTCTGTCGGTCTGATTGACCAAGACTCGCACCCAGACATGCCTTTGATGTATATGAATAATATTTTGATGATATAATACTGGGAAGATTTTTTTTTTTTAGTGCTGGTGTTTTCCTCTAAGGCTGTGGGGTCAGTGACTGGGAAATTCGTTCATGTTTGCTCATTCCCTGGTTGTCTTTTCCGATGTGATTTCATACCGCACACCCATGCATAAGGGGAATTACCAATAGACCCCTGGCTGCCTTCAAGAGAAAGCTGGACAGATACCTAAAGTCAGTACCCGATCAGCCATGCTGTGGTTCGTACGTTGGACTACGTGCGGGCAGCTGTAGAAGCCTAGTAGATCAAGCCTTGATCCACCGGGAGGCCTGGCCAAGGACTGGACATCGGGGGCGTTGACCCCCGGAACACCCTCCAGGTAGGTAGGCAGGTAATATGCTCATTACCTGTCCTTCCCTGCACCAAAACCTGCTTTTAGTTCAGGTTCCGTAAAGGCTATTTTTATTTAATATTAATATTACATTCAAGGGGGAGCACTAAACCCATAGAGGGTCATACAGTGCCTCGGGAAATGGAAGGCATTCATGTAAACTCCAGGCAGACACTTCCCAGAACGGTTTGACTGCATTTTTTTGCGATGGTGGATTGTTTTTTTTTTTTTTTAAATATCGGAGTATTTCTTCCGACGAGCCTCCCCAACATGAAGTGCTTCTGCACCTCATCCTTTGTAATGATATCACTCTGACTCAACACTAAACCTCGAGTTGTCATTGACGGCGATGAGACCAGACAAAGCATTTTTGCCTTAATATAGGACCCGCCTCCAGACGATCAGTAGGAATCTCCAAGATGTGGAAGAATGTCTCGTGTACTTCGTTACGAATTATAGGAGGATTAAAGTTACAATTGCTATTTCCTGTACATTAGTGACAGCACTTTGATGGGAGATCTGGATTCGCCTCTAACTGGACCATTTCTTCCTTGATGGAGGTTTCGATGCGACCGTCAGAGAGGTCAACGAGTCCTTCACTCCAGTACCTGTCCTCGATGTTTGAGGAGCGTCTTCGTGGGCAGTGGTTGGGGACCCCATTACGTATCGAGGTCCGTGATGACCTTGGTAATTTCATGCATCATGATTTTGTTTATGCTTCAAGGATAAAGGTCTTTGCTGACAGGTCAGAAAGCGAGTGTGATCGTCGGTGAGGAAGGGTATCGTGCACAGTTACCAAATGAGTCTTTTGTGTTCACTGTAGAGATCCAAACAATCTCTGTTTTCCTCGTTGGATATTGAATTCCTGTCTACTCAGTTTCGCAGTCCATTCTGTCCTGGCACAATATACTTGTGTCCATTTTGTTGTCCAAAAATATCCAGGAGTGGTTAGACCATTTCCACACAGGGCACAAGGATGTGAAGTTCTGTTGGTGCCCAGGCCATACTGATGTCTCTGGAAATGAACAGGCATATGATGAGGCAAAGTCTGCTGTTTTAAGTTTGCTCTGTAGCAGACTTCTACCTCACTGTGAATACATGAGCTACATACACACATATGTCCATAGTAACTGGCAGGCCCAGTGGGCCCCACAGAAAAGCAACAAGTTACGCAGTTTTCGGCAGGATGAGGAAGTTTTGCCCTTCAACAGGAATCGCCACTTTGAGACAATGCTGTTGAAGATAAGGAGTGCAAATCTCGCCCATAACCACCCGTTTGCAAGGGTTCCTTTTCCCCTTTGTCTACCTACCTGGAGAGTGTTCCGGGGGTCAACGCCCCCGCGGCCGAGTCCTTGACCAGGCTAGTGTAGCTAGTGACGTGCTACTGACTGTGCACCGCATTTTACTTGTTCACAGATTAGGTCTTTTCACTTATGTCACGTATATTATAAATACTGGGGTGCCTGTAGGGATCTCGGGGAACTTGTAGGAGAGTCCTTTGACATTTTATACTGATGGTTGTTATTTGTGGTTGGTGTGGTAGTAACTGTGGTGTGTTTTATTTACGCTGGTGTTTTTTTATTGTTTATTTTACCTTTGTTCTTATGTTTGTGTTATCCTTTTTATTTTATTGCTAAGTGAGCAATGTCAAAGCACTTTTCAAGTCTGAAGACTATCTACTATATCATTTAGTGTAAAATTTGTGTAAAAAAACGAACAAAAAACTCACTACAACATTGTGTAGGGTATCGAAGGGTGAGGGAGAGAGGGAGGAAGAGAGGGAGGAAGAGAGGGAGGAAGAGAGGGAGGGAGGGAGGAAGAGAGGGAGGGAGGGAGGGAGGGAGGGAGGAAGAGAGGGAGGGAGGGAGGAAGAGAGGGAGGGCGGGAGGAAGAGAGGGCGGGAGAGAGAGAGAGAGAGAGAGAGAGAGAGAGAGAGAGAGAGAGAGAGAGAGAGAGAGAGAGAGAGAGAGAGCAGTCCCAATACAGCATAATCCGGTGTATCAAACAGGGAAAGTCAATGGTACAAGCCCTAAACATAATTTTTTTTAATTAGGTCCCTCATGAAGCCAGACCTCATAACATTACCTAAATATGTGTTGTGAACGAACCCTCCTGCTAAACACTGACTAATGTATTTTGCAATATAACTTCTGTGAAGGCTTTATTAGTCCCCTCACTTCTCTCCCCTCAGCTCTCCCATCACCTCTCTCCCATTATCTCTTTCCTCTCACCTCTCTTATTTCTCTCCCTTTATATATTTCCATATTTCCCATCACCTCTCTCCCTTCATCCCACTTCCATCACCTCTCTCCTCTCACCTCTCTCCCATCACCCCTCTCCTCTCACCTCTCTCCTCTCACCACTCTCCTCTCACCTCTCTCCTCTCACCTCTCTCCCATCTCTCTCCTCTCACCTCTCTCCCATCATCTCTCCCCTCTCACCTCTCTCCTATCTCCTCTCACCTCTCTCTCCCACCTCCTCTCATCTCCTCTCACCTCTCTCCCATCACCTCTCATCACCTCTCTCCCCCTCACCTCTCTCTCTCTCTCTCCCCTCACCTCTCCATCACCTTCCCTCGTCCTCTCCCCTCTCCTCCTGGATGATCCAGAGGAGAGTAATATTATCACAAATATTACACATTAGCGAGCCAGAGTGCTATTTATGGCAAGGGTAATACTTCTCGGATAATGGCATGCTCTGGATAATGGCACAGTCCGGATAATGGAGCAGTCCGGATAATGGAGCAGTTCGAATAATTGCACAGTTCAGATAGTAGCAAAGTTCGGATAAGAACACAATCTCGGATAGTGGCACAGTTCGGTTAATGGCACAGTCCGAATATTGCCTCAGTTCGTATAATGGCACAGTCCGGATAATGGATCAGTTCAGATAAATTCAAAGTTTGGATAATGGAGTAGTACGAGTTAAGACAAGGTTCGGATAAAGAGACAGTACTGATTATAGCACAACCCAGATAAGAGCAATATTGAGAATGGCACGGTACGGATAATGGAAGAACACAGATAATCTCACCGTCTGGATAATCGAACAATACTAATAATAGAGTTATCCATACTGTACTAATAATAGTATAGTATGGATAACGGCAGAGTCCGGATAATAGAGCCGTCTGGATAATAGAACAGTACTGATAATAAAGTAGAACTGATTATAATGGAGAATGGATGACGGCAAAGTCCGGATAATGGAACAGTCTGGATAATAGAACAGTGCTGATAATAGAGAAGAACTAATAATGGTACAGTATGGATAACGGCAGAGTCCGGATAATGACACAGCCTGGATAAAGGTACAGTTTCTGATGTGTTAGGGTGATGGAGGATTCCATCAGTTTCATTCCTCGTCCTTCTTTCCTTGATACTTCCATCACGTCTAATTTCTTTCCCCTCCCATTCTTTCCTTCCCTTTGCCATTTCCTCCATTCCTCCCTTCTCCTGCCTTTCTCTCCTGGTCTCTCTCTCTCTCTCTCTCTCTCTCTCTCTCTCTCTCTCTCTCTCTCTCTCTCTCTCTCTCTCTCTCTCTCTCTCCTCTCTCTCCCTCTCTTCCGCCCTCCTACGTAAAACTACATTCATATAGATGTCCTATACAGCTACATAGACGTCACAAACATCTATATAAATCCCATTAGAATATTGAGATGTTTGTTTACATCACGATACTATTTACATCACGTGGCTGTTTCTATCACCTGTTTGCATCACGTGTCTGCTTATATCACGTGACTGTATCACATGGCTGTTTGCCTCACGTGACTGTTTGCATCACATGGCTGTTTACATCACATGACTCTATACATCACGTTATTGCATCCCATGACTGTTTACACTCTACAGTAGACGTTGGTCTTGTAGTAACTTCAGGAGTCATATCCACATATGTGTCCTTGGGACGTGACAATTCCCTCACTTGAGGCCTACAGTCTGGGAACAAGTTATGCAGGATTTGGTTGGCCATAATTATTTGTCCCTCATCCTCCTCCAGGAATCGTCCCTTTGAGATGAATCTCTGTCAACAAAGAATTGGGCACACACATTCACCCACATTTAGCCAGCTAAGTGCATGTGTTCCTACCTACGTACCTACGTATGTGTAGTTTGTGACGTGGTGCTCACTGTAGACCATATTTTAATTGTCTTTCTATAATTTAGGAATTATAAAAAACTTAGGAATTATAAAAATCGGAATTATGTAAATCGGTAATTATAAAAATCACCATCTTCGTGGTGATTTTTATAATTACCGAGGTGCCTCTAGGGACCTCTTGGAAGTTTCGAGAGTCTTTTGACGTTAATTGTTTAATGGGATTTTTAATTGATGCTGGTGTGTGTGTGTGTGTGTGTGTATCTATGTTAATCGTTTATATAGTTTGTTAATCTTTGTTCTTCTTTTCTGTGTTGCATGTTTTTTTTTATTGTCAAGAGCTCTGTATGATCTACACGGCCAAAGCTCAGTGCTTCCCTATGTTTGCAATAACAATAATAAATTATTTTTATTTATATTTGTATTCTTAATTATATTTATATTTTATTTATTTTCTCCATGCGAGATGGTGTGTGCAGCTGATCTGTATTTCTTACCTTTTGATGTTTTTTTTTTTGCATATGTTAATTCCAATCTTACTGGTACTTGAAAACCGGTTATTGAATGTAATAATGGTATACAACAATAAACAGTGGTATTTACCCTAATAACATCACTTGCAACACTTCTTGCAATGCAAACAGTATGACGTGACAGGAGCCAGACTTAATCTCGAATTAAACACATCTTTATTTTAAGACGTTTCGCTATGCAGTGGCTTTATCTATACAGGGACCTTTCGAAACGTCTACAATAAAGCTACCCAGATGTTGCACATGTGTCTGATTCATCATGTCAATATTGCATACCATTTATTTGCAGTATTAGGCTGACTGAGTATACAGTGATGATCAAACGAAATGTAAAGTTTGAGGTCAACCTTACGGTCACTTTCTGAGGAATATAGAGAGTGGTCTTGTAACCTATGTGATATGTTAAGGTATACACTAGCCACTACCGTCCACAGGATGGATATGGGATACGCAGGAAACTAGCCGCTGCTATCCACAGGGTGGATATGTGGTACACAATCAACAATTTTTGTTCACGAATTAAATTTTTGTTCACGAATTAAATTTTTGTTCACGAATTAAATTTTTGTTCACGAATTTTTTTTTTTTTCTCGAATTAAATTTTTGCTCCAGGATTAAATTTTTTCTGACACAAATAAGTTTTTTTTATGCAAATTTGGATGCTGATCCTGGAGCAAATAGAGGATTTGTAGAACTTAAGTTCTCTTCGATTCACTTTAAATAGAAAAAAGTAAAAAGTTCTAAAGATCATCTATTTCTAACCAGACATTTAGTTCAGAGTCATCAGACGATACCTGGTGTCAACCTGGAGTCGATTTCGGGGTAACCGCCCCCGGTCCCGGACCAGTTCTACCGGTTTCTGGCCTGACTGGCCAGACTGTTGGTGGCAGCTATATGCATTGCAATGTATGCACCACAGCCCAGCTTGCTCAGCACCTGAAAATATTTGTTAAAACCTCACGAAGAATTCCCGTGAAGTTTTCACTTTTGTGATTCGCATCGCGATCTTCAGGCAAATGGGATAAAGGCTAAACCCTAATGGGTTGTACAGCGCCTGGGGAATGGGAGGATATCAGGTTTGATCACAGGAGGGTGAAGGTAGCTGTAGTTCCTTGGATCAAGAGCCCATCTCCAGTATCAAGAAGGTCCGGTTAACAAGCTTATACTAAGAGGTCCAGTTAGAAAGGGTGTTTCAGGGGGTCCGGTTAACAAGCTTATGCTAAGAGGTCCAGTTAGAAAGGGTGTTTCAGGGGTCTGTTTAGCTAAGTTGTTTAGGTATATTTAAGTAGGTTGTTTTTAGTGGTTTAACTAGTTTGCTTCAGGGGGTCTGTTTAGCTAGGTTTTTAAGGATATCTATTTTAGCAAGATTGTTTTAAGTTGTCTACCTAAGTTATATTAGTTGCGGTGGAGTTTTGAGCAAGACGGTATTAGGGAAGTGGTTATAATAAGCAGGGGTGCATTAGGGGGAAATTGATGAGGGAGGGGCATTAGGGAAGTGATGGATGAGGGAAGGGCATTAGGGAAGGATGAATGGGTAGGGGCATTAAGGGAAGGGTTAATGAGGGAAAGGCCTTAAGGGAAGGGATGAACGATGGAGGGGCATTAAGAGAACTATTAATGAGGGAGAGGCATTAAGGAAAGGGATGAACGAGGGAGGGGCATTAAGAGAAGGGATGAACGAGGGAGGGGCATTAAGAGAAGGGATGAACGAGGGAGGGAAATTACGCCTCAATAATGAACCAAATTACGACCAACCTGGTACACTGCTATGGCGGAGTTTTCATCAAGACACAGCTGGGCAGAGGCAGGAACACAGCTGGGCAGAGGCAGGAACACAGCTGGGCAGAGGCAGGACCACTGCTGGACTTCCCTCGTCCTCCTGCCCGAGGTGAAGTAGGGGAGCCTCACCCATTACGAAATTTTATTGCCAATATAAACAAACTTTTTCTGATACTTTATCAGACGACACGTTTAATTGGACCTTTACCCTAAAATCCACGTAAGAATTCAATGATTTGTAGCTTTGTATATTTTTCTATGAATATGTATTACGAGTATGTTTATAATTACTCACAATTTGGATTTAATTAAGCTGCTTCTCTATATAATTTTTACAGTATAATAATTTGGAACTATGAATATCGGTAGTGAGGTGGGTTAATGACCTAGTCAACATACTTATTACCACGCCATGGTTATTACAGCTGTTGCCTCGTTTACATATCATTATAGCCATTACACTGGTTTATTGGTAAATTAATCTCTTGTAACTCACCCGGAAAAGTGACCGGAAATTAGTTGTTTGTAGTTAGCTTGTACTATTTTAAAAGTGTGTGTGTGTGTGTGTGTGTGTGAGAGAGAGAGAGAGAGAGAGAGAGAGAGAGAGAGAGAGAGAGAGAGAGAGAAGAGGAAGGAAAAGATTGTAGTAGTAGTTACTGAGATTTGTAGAGTTGGGTATATGTAATGTGTGCATTATCACTACTATAACCACCAACAACCACAACCACCAGCAACCACAACCACCAGCAAGGACGACAACAATCACCCCCCCCCCTATCACCACTACCCGGGCGCTCTACGACCCATGCACATACAGCACTTCCTTGAGAACCTGTAAAAAATACAACCTTCAATTCAGTCAAACTTTCTCTGTGAAAACAGATGTTGAGGCTGGAGGCCTCTTTAAAGGAAGGGCATGTCAAGAAGTAAGAAGACAAGAAGAGATAGCGTCTCACCGTAGTGTTCTTCATTTCAGATGCTGCGCCTCTAACCTGGCCTCGTCAGGTGTGTGATGACAGGTAATTCCAATCGTGGTGGGGCGCCACAAGCGAGTTCTTTTAGCGATCACGTTGCTCCGAACCAAAGCACCACAGGATATATATACAGAGAGGTGCATCTCTCTGTGTATACACCCTGAGAGTTTACTTTAATACCTGTTGTAGGATTTAAGTATTTTTGACTGGTGGCGAGCAGGTGTCATGCAGCCTTAGTAAACAGGTAGCCTTTGGACATTCTTTAAACTACCCACAAAGCAAAGATAGTCAAGGTACTTGTCCTTCAGATAAGGTACCTTGATGCTGGTGATGAACTCTTGACCTGGGAATTTGAACAAGTGGATGGGTGGGAATGTTTGATTTTGAAAAAGACCTGCCTTGTATGGGTCAGTAGGCCTGGCTTAGTGTTCCTCCGTTCTTATCTTCTTATTGGGAAGCTTCAGAGCTTCCCAATAAATATAATTTAGGTACTTGGAAGATACAAGGTCAGAGGTCACAGCCATACATTCTACAACGAATACGAATAATACTCGCTGTTTAACATAAACTGATAGTAATTCGCAACTAACTCACAATTACAAACTAAAATTAGACGTTTCGATCCACCATGGACCATTATCAAGCAACTAAAAAATTTTAAGGGTCCAGGACGCACTGATTCATCTATAGTTTTTACATTTCCAATTTTTGGATTAGTTATGAATTGTTCCACCTATGGCGTTGGCTTATACTTCATGACCCATGTTCATTATACAGTATTTCTTCATTATTCAAGATGCAAAATAAAAAAAATCGCTGTAGCCCACGACTGTAACGAGAGAGAGAGAGAGAGAGAGAGAGAGAGAGCGAGAGAGCGAGAGAGCGAGAGAGAGAGCGAGAGAGCGAGAGCGAGAGAGCGAGAGAGCGAGAGAGCGAGAGAGCGAGAGAGCGAGAGAGAGAGAGAGAGAACCTATTAATGTTGTGGGATCTTATTAGTTACGGGTATAATAAGACTTCTTAATGTTGTAATCATTAACACCGCTCTGCTGTGGAAGAGATTTGCTGTAGGTTGGTAAGGAACTGTTCCAAGATACTGTGACCTCGATTCTCCTCGTTGTGAAAGTCAGTAGTAAGAAGGTAAATGACTGATGAGAACTTGGAGACGACCACCAATGTATTCACTTACGACACCTTTATTGAAGACGTTTCGGTCCTGGGATCCTGATCACTTCAAATACTTGTATCGGTCCATCTTGTACGGATACAAGTATTTGGTCACTTAAAACACTGGTATTCGAAGTAATCAAATTCCAAAATACCGAAACATCTTCAGAAGAGGTATTAAGTTGATGTGAGAGGCTGCAACGACGTGAGTGAAGCCAATGTCTACTGACAGCTTGCAGATGCAATGTGATAATATCAGTCCATAGTCGAGATGAATGTTTACCTTTGTGAAGATTGTCCAACTCTTGTGGTTGTACTTACAGAAATGAGTATACAAGTAGTGAGAAGAAATATACTACTACAGTAACGTACTAACACAGGGAAGATGAAATCTTCCAACCCAGTGAACCAGAAACACTGGATCGATAAATTCTTTCTTCCCAGTGGAATACAGGAAGAGTGTAATCTTGTCTCAGTAGAATACAAACACAGGAACTGAAAACCTTTGTTAGAGTAAAATACAAACATGGCAACAGTCAAACCTTTCGTCTCGGTAGAAAACAAAGGTAGGAAACATGAAAGGTAATTCAGTGTTTACCAACACAGGATTCGGAATCTTATGGTCTCTCCTCCGCTAAATATGATGTAGATAAATGACGTATTATATTCCATTTTAGAAAAAGTCACAATGCCGTGGTTTGAGCCATTCACAATTAACCCAAAATTTCGAGCGGAAACGTTAAATGGCGTTGTAGTCGATCCTGGACCACTGTCAAATAACGACTGTATTTATAATGGTGCAGGATGGACCGAAACATCGCTTCCAGTTTCATTTTCAAAGTGTAGATTGATTGTGTATACACCAATTTACACGCTCTCAAGGCTTGTGCATTTATCAACATAACGTGTGCACTGCTAATGGTGCACACGTTTGTTTAGATATAAAATATTTTGATTGACTCCAAAGTCCTGGGACTTTGGTCACTCCAAATCACTTGTAGTGACCAAGGTCTAAGGACCAAAATTTATCCAGTAAAGATGCCCTAAGCGAATACACTTAATAATATAGGAAAGAAGGAACACTGCAGCAGGCCTACTGGCCCATACTAGGCAGGTCTTTCTTCAACCCAAACTCTCTAACAAAAATATTCGTGCAATCCGTTTTCAGTGCTACCCAAGGAATAAGTGTTGATAATTTCTTCCATCCAAATTGTGGGTATAACTAAAGTGTCCTTCGTTACTCACTAGAATTCCTTCTTAAGGGTTATTTTGAGACTGTTGAAGGGCTCTTGATTCAAGGAAAAGGAGCTACCCTTCCCTGGGATCAAATATGATTGCCTCTCATTGAGTTATGTGATTTTAAGAGATTAGCGATTCAATGAATAAGAGAATCAAATTAATTTGTCATTGGAAGGAAGGATGTTAAAGGTAGCTTATTAGAGCAGGTGGGGGCTGTTACAGCAGTGTAGGAGGGCTGGTGGGGGCTGTTACAGCAGTGTAGGAGGGCTGGTGGGGGCTGTTACAGCAGTGTAGGAGGGCTGGTGGGGCTGTTACAGCAGTGTAGGAGGGCTGGTGGGGGCTGTTACAGCAGTGTAGGAGGGCTGGTGGGGGCTGTTAAAGCAGTGTAGGAGGGATGGTGGGGCTGTTACAGCAGTGTAGGAGGGCTGGTGGGGGCTGTTCCAGCAGTGTAGGAGGGCTGGTGGGGGCTGTTACAGCAGTGTAGGAGGGCTGGTGGGGGCTGTTACAGCAGTGTAGGAGTGCTGGTGGGGGCTGTTACAGCAGTGTAGGAGGACTGGTGGGGCTGTTACAGCAGTGTAGGAGGGCTGGTGGGGGCTGTTACAGCATGTGAGGACTGGTAGGGACTTACAGGCTGTGAGGGCTGGTAGGGACTTACAGGCTGTGAGGGCTGGTAGGTACTTTTACAGGCTGTGAGGACTGGTAGGTACTTGTACAGGCTGTGAGGGCTGGTAGGGACTTTTGCAGGCTGTGAGGGCTGGTAGGTACTTTTACAGGCTGTGAGGGCTGGTAGGTACTTTTACAGGCTGTGAGGGCTGGTAGGGACTCTTGCAGGCTGTGAGGGCTGGTAGGTACTTTTACAGGCTGTGAGGGCTGGTAGGTACTTTTACAGGCTGTGAGGGCTGGTAGGGACTTTGCAGGCTGTGAGGGCTGGTAGGTACTTTTACAGGCTGTGAGGGCTGGTAGGTACTTTTACAGGCTGTGAGGGCTGGTAGGGACTTTTGCAGGCTGTGAGGGCTGGTAGGTACTTTTACAGGCTGTGAGGGCTGGTAGGGACTTTTGCAGGCTGTGAGGGCTGGTAGGGACTTTTACAGGCTGTGAGGGCTGGTAGGGACTTTTACAGGCTGTGAGGGCTGGTAGGTACTTTTACAGGCTGTGAGGGCTGGTAGGTACTTTTACAGGCTGTGAGGGCTGGTAGGGACTTTTGCAGGCTGTGAGGGCTGGTAGCGACTTTTACAGGCTGTGAGGGCTGGTAGGTACTTTTACAGGCTGTGAGGGCTGGTAGCGACTTTTACAGGCTGTGAGGGCTGGTAGGGACTTTTACAGGCTGTGAGGGCTGGTAGCGACTTTTACAGGCTGTGAGGGCTGGTAGCGACTTTTACAGGCTGTGAGGGCTGGTAGGGGCTGTCACAGCAGTGTGTGATGCACGTCTTTTGAAAGTGGCGCGTGTCCCCAGCGCAATCGAAAGGTACTGGGTTCGATCTCTGGGCCGAGCACGAAGCCATCTTCTACCCCAGTCACCTGCTGCTCTAGTTCACCTGCTGCTCCAGTTCACCTGCTGCTCCAGTTCACCTTGCAATTATTAAATAGCATACTCATGTTTTAACCCACGTTTGTGGGTCGCATCCTGGGGTAAAATATAGTCTTTACCTCATCAGTACAAATACATAGAAGAACACGCAGTACACACACACACACACACACACACACCCCCGGTGGCCTAGTGGGTAAAGCTCTTGCTTGACGCACGGAGGGGCCGGGTTCAATTCCCGTGGGGCAGAAACATTTCGAAGTGTTTCCTTACATCACATACACACACACACATATATACAACAGGCCTAGTGTCTAATTGACATGTGCCTAGGACAAAATGGTAACTAACACACACACACACACACACACACACTCAAGACGTCACTACCAGAACATGATTATTACAGCCAAGGAAAGTCGGACCTGGAGCTTAAGCGACGGTACAGTCAATCCCCCTTAACGGTACGGCGCTATAACAGTCTTCCCGTAAGTCAGACCACTCGCAGTGACACACGGATAATGCTGTACCATCCATGTCTAGTAAATATATATCTCATGCACATAGTCAAAATTCCCGTGGCAGTATTCCGTGGAGTGAGCTTCCCGGTGTTTGTTATATAGAGCGTCATAACGTATCGGATTTTCTTCCCCCCCAAACCCACTCGATACGACAATATCGCATCGCGAGGCTCTGGTGCCAAGTTTATGACTTTCTCACATTTATTCTCGTTCTGATTGTCTGTTCTCCTTGTTCCTCTTAACTTGCCTCGTGTGATGTCTGTCAGCGTACTTGCTTTAGATCACCGTGATCGGTGAGTAGTTGGGATGATAGTTTGCAAGTTTTTGTAAATGGATGGAGGATGATTTAATGTGAGTCATCGGCACCACTGTCTAAACTCGTCCACACGGAATCCAAACCTTTCATATGGAACTCGATCCTCTCATTGAAGTCAAGAAGCGTTTAGGGATTTTTCACGCGTTTATGATCTCATTGTTCCATGTAGTGTCGGATACCAGGGTAGCGATAGCGTTTTGTTATACATCTGAATGGTTATAGATGGTTTTATCGGTGTTTCGAACACAACTGTATCTACGGAGATCTATGTTTTGCTTGTAGAAGTTACAACCCCGAGCACAACACAAGACAGTTGGTAATGTTGTACTCCTTGAACCCATCTAGGAGGACAGCTGGTAATGTTGTACTCCTTGAACCCATCTAGGAGGACAGCTGGTAATGTTGTACTCCTTGAACCCATCTAGGAGGACAGCTGGTAATGTTGATCTCCTTGAACCCATCTAGGAGGACAGCTGGTAATGTTGTACTCCTTGAACCCATCTAGGAGGACAGCTGGTAATGTTGTACTTGAACCCATCTAGGAGGACAGCTGGTAATGTTGTACTCCTTGAACCCATCTAGGGAGAAGGGTTAGGGAAGAGTGTCTTCATGCGAATGATGGGCTCTTGATCAAAGGAACAGGAGCCACCCTTCAACTTTCTGGATCAAATCTGATTGCCTCTGTCTCCAGACGCTGTGTAAGCCTTACAGGTTTAGCTTTTTCCCATAAATGTAATAATAACTTGTAATAAACTTATTTGAACTTGTTGAGTTGTCTGAGGTTAATTAAATCTTCATAATTTATCGCCACTAATCTTTTAAAAAAACCTAAGCCTATTTCAACCCTTGTAGAAAATTTAAAGTTTATAAAAATTCATTTATCGTAAATAAATAATTTCTTGAAAATAAATCGTATGCCTTAAAAATGTGCTTATTGCAGACAATGTAGAAATTTAAAATGGAAATATGTAATAAATGGATAATTTATTTTAAATAAAGTTATCAAATTGCCTGGTGGGCCCTACATATGAGCAACAAGATATCCAACATTCTACAAGAAATAGATGTTTGGCTCTTCTCCTTACACAGGAATCGTCAATATAAGATGTTCTCTACTGAGGATCACCCATAGCCCCCCTACTTGCAGGTGCTCCTGATCCTATATGCGTGTGATTTGTGGCTTACTGCTATGTATGAGATTTTTAAGTGTTTACTCACTATTTTGGCATTTTCGATGAAACTGTGACTTTTATAATTGCCAAGGTTCCTGTAGAGACCTCGCCGAAATTATAATTTTCTTTTAATTCCTGTGGATTGTTTAAACTTAGATTGACTATATATACATTTATGTGCCTGGTTTGATTATTTTTTAGCTTTTTCAATATAGTTTTGGCTTGAGAGTGTTAATGTGTAGGGTTGTGCTTATCTTTTACGGTTTAAACTGCTGATATTTTTTTATCCAGTCACTTAGTAAAGACATCAAATTATTATCCTGAAATTAAACATTTACCTTTAAAAACATGTGTTTAGAGCTACTATTGGAAATAAAGAGCAAGTGAATAAAAACACATGTGTATTTCTTGTCATTATAGCAACCATAATAAACACTTATTGCAGTTATTATAGGTATTTCTTACAGCTGTTATACTTATTGCAACTATTGCAGACACTTGAACCTGCAGTCTGTAAAAAACATTTTTATGGCTAACCTAAATAAAGCTTATCTTATCTGGGAAGCAAAACAAGTCGTTGACATTTGACTTGTTGAAATGTGAGCAGCGTGTGTGACACGCGGCTGGACATGCTTGTCTGAGGCCACACGCTCTCGAACGCAACCAGACATGTCACCGACGCCGCCGCCGGCAATCCGATACGACGGTTTTTGTGTCTGTGTGCAAACGCCAGAACGTTGCAGGCCAACAACTCCTCGGTGTGCAAGTTGCTTTTGCTCGTCAACGACGAGTCTTGTCGATGACGCAGCGCATCGCCGTCGTTGTCGTCGTGATCGTGTTTACTTTATAGTCGTAAGTAAGTTTATTCAGGTATACACAAATGCATTACATAGATTATCATACATAGCAGCATGTGTGTAGAGTACCTAGGATAACCCAAACAAGGTCAGACAGTGACTTATTTCCATTGGGGTCGTCTTCGTTGTTGTGATTAAAAATAAAGACTCAAGAAAAACGTGTTTTTAGTGAAAAGGCAAATGACTACCGACAACCTGAGGTAAATTGGACATTAATGTATACACTTCGGTCACCTTAATTGAAAACGTTTCGGTACATAGGCCTTCATCACCTCAAATGCATAATCACAGTTCAAAGAACGAAACGTTTTTAATAAAGGTAATCTAAATGGATGCATATGTGTCCATTTTCCTCACAGACATACACAAACTTTCGTTCATATTTACTGAACATTCTCAATAAATTTAAGATAACAATGACATGCTCATGTATATTGTAGGGAGGAGGACATAAATTCTCCGCTACCCGGGGATGTTTATGTGAGTTTTGAGCTGTACAAGACTGTTAGCCCAATGTTTCTATTGGTGAGAATAATGTGGGCTATATGCAAGGCCAAACTGAAAGCTTCTCTGCTCTCTGAGGGATAGTAGCTGTGTCTAAACACTTTCCTGCCTTGTGGTTCTCTTCCTCGGTGTTTAATCCAGTCTGTTCCCAGTATGTAAGACGTGGGGCAGTGTTCTTATGCATCACACATGCTTTGGATTCGTTGTTGAGGCGGTAGGCGCACTTGTGGCAGGAAATATATTTTGATATGGACAGTATATAAATAAAGACACATACACAGTTCAAAACATTTACTGAGAAAACGTTTTGAGACAAGTGGCACCTGTGGTACAAGTTTGCTAGTTGTGGCAAAACGTTTATTCAGTAAACGTCTTGAACTGGGCAAATGTGTCTTTATCTTCAGGTGTACTTGTGTTCGTTAACAAGAGTCTTTAAGACCCTTCCGGTTTCTCTATGTATACTTTATCACAGTTTTTACAAGGGATGGTATGTACACCCGAAGAATGTTTGTCTCTGTTTAACTTATCTCATATGAAGTCTTTGAGGATTTTTGCTATGTCAGTGACAGTCCATTTTCATCTTGAAGATGGGTGTCAGGGTAAGGGTTGTGTCTCCCGTTGAGGGGCTCAATCTTCTTGAGGTGTCATTCTCAACTTAGGGGTTTGGTGGATGCTCGTGGCCTTCCTTTGCCAAGTGTGGATACTGAAAGGAAATTTTAGAGACATGAAGATAGTTATGTAGGCGGCTTTAGAGTTAAAGAACCCTGTGGTGCATATTCTAAGGCTCTAAGAAAGGAGTCAATAAGAATTCTTCTCTTAAAGGGTTGAATCATCTTTATTGGTAGGTTACCTTTACACTTTGTTTAGGAAACTATTGTTTTTCACAATGAGGACTTCAAGAATAAGTAGACGGTCCTCATTTTCCTCCAGTGCTAATTAGATCGACATCTTAAACAAGTGAAAAGACTCCATGAGTTTCTTGACATATAATTATCTTGAAGTGATCAAAATATAATCCGCATAGCTGAGCCACGTGATGTTGCTGGGTATATATAATACTGGACAGGTAATCTCTCTACGTGTTTAAAGTTTTTATAGAGTACACCACTGAGGGTGATCCTATTGCAATGCTCTGTTTTGGTTGGTAGAATGTGGACTTGAAACACAAGGAACTAAACCTTAAGAACATCTCTACTAGTTGCAGGAATTCCTGGGACAGAAGAGAAAGGTCTATGCATTGCGCCTGAACAGAGATTTTTTAATTTTGCCGCTTAAGTGGCTAGCTAGTTTATTGTGCAAGCTATATCCATTGTGTGGAGGAAAGCGCAAAAACATGTGGATACACGAAAGGCCTAAGAACTAGGCCCAAAAAAGGGTTATCTGATATACATAAAATAATTTTTCTTAACTGCTACATGCAAATTAAAGGTAATTGCTTAATATTTCTGGCATCTGATTTCACATAGGTTATTATGCTGTCTATCTCTATATTTCTCAATAATTGGACACTCAAGCGCATAGCGTTCTAAAGTGACCAGAAGACTCACTATATACATTGTTTGGTATGATCATCATATGTGCGTCTGCCAAACTGCCAGAAGTATTCGTAACCAAGCCTAAGTCTGGCTACTACAACATCAGTCAGTCTGTGTACATAGTAAGTTGCTCCACAAATATGCTTTTCGACGTTCATGTTATAGACTTCTAAGTATATTTCTATGACATTCAGATTCTCTACTAATATTATTGATGCGTGTCACAGATGTACCCAACTTTTATTCTACATTTTTCCTTAAGGATTCTTCGGCTAATTTATCATGTAGGAGTAATTTAGTGTGTGTGTGATGGAGTCCATAAGAATTATACATTAATTCCATTTTCTCTAACTTTTTTTAATATGTATACCAGACTTCTCCAGTGAGCATGATATTAATCATTATGTGAGACAAGTGCCTTCAGTGATGACGTAGAATCAGTAATGATCAAAGAGTCAAACTCAGTGTTTAAGTTCAACAATTTCTTGTTGTCATGTCTACTCATTATTTACCCTCAATATGGGTAAGTAAAAAGTTGAGGCAGTGAGGTCATTATCTCACCTCACTACACATTGACTTCCACAATACATTATAGATGGGGAAAGTGAATACTATATTTCACACTATTGTAATTTATTAATTTATTAATACATATTTGCAACAAAATACATTGGGGCTCTAACACAAAGATAACTGGGGAAGATGCAAGATAATCAAGATAGAGGAATGCAATATACTGAACCCAACTGACTACTAACTTACAGTATAAAGCAGAATTCCTAGTAGATCACTCTAGAAGGCTAGTCAGTCTCCTAGTCCCAGGTCCCAAGACCTCTTACTTTAAGTCATATTGTTGACGCTGGAATATACTTAACTATCCACGACTTCGACATTTTCGCTTTCGTTGTGCTTTTTATAATTACCAGCATCGCCTGTGGGATTTTTTAATTGATGTTGGTTATTTTAACTTAATGCGATAGGATTTGTGTTTGTTATTCGTGCAGTCAATTTTTCATTAATTTTATCTTTGTAGTTCTTGAGTGTGTTGGAATTTCGAAATGTCAAGAACGGTGAATAATCTACACATGAAAACATTCTTTAATTTTCAAAACTACATACGTTCAGAGGTTTAATGGTTTATGATTGTTTATGTACAATAATATTAGGTGTTTGGGAGGTTGGAGGCGGAATGGGGAAAGTGTTGGGGTATATGGGAGAGAAGGAATGGGGGAAAGTGTTAGGAATTGGAATGTAGGGAAGGTGGTAAAAGAGGAATGTATGTGAGGAAGAGGAGTGTAGGGAAGGAGGTGGAATTACGGTGAAAGTGTTTAGGGTTTGACTATGAGGTGAAGGTACAATCATAGATTTCGAAATATTAGTGATACTACTTGAACAAAACCCTAAGTGGATGGGCCACGTAAATATCCACAATCCATCTCCCTTCTTTATCCTTCTCCAGTCCCTTCTCTCCCAACCTTGTTAACCCTAAAGCCCCAACCCCACCAAAAAAAAAGAATATCTGAGAATGCAGAGACACAGGGATACAATATATGGATTAGTGAGCGTCAAGAACCGTGTCTCTAAGGATCAGTTCTAGATTCTCTTCTCTGCTAATTAATTACACGCGATCAAGGAAGTACTAGGAGTTAGCAGCACACGAAATCCGTTCCACGGAATACACAACTAAATGTTACCCATCTCTGGACATTGTATCATGCTGAAATAAAATACTATTATTATTATTATTATTATTATTATTATTATTATTATTATATTCGAGTACACAGCTTGTCTTGAAACCTCACAGAAACTGGTGATATGATCATGACGTACAAAATACACACTGCTTGGAAAGGCTCCAGAACACGAGAACTCTTGAGAGAAACATTACAAATGACTGGAGATATACAAGAATGTTTATTCAGTGCAACAGCAGCCAGGAAGTAAGTTGAGCTGCCTTTATACAGAGGTGAAAGCTTAACACGCTTAAAGTATGCACCTTTGTGAACTTAAATAATTGCAAATAGGTCTCTCTCTCTTTTACACAGGGTTTTATAAGGTTAGGCTTAGGGTTCCTAACTTTATTTACAAGCTAAGAGCTGTGTGTCTCTCTCTCTCGCTAACCGGATACTCGTCAGCAATCTGATTGGTCAAGACTGGTGCCGCGGGTAGCGGACGGAGGACCTATTCGGTGCCACTCTGTGCATTGAATGTCCCACATAGGTTTAGCACTCCGTGAAATAATATTCTTCACTAACTTAACAATAGGCCTATGGAAATCAGACCGGAAAAAGAATAGCAGGGGACTGCATGTTCTTAGAAGATCAGAAAGAACTGAAGTAGGCAATGAAGACTTATTTACATTTATGGGGAAGCATTAAATCCGTATGGGCCACATAGTATTAGGGGAATGAGAAATAATCAAGCTTGTTCCGAGGAAGGGGACGGCAGTTCCTTCAATACGTCTCTTCACCAGCTTCGCAACACATACTTTAAAAAAATCAATTGAAAATTCCATAAAAATGCTTATTATTATTATTATTATTATTATTATTATTATTATTATTATTATTATTATTACTATTGCATATTTCGATGTTTCAGAGTAGATGGAGGTATTTTCAAACATAATTAATTTTTAAGCTAAAATATGTAGATTATTATGCAGGATACTGCATTGTTGTAATAAATTTGTAATGTAGAGTATTTGTAGTGTAGTGAAGGTCCATAAAAATAGTGTTAATGCTAAAGTGGACGCTTGTGAACGGCATGTGGACACCCAGTGGGACACCCACATACAAAAAAAAAAAAAAAAAAGGGCCAAGTGTCTAATCGACAACTGCCTATGACAGATAGTAACTAATTAACGTATTAGACGTGAACACTGTTGAGTTGTGCAGTGTCTAACCTGGGTCACTGGTTGGTGTGATGGAGCTAGCATGGAGTTAAGTACGCAGGAATATTTTGTTATAATTTTCAGGCCATAGGCTGGTTTTGAGTTACATTTGCGCTCACACGGGCCCTGGTATGGGCCTGGCCTTGTTGAAGATTAAGATACACGTGAAACACTTGGGTATCTTTAGTAATGAAACGTTTCGGCTACATAGTAGGCTGTAGAGTTTCTTTTTTGTTTCCATGTCCTAGCTTTAATTTACTAGTAGCGGTGTACTAGTGTATTTTTGTGAAATATGTTGAAGGCAGGTTTTTTGCTGTATGTATTGCTATTGATTATTTTTATAAAGGTGAGTTTCTGTCCTTGCTGATAATCAACCTTAAAGTTTAGTGCTTTTATGAAGTTACCTTTGTAGCCCTAGGGTGGTTTATACTTTTTAATATTTTGTATATGCCCCTAGACAAAGCTTTTACCCCTCCCCTCCCCTAGCTCCAATATATAGATTATCACAATTTTAATCGTAACTGCTGCTACAATTGCAACTTGTGGGAAAAAGTAAGCCATACCTCTTGTAGGGAGGTACCGGAGAAAGACTGGAGTACCAATGACAGGAGAGAGTCAATGGGAAAAAGAAATCCCTAGGATAACTATGTTCCCCGCTGCGCTCCCAGTGGTCAGTTTTGGGTCCCATGCTGTTTCTTGTATATGTAAATGATCTCCCAGGGTGGTATAGCCTCCTACATGTTGGCAGTTGATGCAAAAAAGGAGAGAATGCGAATAGAAGACATCGAAATATGGTCAGGCTGCAGAAATTGCTAAACAATTGGCTATTAGAAGTCTGTCCTAGCGAGTGTTGTGTAATGACTCGGGTGCTGTGGAAAGTTTAAGACACGTATACCATGGGGTTTTGAGTGGGACTAGCTCCCAAACCCTGTGTGGAACCTTGCAGGGATATAATAATCAGGATAAGAATACTTAAGACAATCAAGCAAGAAGCAGGCACAAGATCGACCTTCAAGGACATTAACAAGGAAGCTGAGTACGCGAGAGTAGCAAGCATAAAAGCAACCTTCAGGAACCTTAATAAGAAATCACTGATATCACTAATAACACCAAACGTAAGTTCATTGGCTCACAAAAGAGCACCAGCATGGAGCCCACACCTACCCATGCACAAAACGAATCTAGATGAGGTTTAGAGAGTCAACGCTAGTTTCTAAATCACAGAAGTGAGGATCGATCCCATGGTAGGCGAGTCCTAAAACTCATTCTGTGATGTTTGTAATCACGATGTTACGATTTCTTAAGTCACTAGTTTTTCAGTTTGCCAACGTATGACCGATAAGGAGAGGAAAGAAAGACTGAGGTAGGATTTTGTGAGACAGAGTGAGGTATAAGGTAGTAGTGACTATAAGGTATAAGGTAGTAGGAGGTAGATAAAATCGAGTGTCCCATAAACTCTAATTTGCAACTTTTAGTGAATTTATTCATGTGAATAATATTTTAAGATATACATCAGCGAAGCATGTCTATATTTTTTAACATGCATTTAGCATATATACCTAATTGAGAATCAAATGATATGATCAAACCTGATCGTACTTAATCTCTCTACTTTGAGAGGGTATATAAACAAGAGTTTTGACCATACCGTGGAAAACTTAAGAAAATATTTAATCACAATATAACTACATCATACAAAATACTCCAGGGAGACCAAGAGGAGATATCACCACGCCATAAAAAATACAATCTATCATAGAAAAAGAAACCAAAGGATAGCCTTTTTTGACAAACGATTTCGGCTAGGGAGGACTGACTCTTCAGACTGACTCTCCACACTGCCTCTCCATACTGCCTCACCACACATCACCCTCCACACGGCTCCATATCCTTCTCCCCTAAGACACAATAAATATCCACTCTGAACAAGAATGAGCCAGACAAGAGAGAGAGAGCAATATTTGGAGTGCCATAAAAAATGCCACATCATATCTTTACGCCATCAGGGGGCCAGTTTTGCCCAGGGAATGGGACGAGGAGAGGAAGTGAGGGGTTCCGACTCAATATCAATTTGCACTGGTCAGCTGGGTCTGCCACGCAGCATATATATACACCTCGCAATAAATGTCATGAAAAACTATAAACGACTGGAGTTGCCTGGACGGAGACTCACACAGCTGTAAGGAATCAAGACCGATGTTCAAAAGATCGGAAATGGAGGACAGAATGAGATCATTCTGGTTTGTCAACGAATGAGATTTTTAATACGCGCACAGGCACGCGCTTGTATACGCTCGAGCGCGCGCAGACGCATACGCACGCACACACACACACACACACACACACACACACACACACACACACACACACACTTTAAGAAGAGGTACGATAAAGCTCTACGATCAGGGAAAGTGTGGACCTAGTAACGACTTGCGAAGAGGCGGGGCCAAGAGCTGCGATTTGACCCTTGCAACCACAAATGGGTGAGTATATGTGAGTACACACACACACGGGGCCTGGAGCTATGACTCGACCCTTGCAACCACAACTAGGTGAGTACACACAGTCATGAAGGACAGTAAAGAAAGGGTGAGGGGATAAGGCGAAAAGTTTCCTCATAACGCATGAAGACAGAGAGAAGGAAGGAGAGAGAGGGGAAGGGAGGGGAGAAGAAGAGTAGGAGGAGCAGGAGCAGGAGGAACAGGGAGAGAATGGAGAGAGGGAAAGAAAAAATAGAGGAAAGGAACAGGAGAAAAGCAAGAAAGAGGAGGAGAGGGGGGAAAGGGAAAAAAGGGAGGAGGCAGTAGAATAAGAAGAAATGGGAAGGACTAGGGGAAAAGGAAAGATGAGAGAGAGAGGTGTAAGATGAAGGAAAGAGGGAGGAAAGTGAGTCGCAGACACAGGCAAGAAGAAAATAAGCAGAAGACGGCCAGCTAAAAGGCAGGTCAATGGAGGGGTGGGGTGGAGGATACTTTAGGGGAGTAGGGGGTTGGTTGGGGTAGGGGAAGGAGGGGTAGGGGAGGGAAGGGACGACTGCTGTTCCCTGGCCTTTGGACAAATAGGGAAAATAAATTCGTAGACATTAGGCCCGGAGCCACATGTGTTTTTACGTCTAAATGTCTATAATGCCGCCGATCCGAGCCATCTCAAGCTGCATCTATACCAACTTTTACCAACCAACTGTGCAGCGAATAGGAATTGGTGTCCTGGAATGGAATGGAACGGGTAGGAATGGGACTTGGAATTGGAAAAAAGCCACTTGAAATGCGAGAGGGAGCCATCGAAACAGCCAAGGGATTCTTACCCCTTTGCTCTATTTGAATGGTTTGATGTAATATTAAAAGGTGTATTTCAGGGTTTCTGGGAGAGAGGGCGCTCGTGTGTGTGTTGTGTGTGTGTGCTGTATGGGTGTTGTGTGTGTTGTGTGTGTGTACTGTATGGGTGTTGTGTGGGTGTTGTGTGTGTTGTGTGTGTTGTGTGTGTGTGTGCGTTGTGTGTGTGCTGTATGGGTGTTGTGTGGGTGTTGTGTGTTGTGTGTGTGTTGTGTGTGTGTTGTGTGTGTGTTTGTGTGTGTGTTTGTGTGTGTGTGTTGTGTGTGTGTTGTGTGTGTGTTGTGTGGGTGTTGTGTGGGTGTTGTGTGTGTTGTGTGTGTGTGTGTTGTGTGTGTGTGTTGTGTGTGTAGTGTGTGTTGTGTGTGTAGTGTGTGTTGTGTGTGTGTTGTGTGTGTGTGTGTGTGTTGTGTGGGTGTTGTGTGGGTGTTGTGTGGGTGTTGTGTGTGGTGTGTGTGTTGTGTGTGTGTGTTGTGTGTGTGTTGTGTGTGTTGTAGTGTGTGTTGTGTGTGTGTAGTGTGTTGTGTGTGTGTGTGTTGTGTGGGTGTTGTGTGTGGTGTGTGTGTTGTGTGTGTGTAGTTTGTGTTGTGTGTGTGTTGTGTGGGTGTTGTGTGGGTGTTGTGTGTGGTGTGTTGTGTGTGTGTGTGTTGTGTGTGTGTTGTGTGTGTGTGTTTATGCAGTACACTACTGTATAAACATTTAAAAATATACTAAGAATGTTATGAATGGTGCAAAGGTGACATTAAAACAATATCAAAGATGGTTGACACAAACCCACTACCATTATAGTATGCTTTTCGTTTAGCGACGAATTCGTTTACCGACGAGGTCTTAGGAACGGAACTCCGTCGTTAAGCACACCTGAAGTTAGTCAAGTGTTATGGAAGAAATTAGAGATCCCTTCCTCTTCCCAGGCACTGTATGATCCCTATAAGTTTAACGTTTCCCCATGAATATAATATAACCTGGCGAGTGGTGGTGGCATTTTATTCACCAGAAAACAAGACAAATGTTTCCTGACGAGGGTCTTAGTTATACGATAATCTTCTAACAGCAGTTTTTTCTCATATAACCGCTTTCCTATTTCTAGTGAGCTGTTGTAGACTATGTTGCCTGCAGTGTACAGCTGCCTCCTCCTCCAGTATCCATAGCGATATTTTTATCTGGCCATTTTCTTTGATTAATATAATAGCTTCATGGAGTACATCGTGTTCTCTTGCATCGTGTAGTCTTGGATCGTGTAATCTTGGATCGTGTAATCTTGGATCGTGTAGTCTTGGATCGTGTAGTCTTGGATCGTGTAGTCTTGGATCGTGTAGTCTTGGATCGTGTAGTCTTGGATCGTGTAGTCTTGGATCGTGTAGTCTTGGATCGTGTAGTCTTGGATCGTGTAGTCTTGGATCGTGTAGTCTTGGATCGTGTAGTCTTGGATCGTGTAGTCTTGGATCGTGTAGTCTTGGATCGTGTAGTCTTGGATCGTGTAGTCTTGGATCGTGTAGTCTTGGATCGTGTAGTCTTGGATCGTGTAGTCTTGGATCGTGTTGTCTTGGATCGTGTAGTCTTGGATCGTGTGCTTGGATCGTGTAATCTTGGATCGTGTAGTCTTGATCGTGTAGTCTTGGATCGTGTAGTCTTGGATCGTGTAGTCTTGGATCGTGTAATCTTGGATCGTGTAGTCTTGGATCGTGTAGTCTTGGATCGTGTAGTCTTGGATCGTGTAGTCTTGGATCGTGTAGTCTTGGATCGTGTAGTCTTGGATCGTGTAGTCTTGGATCGTGTAATCTTGGATCGTGTAGTCTTGGATCGTGTAGTCTTGGATCGTGTAGTCTTGGATCGTGTAGTCTTGGATCGTGTAGTCTTGGATCGTGTTGTCTTGGATCGTGTAATCTTGGATCGTGTAGTCTTGGATCGTGTAGTCTTGGATCGTGTAATCTTGGATCGTGTAGTCTTGGATCGTGTAGTCTTGGATCGTGTAGTCTTGGATCGTGTAGTCTTGGATCGTGTAGTCTTGGATCGTGTAGTCTTGGATCGTGTAGTCTTGGATCGTGTAATCTTGGATCGTGTAGTCTTGGATCGTGTAGTCTTGGATCGTGTAGTCTTGGATCGTGTAGTCTTGGATCGTGTAATCTTGGATCGTGTAGTCTTGGATCGTGTAGTCTTGGATCGTGTAGTCTTGGATCGTGTAGTCTTGGATCGTGTAGTCTTGGATCGTGTAGTCTTGGATCGTGTAGTCTTGGACGGATCTTGATCGAGTCTTGGATCGTGTAATCTTGAATCGTGTAGTCTTGGATCGTGTAGTCTTGGATCGTGTAGTCTTGGATCGTGTAATCTTGGATGTGTATCTTGGATCGTGTAATCTTGGATCGTGTAGTCTTGGATCTGTAATCTTGGATCGTGTAGTCTTGGATCGTGTAGTCTTGGATCGTGTAGTCTTGGATCGTGTAGTCTTGGATCGTGTAGTCTTGGATCGTGTAGTCTTGGATCGTGTAGTCTTGGATCGTGTAGTCTTGGATCGTGTAGTCTTGGATCGTGTAGTCTTGGATCGTGTAGTCTTGGATCGTGTAGTCTTGGATCGTGTAGTCTTGGATCGTGTAGTCTTGGATCGTGTTCTCTTGCATCGTGTAGTCTTGGATCGTGTAGTCTTGGATCGTGTAGTCTTGGATCGTGTAGTCTTGGATCGTGTAGTCTTGGATCGTGTAGTCTTGGATCGTGTAGTCTTGGATCGTGTAGTCTTGGATCGTGTAGTCTTGGATCGTGTAGTCTTGGATCGTGTAATCTTGGATCGTGTAGTCTTGGATCGTGTAGTCTTGGATCGTGTAGTCTTGGATCGTGTAGTCTTGGATCGTGTCTCAAGGCCTCTTCTCCCTCGTTTCTTGTAGCTCTCTGTTTATAGTGGCGAATACTTCTCGAGAATTTTTATCAAGTTCTTCTCTCACTTCCTACTCATCCCTCTCCACTTTTCTTAAGTCTCATTACACGATCATCGTTGATAATTCTCTCGTAACATAATTGTGTAGTGTTTTTTTATACTAATATGTAAGTTGCTATGTCATTTTTTAATTCTGTTTCTTTCCTGATTTTTGGGAGGGTCATTTCTTGCTTTTCTATATTATTATCATCAACTTGTGTCTGTCCTCCTTGGTCTACATTTTTCCATGTTCTCTGCATTAAGTTATTTCTTCCATAAATTGTCTATTCACCTCTCCTCTAGTACTTGGATTAATCTTTGATGGCTTCTATAAATTATTTGGTAGTATATTATATTATATGGTGTGTGTGTGTGTGTGTGTGTGCGTGTGTGTGTATGTCTACAGTATTCCCGGGGGTCGAGTCTAACGATTTTTTAAATGTACATGAATGATATACAATAATGACAAGATAAGAATTAAGACACATGTGCAACGTCTGGGTATCTTTATTGTAGACGTTTCGCCATCCAGTGGCTTTATCAATACAAATTATATGACATAATTTGAAGACAGTAGAACTATATACAAAAGATGAGGTAATCAGTGCCTCAGCCTTGGAGTTGGTGTGAAGAGCACCGAAGTCGTGAAGATTCTGGAGAAGGCTGGCGCTTGTATACTGGCGTCAGGTGGAAAGGGACGGGTAGCAGACGAGGGCATAGTCACTGGTAGGCGGGATTCCCCAGTGGATTAGTTGTAGTAGTAGTAGTTGTAGTAGCCGTGAAGATCATGTAGACTACGGTGCTGAACACATCAACTCCAAGACTGAGGGACTAATTACCTCATCTTTTGTATATAGTTCTACTGTCTTCAAATTATGTCATATAATTTGTATTGATAAAGCCACTGGATGGCGAAACGTCTACAATAAAGATACCCAGACATTGCACATGTGTCTCAATTTTCATTCTTTATATGTAATATAATTATTTATAAATTTTGTGATAGTTCTTGTACTACAGCCTCTACGATCTCGTCTAACTTCCATGCGACTCTTTAAAGGTAAATAAGTATTTCCATGCGACTCTTTAAAGGTAAATAAGTATTTCCATGCGACTCTTTAAAGGTAAATAAGTATTTCCATTGCAATCTTGTTAAAACCACTCACATATTTATAACCCTTTTCATATATCTCTTCTATTTTCGAATGAAGGGATTTTTTTTTAAATTTCGTTGTTCGTTTTTCCATTATTCGTGAATCCAATATGCTGAATATCTAGTGAATTTTTCTTTTAATAATTATTATGAAGCTTCATACTGCAGCTGCATTTTCTTATAAGCTTAACATACGCTGTAAATAATTTATTTGTCATGTCTCCCTCCGTAATTTATTTAGCACGTTGTCCCATATACATGAAGGTTATCTTGAGGTTAGCCAGTGTTATATGTGGCTCCTGAAGGATATTGATGAGCACCTCTGATAATACTGTATTTATTGTCACCAAAATATTTCTCTGTCAAATGTTCTTGAGATTTGAAAACACAATCTATGATGATTTTCAAGACTTTTGTGTGTGTTTATCTTTGCTCGTGTGTGTATTTACTCTTGTGTGTATCGTCTTCTCTGTATGTGTATTTTCGCCTCATGTGTGTGTATGAGGATCTTTGTCTTGTGTGTGTGTGAGTATCTTTGCTTTGTTTGTATAACTTTGTCTCGTGTGTATATCTTCTCTATAAGTGTATCCTTGTCTCGTGTGTGTGTGTGTGTGTGTGTGTGTGTGTGTGTGTGTGTGTGTGTGTATGTGTGTGTATGTGTGTGTGTGTGTGTGTGTGTGTGTGTATGTGTGTGTGTGTGTGTATGTGTGTGTGTATGTGTGTGTGTGTATGTGTGTGTGTGTGTATGTGTGTGTGTATGTGTGTGTGTGTGTGTGTGTGTGTATGTGTGTGTGTGCATCTTCGTCATACTGTTCGATAAACAAAAAAAATGTCCTCTACTTCTTTTATCTGGACCTTCTTCTGGTCTTCTCTGTTTGTCCTCGCTTAGTCTTGACAGGGGTCCAGAGGGACCGAATATTCGTCGTAAGTTTCCCTTCAGCTGCGACATATTTGTTAACTCTCTTATAGCAAGAATCATCAGGTCAATACACTATTAACTCACATTATTTTTACTCTATCTCATCTTTCGAATTCGGTACTTTTTCATCGCTGTTTATTAGATTTTTTTCCTTTCTAGCTTAACTTTCTCGGCACATTTAAAAAAAAAACATAATGAGGATTTATTCCATTTAAGGGATTTCAATTATTGCCTTTCTCCAAGTTTCTTCTCATGCTTTATCATAGTGTGCTTGCCTCTAGCTTATACCATATTTAATAATAAATTTGTGGACCTCTTTACTTTGTACCTATTCAACATTCTTTTTTTCCATGTACTGACATAGCATATCAAAACCTCATTAATTTTCCTTCAGCTTTCGAGCGTAATTTATATGATGTTTAATGGATTGAATGAATGATGGTGAAACTGTTTCCTCTTTGGGTAACTTTTCCACAGGGAAGTCGCCTCTGTGGCAACAGAAAAAAAATGTTTCCTCTAATCAATTGTATAATTTTTTTCTCTTCGTTTCATAATTATTTCCTACATACAAAGAAATAATTTTTCATAAGGAAACTGGACCAGTTCCTGCATCAAGTGCTAGATCAACCAGGCTGTTATGGCAAGTGTTAAGTCAAGCAAGCTGTGATGATAGATAACTGGTGTCGTACTCAGATCTAATTTGATTATCTCCTCTTTCTTAGTGTTTATTTAAAAATAATTTTATATAATATTAATTATTATAATATTTATTGTAGCTCATTAACCCTCCGTTTTCTAATATTTTTTTTCATCTTTCGTAATTCTTTCTGCGTTTCTTCCCTCATTCCTTCTGCGTCTCCTCCCATATCCCTTCTGGGTCTCTTCTTTCATTACTTCTGATCCTCTGCTCTCATTCATTCTTTTCCTCTTTTCTCATTCCATATTTCCTTTTTCTCATTCATTTTGATCCTTTTCTCTCATTATTTCTGTTCCTCCTCCTTCATTTTCCCTGCTTCTTGTTATTCCTCCTACGCTTGTTGCTGGACTCACTCCTCCACTCTCTTCACTTCATTTATCAACCCTTCATTCCTCACTGCATATTCTTCCCCCCTTCCCTGTCTGTTCCTCTTTGGCTGCCTTCCTTCCAACCTACCTTCCCTCCTCTCTACAATTACTCCTACTGCCTCTTCTACCGTCTCTCCTGCCTTCTCTCACACCGTCCATCCTTCCGTCCTACCTTCCCTTCCCAGTGTCATTCCTGCCTGTCCTATCTCCCCCTCTTTCCTTCCCCTTCTACCTTCATCCTGCCGACCCTCCTGCCGTCTCTCCTACCGTCTCTCCTGCCGTCCCTCCTGCCGTCCCTCCTGCCGTCCCTCCTGCCGTCCCTCCTACCGTCCCTCCTGCCGTCCCTCCTACCGTCCCTCAGCAGTTGAGTTAATAACCAGGATATTGATGGAAAGGTGTGCAATCGGCTGTCATTTCGAGGGAGGCAATTTCTGTTTTAAAAGGTGACTGGAGTTAAGGCATGGCTAATCCCTAATTGTGGGAGTGTGAGGGAGGATCGTGGCCTGTGTTTGTGTGTGTGTGTGTGTGGTGTGTGTTTGTGTGTGGTGTGTGTGTTTGTGTGTGTCTGTGCGTGTGTGTGTGTGTATGTGTGTGTGTCTGTGCGTGTGTACGTGTGTACGTGTGTGTGTGTTTGTGTGTGTGTGTGTGTGTGTGTGTTCCAACTATGACACTCGTATAGAAAAAAGTAACAGCTCAATACTGATACATCTCATTTGGCTTAACAAAAAGTGTGCGTATGTACGCTAGTACCTACGTACGAAGACATCCCATCTGAATAAAAAAAACTGTAACATTGAATTCACTCAGTGTTTTGGAAATGTTTACTTAGATGTTAATTTTACAAAAAAAAAAAAGAGAGAAACTTCGCCTTAGCAGAGGTGTTATATCTGTGTAACAGCGGCCTGCATTACTTTTTAAGATTTTCCTGAACAAGAACAAGAACATACGAGTACATATGAGTACATAAGAAACTTAGGAACTAGGAGCTGAAGAGTTAACAAAAACACATCTGGACAATTTTTTTTATTTTATATTTCATCTGTTTCAAGCAAATTTATATTTGCTTAATATGTCTGGTATCTTATTTTCACTAATAAGATACCGTGACATATCACATAGGTTATTATTCTGTCTGGTATTCTTCAATAAGTGGACAATGAGACATTGTTCAAGAGAGTGAACACAAGGCTGACCACTCACTCTATATTTAATTCAAATACCATAAGTGTGTCTGCTAAATTGTTACATTGGTACTGTAGTACTGAGCCTGGCTACAGTACCAATCATGTTTACATTGCAAGTTGGTTCATATGTCGTGCCGAATAAGTAAAACTTGTTATTTTGGCTTAAATAGCAACGCTCTTCTTGCCGAATAAGGCAAGCCAAAATTTGTGTATCCAATAATTTCGCAAAAATCATTCTGAAAATAACGAAAAAATATATTTCATTGTGTTTGTTTATTATTAAATTATTGTAAACTTATCTAAAATATATTTAGTTGGATTAGGCTAAATTAAATTGAGCTTGTTATAATAAGGTTAGGTAAGTTTTCTAAGGATCTTTTGGTACAAAATTATTAATTTTTACGTTAACATAAATTAAAAAAATATATATCTTTAAACGTATAAGATAAATTTTTAGAAAGGACTTAATATTCAATGAGTTCTTGCTAACTGACCAGTTTTACCTATTCGGCACGACATATATATATATATATATATATATATATATATATATATATATATATATATATATATATATTGCGGGAGGGAAGAGGAGCGATTGGTGGAATGATGATGTAAAGAGAGTAGTAAGGGAGAAAAAGTTAGCATATGAGAGGTTTTTACAAAGTAGAAGTGATGCAAGGAGGGAAGAGTATATGGAGAGAAAAAGAGAGGTTAAAAGAGTGGTGAAGCAATGTAAAAAGAGAGCAGATGAGAGAGTGGGTGAGATGTTATCAGCAAATTTTGTTGAAAATAAGAAAAAGTTTTGGAATGAGATTAATAAGTTGAGGAAGCCTAGAGAACAAATGGATTTGACAGTTAAAAATAGGAGAGGAGAGTTATTAAATGGAGAGTTAGAGGTATCGGGAAGATGGAGAGAATATTTTGAGGATTTGTTAAATGTTGATGAAGACAGGGAAGCTGTGATTTCGTGTAGGGCAAGGAGGAATAACATCTTGTAGGAGTGTGGAAGAGCCAGTTGTGGGTGTAGGGAAGTTCGTGAGGCAGTGGGTAGAATGAAAGGGAGTAAGGCAGCTGGGATTGATGGGATAAAGATAGAAATGTTAAAAGCAGGTGGGGATATAATTTTGGAGTGGTTGGTGCTATTATTTAATAAATGTATGGAAGAGGGTAAGGTACCTAGGGATTGGCAGAGAGCGTGTATTGTTCCTTTGTATAAAGGCAAAGGGGACAAAAGAGAGTGCAAAAATTATAGGGAATAAGTCTGTTGAGTGTACCTGGTAAAGTGTATGGTAGAGTTATTATTGAAAGAATTAAGAGTAAAACAGAAAGCAGGATAGCAGATGAACAAGGGGGCTTTAGGAAAGGTAGGGGGTGTGTAGACCAAGTGTTTACAGTGAAACATATAGGTGAACAGTATTTGGATAAGGGTAAAGATGTTTTTGTGGCATTTATGGATTTGGAAAAGGCGTATGATAGGGTAGATAGGGGGCAATGTGGCAGATGTTGCAGGTGTATGGAATAGGAGGAAGGTTACTGAAAGCAGTGAAGAGTTTTATGGAGGATAGTGAGGCTCAGGTTAGAGTGTGTAGGAGAGAAGGGGACTATTTCCCAGTAAAAGTGGGCCTTAGACAAGGATGTGTGATGTCACCGTGGTTGTTCAATATATTTATAGATGGGGTTGTAAGAAAGTGAATCGAGGGTCTTGGCAAGAGGTGTTGGGCTAAAAGATAAAGAAGCAAATACAAAGTGGGAGTTGTCACAGTTGCTTTTTGCTGATGACACTGTGCTTTTGGGAGATTCTGAAGAGAAGCTGCAGAGGTTGGTGGATGAATTTGGTAGGGTGTAAAGAAGAAAATTGAAAGTGAATATAGGAAAGAGTAAGGTGATGAGGATAACAAAAGAATAGGTGACGAAAGATTGGATATCAGATTGGAGGGAGAGAGTATGGAGGAGGTGAATGTATTCAGATATTTGGGAGTGGACATGTCGGCGGATGGGTCTATGAAGGATGAGGTGAATAAGTTGATGGGGGAAAGGGTAAATGGAGCATTTGGTCTGTGGAGACAAAGAACCTTGTCCATGGAAGTAAAGAGGGGAAAAATATAGTTATACCAACGCTCTTAAGGGGTGAAGCATGGGTATAATTTCAACAGGGAAGGTTTGGGGCAGTGGAGATGTCATGTCTGAGGTCAATGTGTGGTGTGAATATAATGCAAAATTCGGGTTTGGAAATTAGGAGGAGGGGGGGTTACCAAAACGATTGCCCAAAGGCTGAGGAGGGGTTTTGAGGTGGTTTGGACATGTAGAAGAATGGAACGAGAAAGTGACGAGGGAAAACGTAGTGGAGGGAAGGGGGGGGGGCCCCCCAGGGAAAGGTTGGGGGAGGGGGAAAGGAAGTTTTTTGCGAGGGGTTTTGGGCTCGCAAGCTGTGAGCGATTTGATAGGGGTGAATGGAGGCATAGGGTTTTTTTAAATTAGTGCTGTTGGGGGTGAGCAAAGAACATTTATAAAGGGGGTTGGGGAAACCCCGGCCCGGACTTGAGTTCTGGGGATGGGAAGACAGTGCCGGATTTAAAGGGGGGGTGTTAATGTTCAGTTTTATAACTGTAGTGTAAAAAAAACCCCTCTGGAAGACAGTGATGGAGTGAATGATGAAAAGTTTTCTTTTGGGGCCCCCTGCCGGTGGAATCGGGATGTGTTAATAAAAAATATATATATATATATATATATATATATATATATATATATATATATATATATATATATATAAAGAAAAACCACTATGAAAAAATAGAGGAATTCCAAGCGCTTTCGTGACTACTCACATTATCAAGGAACTATATATGTGTGTGTGTGTGTGTAAATAATTTTCTAACTTCTATTTGTCTTGTGTGTGATGTAGGCCATTTTGAAAGATAATTTCTAGGTAATAATAACTCCTGTATGGTGGATGGAAGCTTTTAAAGCTGCTGTAGTAGAATGCTTGACGATATCGTCATCGTTCTACCGAAGTCTCTCACTTCAGCCTGACAGATTTCATCACTTGATGTAAGAAACTCATCCGGGCTGATGGAATATGACAGGGAAATATTACTAGATTATTTTCTCACTGCGTAGCTATCATATAGCGTAGGACAGCTTCACTCTGTTTGTTTTACTACGCTACTGGGGAGCAGCACACTGTGGGTGTTGCCAATTTTGCTAAATTATAAAGAAATCTGTCAATTTGGATGACCTGTCTGCTGTAGCTTGGAGTCAGCGTTAGATTACTTTGTACTGGTGTTGAGAGAGCTGCAACACCAGCTGGTGGACCAGGAGAGGAGAGGGGGATGGAGACGAAGAGGAGGAGGAGGAGAAGAAGAGGTGAGGAGACGGGGAAGGAAATGTGGGTAGAGAGAGTGAAAAGGGAGAGCTATAGGGTAAAAAGAGGGGATGGAAAGGGGAAAGCAGATGGTGTGGAGGATGATGGAGGAAGGGAAAGAGGAGAAGGATGGAATTAAGGGAAATAGTTTTAGCACCAAAGTAGACTGCAGTTATCAAATGAATAACAGTCTATGCCATGTGAAGAAATCAATTAGTCCACAAAGGTAAGAGAGTTAACAAGAAGGCTGCACAAGTGTGTGGACTCTATTCTAAGATGAATTTACATAGAGCCAAATTTCAAAATTACTGCAGTTCTCCCCTCCTTAAAACAGAATGCTCAAAGTAAAAACCACTTAATGTTCAATAGTTAAAAATGATCTTGGAATGTTCATTAAGGTTGTTGGATAAAATCCGGTCTACTAAATGAACGAAGATACAAAAAGGGGTTTACTAATTAATGCTTTTGTGAAGATCACTCTCTTCATCCACGTGGTAAATCTATCAACCTTGTTAAGCCAACAATTACATAAACCATACCACGGGTGAGGTTCGAACCCGCGGTCAGAGACTCTGACAGCGGGTTCGAACCCCACCCGTGGTGTGGTTTGTTTGCAATCGTGTCATTATGATTTCGTGAGTCATCAACTACATTATCACCTAAAATGCTGTCTTGTTTTTATATACCAGAAATCAAGAAAGATATACATTATGAAAGCCTCAAGACTCGACTCTACAAAATTAACCTGAAAACACAATTATGTGGTAGTTAACAAGTAATTCCTAGGCATTAATCCACTTTGTTCTTAACCACTGGATTCAGGACCGAGTTATAGCATATTTATGCTGTTAGACTCTCATCTTGAAGTTGTCCAATTTGTTGTATATATATATATATATATATATATATATATATATATATATATATATATATATATATATATATATATATATATATATATATATAGCAAAAGATCACAGTAAACAGGTGATATCAAAATATGCAAGACAACCACTATGAAAAAATAGAGGAATTCCAAGCGCTTTCGTGACTACTACATTATCAAGGACTATAAAAGGAAACATGACAAGAGGGCTTTTTATAAGGGAAGACTACACCTCCAGTCACATCACACTAACAAAGACAACACCTCACAGTAGCGTAACATCGCACGACTCTGTGAAGAGGAACATAAGAAATGACCTGAAACTCTTCCCAAGAATTAAGATTAGTCCAATTTATCATTAAATTCTTCCCAAATTTTATTAATTATAAAAGAATCCAATTTTTATAAACCAAAAGAAATATTCATATTATTTTCAAAACTGCTTTTAATGAAACATGATTCTATTATATTCCTTCAACCATGGACTTGCTTGATACAACCTTTCAGCATTTTGAAAATCAATTGGATGGTTAAAATCTTCACATGAATAAATAGAGCATTAGAATCTTGTCCAGTTCTAATGCTATATTTATGTTGTTTTAATCTTAGTTCAAGACTTTTACCAGTTTGACCATAATAAACTTTATCGCATATTTTACAGGAATCTTATAGACATCCGTCAGCATATATATATATATATATATATATATATATATATATATAATATATATATATATATATATATATATATATATATATATATATATATATATATATATGTATGTATGTATGTAAACTGGAAAATTAGCAAGAACTCATTTAAAATTAATTCCTTTCTAAAATTTTCGATATACGTTTATAGATATATTTTTTTCATTTAGGTTAATGTAAAAATTAATTTTGTACCAAAAGAACCTTAGAAAACTTACCTAACCTTATTATAGCAAGCGCAATTTTATTTAGCCTAATCCATCTAAATATATTTTAGATAAATTTACAATAATTTAATAATAAAACACAATGAAATATATTTTTTTCGTTAGGTTCAGAATGATTTTTGCGAGATTATTGCATACACAATTTTTCTCTTGCCTTATTCAGCAAGAAGAGCGTTGCTATTTAAGCCAAAATAGCAAGTTTTACCTATTCGGCACGACATATATATATATATATATATTGTTAGTGTATGTGTTTGTGCGTGTATACTTATTAGCGATAACATTTTGATTGATTTTTACTATCTGTTTTCGTGTATTAGGATTTTGGAGAACATTTTTTTAGGTAAAAATATTCAAGGTCTGAGGTGAGGGTGGGGTGCGAGAGGTTGGCTGAGGTGAGGGAGGTGCGAGAGGTTGGCTGAGGTGAGGGAGGTGCTAGAGGTTGGCTGAGGTGAGGGAGGTGCGAGAGGTTGGCTGAGGTGAGGGAGGTGCGAGAGGTTGGCTGAGGTGAGGGAGGTGCTAGAGGTTGGCTGAGGTGAGGGAGTTGCCAGAGGTTTTCTGATTTGAGGGAGGTGCTAGAGGTTGGTTGAGGTGAGGGAGGTGCTAGAGGTTGGCTGAGGTGAGGGAGGTGCTAGAGGTTGGCTGAGGTGAGGGAGGTGCTAGAGGTTGGCTGAGGTGAGGGAGGTGCTAGAGGTTGGCTGAGGTGAGGGAGGTCCTAGAGGTTGGCTGAGGTGAGGGAGGTGCTAGAGGTTGGCTGAGGTGAGGGAGGTGCCGGAGGTTGGTTGAGGTGAGGGAGGTGCCAGAGATTGGCACTGCAATAAAATACAATTATTTACTCCTACTTATTTCCAGTCCTTGGTTCGGATCTATAATATGTTTGACTAAAGGGCTTCATCAAGAGCACTATAGATTAAACTGTCAGAGTTCTCACAGAAAAAGTCACACACTTGTTTATAGACTTCATGTAAATATTAAGTCTTTAGGTCTACCATTTTTATGGTCATATGTTTTCAAAAATGGAATGGCTCTGTGCCTCACCTTCTGTTGTGAATTTGAAGTTTATCAGCGAATTCAAAGTAGGTGAGTGGTTGTGTACTCACCTATTTGTGATTTCAGGGCTCGAGTCATAGATCCTGGCCCCGCCTCTTTGCTAGTCGCTACTAGATTGTGATTGCCTAATTGTGGTTGCAGGGGTTGAGTCACAGCTCCTGGCTCCTGCCCCTTCACTGGTCGCTACTAGGTCACTCCTTCCCTGCTCCACGAGCTTTATCATACCTCTTCTTAAAGCTACGTATGGATCCTGCCTCCACTACATCACTTTCCAGACTATTCTCTTTCCTGACAACTCTATGACTGAAGAAGTACTTCCTAACATCCATGTGACCCATCTGAGTCTTCAACTTCCAACTGTGACCCCTTGTTTCTGTGTCCACCTTGTCGATTCTTCTCAGTATTTTTTATGTCGTTATCACATCCCCCCCATCTCTCCTGTCCTCCACTGTCATCAGGTCGATTTCCCTTAACCTCTCCTCGTAGGACATGTCCCTTAGATCCGGGACTAGTCTCGTTGCAAAACATATACGGCGGTGTACAGGGTCTTGAACGATTCCTCACTGAGATGTCGGAACGCTATTCTTAGGTTTGCTAGGCGCCCATATGCTGCAGCAGTTATTTGGTTTATGTGCGCATCAGGGGATTGCTCGGTATTATACTCACTCCAAGATCCTTTTACTTGAGTGGGGTTTGTAGCCTTTGGCCCTCAAGACTATTCTCTGTCATGCTGTCTTCTTTGCCCTTCCCCAATGTTCATGACTTTGTACTTGGTGGGGTTGAACTCCAGGACCAGACCTGTCCAGATCCCTTTGTTGTCCCGTCTGGTCCTCATCCGATTGAATTCTCCTGTGTGTGTGTGTGTGTGTACTCACCTAATTGTACTCACCCAATTGTGGTTGCAGGGGTCGAGACTAAGCTCCTGGCCCCGCCTCTTCACTGATCGCTACTGGGTCCCCTCTCTCCCTGCTCCATGAGCTTTATCATACCTCGTCTTAAAGCTATGTATGGTTCCTGCCTCCACTACATCACTTGCTATACTATTCCACTTCCTAACTACTCTATGGCTGAAGAAATACTTCCTAACATCCCTTTGACTCATCTGAGTCTTCAACTTCCAATTGTGACCCCTTGTTTCTGTGTCCCCTCTCTGGAACATCCTGTCTCTATCCACCTTGTCTTTTCTTCGCAGTATTTTGTATGTCGTTATCATGTATCCCCTAACCCTCCTGTCCTCTAGTGTTGTAAGGCCGATTTCCCTTAACCTTTCTTCGTAGGACATTACCCATAGCTCTGGAACTAACCTTGTCGCAAACCTTTGCACTTTCTCTAATTTCTTGACGTGCTTGACCAGGTATGGGTTCCAAACTGGTGCTGCATACTCTAGTATGGGCCTGACGTACACGGTGTACAGTGTCTTGAACGATTCTTTACTAAGGTATCGGAACGCTATTCTCAGGTTTGCCAGTCGCCCATATGCTGTGTGTGTTTGTGTGTGTGTGTGTGTGTGTGTGTGTGTGTTGTGTGGTGTGTGTGTGTGTGTGTGTGTGTATCAGTATGTTTGTGGCTTTGAGGGCGTGCGCTTTCCCTGCAGTGTTTGTGGGGGTCAAGTCTTGGCTTTTCACCAAGACTTATTAAGCTTTATTATACCTACTCTTGAAGGTGTGTATTGATTTATGCCTCTCACTTATCTTATTCCACTTTGAGACTTAAAAACTAGTTCCTAACATCCCCTGGCGTATATGGATACGTCCTTCCCTTCCACCATCTCGCCCCCACCTGGTCTATCTCACCCTCCTCCATCCATCCCTACACCCTGTATCTTTCCCCTTTCTTCCCCGTCATCCATCTTTCCCCCTCCCCCCTTACTTTCTCCCTATCCATCAACCTCTTTTCCTCTCCTTCATCCCTCTTTCCCCTCCCACCATCCTTCCCTTTCGTTTCACCATCCTTCCCTCACTTTCCACTATTCTTCTTTCATCTTCCAATATCATTAAATTTACCTCCACCCTTTCTATCTTCACTATTCCTCCCTAGTTCTGCTATCTCTCCCTACCTCCACAATTTCTCCCTCCCCAATGCCTCCATCTCTACCTACCAAGCACCACCATCCAGTCCTCCTCACTCTCCACTTCTCCCTCCCTCCCTCACCCATCCTCTCCCTCCCCAACTCATACATGTATTTCTCCCTCATTCTCCCTCCCTCCACCAACATTCCTCCCTTACCGCTTTCTCCAACAACCCTCCCTCCCCGCCCTCACCAATATCCCTCCCTCCCTCCTTTTTCTCTCCCTCTCAACCTTCACCAATATCCCTCCCTTCTTTTCCCCTCCCTCTCCACCTCCACCAGCCCTCCCTCCAGTCCTCCACCAGCCCTCCCTCACCCTCCATCCCTCCGTCTTCCCTCTAGACAGTAAGGAACCAAAAAGTCAGAAAAAACTGCCACCATGGAGCGTCTTGACAGACCTCCCTGTAAAAAGTGTTATAAGGCATTCAATATCCTTATTTTCGCCTCCTTTTTCCCCCTCTCCCTAAATCGTTCATTGATAAGCCGTACCATTTCTCGGGTCTTTCACCGCCGATTACAGGGAACCAACATGGAATAGAAAAACCATAAAAAGTCAAATTTGTATTCTGAAAGCGAGCAGATTTGGCAGGAAATATGGCTATCAATAGACCGTACGTCGGGGAACTTTGGGTGGAAGAGGTTGATATTTCCAGACTGGAGCGGCTATGTTTCTCTATGCTTAAACCGACTTCACTCGACATATTGTAGGCCTACCGCTGGATATTCCAGGCTTACTTTCATAACTGCTGCCTCGAATGAGCCTGAAAATTAGCATTAGATGCATCATTTTACGGACGTAAAGTGAGCATCGTTTTGCATTCAAGAAAAGCGACTAGCGAGAAGATATGAGAAAAATGTCTCAAGGAGCGAACGAAAGTTAACGGAGCGACGTGTGTTCCACGAAATATGTCCTGTGAGGAAGATGCTGTCCCGTAGCAATGAAATCTTCTCTTGGTCAGATGAAAGAAACTGGGGAACGAATTGATACAGTTATTGAAGATTCAATGGCCCGTGATACCAATGGACCTCCTCGCTTGGGAAACCCAGGGATGAAAAATATATATATATATATTTTCTTATCTTTTTAGTGGACAAGGGACGCGGGCGAGCGAAGGACGGTCACTCCGTATTTCCAGGAGGAGCTGATGTTTTCTGGCACAATTACGTTTTTTATGTTACAATGTGTATCGTAGTGGGGGAAATGAGGGCTACAGCTCTTTTTGTTTTGTTTTGAGAAGGTTATAGAGTTTTCTATAAACGGTTTTTAGTCATTCTGGTTTGTGAAAATGACTGTTCTTTTTAAAACAGCACAGCGTAAGGGTTTAATTGGCTCGATATTGTGATTTACTTATTATTTGAAGGTTTGGAGAATTAGTCTGGTTACATCCTTAACGTGATGTTGATGGTAAGTTATCACGTATGCAAAAAGGTATCAGAAAAAGTGGTGTTTCCTGGTCACCATGAGCAAGGGGGGGGGTGAAAAGCGTAATAAACCAAAGTGGACCACTTAAACCTCGTTTATCTCCTTGTGTATATATGTCCATCATACTCGTTAAAATATTCTTTACCCATTCCTATAACTAACTGCTATATGACCATCATACACCCATTGCTCTTTTTGTTTACACATTCAGACAAGTAAACAATCTATACACTTATCACTGACCATCATACACGTAAATAAACAATACAAACCGGGCCGCGGGGGCGTTGACCCCCGGAACCCTCTCCAGGTATACTCCAGGTAATCAACGCCTTCATACCGTGTAGAAATATACTTCATATACGTGTGTATATATATTTTAAATCTTTAAAGGTTGAGCAGCGAAACATTGATTAAAAACGCGTCTCTCCCTCCCAAAAATCACTTCCTTTTCTATCGAATGTCTACCAGGGACACCTTTCAAAATGGTTTCAAAAGAAGAGCAGTATTAAAAGAGTGTTTTGGGAGAGAGTAGAAGGGGGAGGGAGGGAGGGAAAGGAAGGAGACACAGTGGAAGTGGGAGAGAGAGAGAGAGAGAGAGAGAGAAACAGACAGACAGACAGACAGAGACAGAGAGGGAGAGCGTGTGCAATGGAGAGGACGTGGAAGGGTGAGAGTGGAATAGGTAGAGAGGGTGAACACACAAATAATAATGTGTTAGCAGTTTTCACTTATCAAAGGCACTTCTCCATAGACACCTAACTTTTTTTTTAGTGTGTGTGTGTTTTTGTATGTGTTGCTCATACACAAACACACGCACACACATATGTACACGTACGTGTATGTGGGGTGGAACTCTAGCTCTGGGACCCCTCATCTAGAACCACCAACCCAGTGGTGGGACGTGCCCAGTGTTTCTGTTGTTTAACCAATATTACATACGAACTCAGTCTAACTCAAAGAGCGTACGTGGGGATACCCATGTTGTAAAGGACGGCCGCATATACCTCCCTGCTAGACGTACGCTTCATTTGATATCATTATTGTGGGTTATACGCACAGACTGATTAATTTGCCTTACCATTCCATACACAAATAACGCACACATAGGAGGAGCTTACGTTATTTGTGTATTGTTCCAGTCAGGACTTTTCGTTCTTTGCGGTACCATTAATTTCTCTCGTTTCATTTCTGTTTGGATGATGTTAGGTTAGTTCCTAGTACACTATCTTGCGTTTGAAAACTCTCCTCTTACTTAAAGGATAGTCTTGCCCAGGGTGCACCTCCACCGCCTTACCCCAGGGGCTTACCCCAGTGCCTTACCTCTGGGTCTTACTCCAGGGACTTACCCAAGTGCCTTACCCCTAGACTTTACCCATCGGCCTTACCCCAATGCCTTCATGGTCCTTACCCCAGGGATTTTCCCAAGTGCCTTACCCCTAGGTCTTACCCCTAAGCCTTACCCCTGGGCCTTACCCATAGGCTTTACCCCTGGGTCTTACCCATGGGTCTTATCCCTTGGCCTTACACCTGAGCCTTAAACCTGGGCCTTACCCCTTGGCCTTACCTCTAGGCCTAACCCCCAGGGTATGTCACTTACTCAAAGCTTTTTTTTTTAAGTCCTCGCTGGATTATTGTTTTTAGCTTGCATCTGTATCCCCTTGAGCTGGTCCCAGGCCTCTTGTGTACACTGTCTATGGTCACCTCTTGTGTGTGTGTGTGTGTACATTACTACTGATAGTGTACATCTGTAAGTGTGTGTGTGCGTGTGTGTGTGTGTGCACATTTAGTGGTATTGGCGACGTCACTTAATGTGACGATAGCACAATGGTTTGTATCCCCTCACCCCTAACCACCTCGTCCCCTTACCCTTATCCCGTCTGCCCCCTTATCCCCTCTTTTTCCCTCCTTCAAGAGTATCGCTCCCGGACATTGCATTGTCTACCCTGTCAAACCCTTCAGCTTCTTGTTTTGTTGCTTCATTCCCTTCCCTTTCCCCTCCCTTCCTCTCCGGATCCCTCTCCCTCATTCCCCTTCCCCGTATCTCTCGTCCCCCTTCCCTTGTTAGTTTACTGAGATTGTCACCTGTAGAGCTTTTAAGAGTAGGGTAGACAAGGGCTTTCCAGACAGGTGTGTATTTAATGATTTTTATCCACTTTGGGCGCGACTGTTTTCTTTTGTGTGGCCGATAATACATGGAGGAGGGTGCACAGGGCTGATAATACGTGGAGGAAAGTACACAGGGCTCATAATACGTGGAGGAGGTTGCACAGGACTGATATTACTTGAAGGAGAGTACACAGGGCTGATAATACGTGGAGGAGGTTGCACGTATGAGTGATAGCTGGAGGGTGGAGCAGTGGGAATGGGTGATAGCTGGAGATAGGTGAACAGGGAGAGTACAGGAGGGGCTGATGAAAAACATGGTCTGTTGATGACTCCTATTCATCAACAATAATAAAAACAATAATAATAAACCAATAATAAAAACAACAGCAACAATAATAATAAAAACAATATTTTTTTTTATTGACACATCGGCCGTTTCCCACTAAGGCAGGGTGACCCACCAAGACAGGGTGACCCACCAAGGCAGGGTGACCCACCAAGGCAGGGTGACCCACCAAGGCAGGGTGACCCACCAAGGCAGGGTGACCCACCAAGGCAGGGTGACCCACCAAGGCAGGGTGACCCACCAAGGCAGGGTGACCCACCAAGGCAGGGTGACCCACCAAGGCAGGGTGACCCACCAAGGCAGGGTGACCCACCAAAGTAGGGTGACCCAAAAAACAAGAAACATTTCATCATCACTCACCTCATCACTGTCTTGCCAGAGGCGTGCTGACATTACAGTTCACAAAAACTGCAACATATCTCCACACCTCCTTCAGAGTGCAGGCACTGTACTTCCCACCTCCAGGACTCAAGTCCGGCAATTATTATTATTTTATTTGGTATAATTTAATTCACAGGAAAACTATAAACTCGTAGACATAAGAAATTCTGGCTAATGAGAGGTAATTAGACCTGATAAGGAAACTCCACCTAGCTCTTTACTTACGCTGTCACGTGTACTCACCTAATTGTACTCACCTAATTGTACAAACCTAATTGTACTCACCTAATTGTGGTTGCAGGGGTCGAGACTCGGCTCCTGGCTCCACCTCTACACTGATCGCTACTAGGTCCTCTCTCTTCCTGCTCCATGAGCCTTTTCATACCTCGTCTTAAAGCTATGTAAGATTCCTGCCTCCACTACATCACTTGCCAGACTATTCATATGTTGTGTGTGTGTGTGTGTGTGTGTGTGTGCGCGCGAGTGCGTGTAGTGTAGTGTGTTTTAGTGTATTGTAGTGTATTATAGTGTAGTGAAGAGAATTTATCAGTTTCCTCACAGATCTTTAACTCTGGCCGTTAGTTACCCAGCAAAAAGCCACTCAGAATCCTGGGTATTAAATCGCTATAATTCACTGGAGAGTCTCAACATGTCGTATTTCACAATACATCTTCTTCGCATTAATCAAAAAGTGTTTCATGATGGTTTGTATTAAACAATAAACATAAAGAGGAATCCAATGAAAATATCAGTTGAATTGGTCGTGTGTGTGTTTGAGTGTTTGAGTGTGTTTGAGTGTGTGTGTGTGTGTGTGTGTGTGTGTATGTGTGTGTGTTTGAGTGTGTGTGTGTGTTAAGCTGCACACCAATATTGTATCTCGCATGATCACGTCATGGATGATTATGTTTCAGAAGTGTTACTATACCTTAAAAGGCCTTCCAACATAATATTAAAAGGCCTTTCACAGGGCAATATTAAAAGATCTTCCCAGGACAATATTAAAAGGACTTACCAGGGCAACGTTAAAAGATCTTCCCAGAACAATATTAAAAGGCCTTCCTAGGACAATGAAAAAAGACCTTCCCCAGGAGAATATTAAGACTTCAACAATATTATTAAAAGGCCTTCCCAGGACAATATTAAAAGGTCTTCCCAGGACAATATTAAAAGGCCTTCCCAGGACAATATTAAAAGGCCTTCCCAGGACAATATTAAAAGGCCTTCTTAGGATAATATTAAAAGTTTTTTCCATGACAATATTAAAATTCCTTTCCAGGACAATATTAAAAGGCATTTCCAGGACAATATTAAAAGGCCTTCCCAGGACAATATTAAAAGGCCTTCCCATGACAATATTAAAAGGCCTTCCCAGGACAATATTAAAAGGCCTTCCCAGGACAATATTAAAAAACCTTCTCTGGACAATATTAAAAGGCCTTCCTCACAGTATTCTGTACTGGATAAAGTCCTCTCTTAATTAATAACTCATTACAGTTTTATTAAATTATTTTTAAACTTATTCGTTCTACCTTTTCCCCTATCCTCTCTTCTTTACATGCCCTCCCTCTCTTTCTTTCTCTTTATCTTCCCTCTCTCTCTCTTCTCTCTCTCTCTCTCTCTCTCTCTCTCTCTCTCTCTCTCTCTCTCTCTCTCTTTATCTCCCTCTCTCTCTATCTCCAATCCTTCACTTAGTTACTTGTGCCTTATCTCCCTTTTATGCCTACTTTTCTCTTTAATCAAATATTCATTATATTTATTTCAAATGTTCTTTCCCTTGTGCATCCTCGTTCGTGTACGTTCTCATCTTCGTTCGTGTACGTTCTCATCTTCGTTCGTGAACGTTCTCATCTTCGTTCGTGAACGTTCTCATTCTCGTTCATGCACGTTCTTTAATTGATATTCTTAGTGTTCGTTCTATGATCATTTTTTTATTTTGCTTTTGTTGTTGTAGTGTGATCTTTACTGTTGTAGTGTGATCTTTAATTAATGTTGTACTCAGGTACGGTGGTGTATGTACCAGTACTCATGTAATGTAGTGTGTGTACCAGTACACAGATGTATGTACCAGTACTCATGTAATGTAGTGTGTGTACCAGTACACAGGTGTGTGTATCAGCACTCAGATAATATTAAACTAAGTGTAGCAGAATTCAGCTACAATAAAGCAAGCGTTTGGAGGTACAGCACAGTTAGCTAATATTCGTAATGTTTTTTTTTTTGGTTTGAGGATTTCTCTAGGTGTTAGTTTCCTAGTAAGACTTCCATAACTAACTTCCACTTATGCAAATGTACTTATTTTTAACTCAGCTGAATTTACAAGCTTAAAAGCTGTTATTCTATGTCAGCTTATTTGCAGGCTAAGATCTGTTATCATATGTTAGCTTATTTACCCCCTAAGAGTTGTTATCCTATGTCAGCTCATTAACAGCTTAAGAGTTGTTATCCTATGTCAGCTCATTTACCCCCTAAGAGCTGTTATCCTATGTCAGCTCATTTACCCCCTAAGAGCTGTTATCTTATGTCAGCTCATTTCAAAGGTCATAGTGGCACTCAGTGGCACTCAGTGGTGCTGTACACCAGACTTGTGTCTCAGTGATGTTTTGAGCCGTTTGTTGGAATTGACGGGCCCGGTGGGCCCTGAAACCCTCAGTGACTCGCTCGCTGAAACCCTCAGTGACTCTCTCGCTGAAACCCTCAGTGACTCGCTCGCTGAAACCCTCAGTCACTTGCTCGCTGAAACCCTCAGTGACTCGCTCGCTGAAACCCTCAGTGACTCGCTCGCTGAAACCCTCAGTGACTCGCTCGCTGAAACCCTCAGTGACTCGCTCGCTGAAACCCTCAGTCACTCGCTCGCTGAAACCCTCAGTCACTTGCTCGCTGAAACCCTCAGTGACTCGCTCGCTGAAACCCTCAGTCACTCGCTCGCTGAAACCCTCAGTCACTCGCTCGCTCGCTGAAACCCTCAGTCACTCGCTCGCTGAAACCCTCAGTCACTCGCTCGCTCGCTGAAACCCTCAGTCACTCGCTCGTTGAAACCTTCGGTCAGTCGCTTACTGAAACCCCCAGTCACTCGTTCGCTTAAGCCCCGATCACTCGCTCGCTGAAAGCCTCAGTCACTCGCTCGCTGAAAGCCTCAGTCACTCGCTCGCTGAAAGCCTCAGTCACTCGCTCGCTGAAAGCCTCAGTCACTCGCTCGCTGAAAGCCTCAGCCACTCGCTCGCTGAAAGCCTCAGTCACTCGCTCGCTGAAAGCCTCAGCCACTCGCTCGCTGAAAGCCTCAGCCACTCGCTCGCTGAAAGCCTCAGTCACTCGCTCGCTGAAAGCCTCAGTCACTCGCTCGCTGAAAGCCTCAGCCACTCGCTCGCTGAAAGCCTCAGCCACTCGCTCGCTGAAAGCCTCAGTCACTCGCTCGCTGAAAGCCTCAGTCACAGCAGACCACGAAATACAAAAAAAGTTAATTAAACTAATTATAAGAACAGAGTTTACATGAGTGAAAGAGATCAAAATATCTGTCCATTGCAAAATATACCCAGAGTGAATGTTAACCTTCAGGATACAAGAATCTGAATACTGAATGTCTGAATGATATCGTCTGAAGCCTGCATAAATCTGATGTGAAAATGGAAGATGTGAATAAAGAAGATGTGACTCAGGAAGATGTGACTCGGGAAGATGTGACTCGGGAAGATGTGACTCGGGAAGATGTGACTCGGGAAGATGTGACTCGGGAAGATGTGACTCAGGAAGATGTGAAACGGGAAGATGTGACTCGGGAAGACGTGACTCGGGAAGATGTGACTCGGGAAGATGTGACTCGGGAAGATGTGACTCGGGAAGATGTGACTCGGGAAGATGTGACTCGGGAAGACGTGACTTGGGAAGACGTGACTCGGGAAGACGTGACTCGGGAAGACGTGACTCGGGAAGACGTGACTCGGGAAGACGTGACTCGGGAAGACGTGACTCGGGAAGACGTGACTCGGGAAGACGTGACTCGGGAAGACGTGACTCGGGAAGACGTGACTCGGGAAGATGTGACTCGGGAAGACGTGACTCGGGAAGATGTGAAAAAAAGATGAGAATAAGGAAGATCTTTAAAGAGTTAAAAATCACTTTCTAAAGGGTTAAAAATCAGTCTAAAAGGTTAAAAATAACTGTCTAAATGGTTGAAAATCACTGTCTAAAATGTGAAAAATTCAAAGTCTGGTTCTAAAAATCACTGTCTATAGGGTTGAAAATAACTGCCAGAAGGGATGATTTTAAGGCTAAAATACTTTAGCCTTAAAAAAACATGACTGAATAACGGTGCGACATATTGTCTAAAAACTGAATAATTAAACGCAAAAAATCCTCCCCAGACGCCGGTGGGCGACAGTCGCGAAAAAGAGAAGAGAAGAGAAGAGAGAGAGAGAGAGGAGAGAGAGAGAGAGAGAGAGAGAGAGAGAGAGAGAGAGAGAAAACGACATCGACTTTTTACAAAAATCGATGACTGGCCCCAGGGTGTTTAATTTTACCTTATTTACGAAGGCACCTTTCTTGTCTTTGACAGACTATTGTCCTTCTCTCATTAGCGACACAAAGGAATATCTAAAAGGGGTGCACATGAAGAGATGGAGCGAGGGGGGAGGTGTGCAGGAGGGGGTGTTGGAGTGGGGTTAACTGGAGGGCAAGGGGGGGTTAAGGAGAGGGGGAGGTTGAAGTGAATGGGGGAGTGTGGGGTTAGAGGGTAATGAGGGGGGAGTGGGAGTAGTGAAGAAGGGTTTATGTTGTAGCACAGACTGTGGGGTTAATTTACTGGACAGGGTAAGGGGTTAAATTAAGGGTTAATTGAATATTGGTTTACAACTCCCCTTTGAATACATTATTCTTAATAATAATAGTAATAATAATAAAATTAATGATAATAAAAATATAAATATTAATAATAATAATAATAATAATAATAATAATAATAATAATAATAATAATAATAATAATAATAATAGCAGTAGTAGTAGCGCCGTAGTCAGCAGTCAACTCACTGACGCCAACGTCAGCATCGCTGACACCTCTCTCATCCCTCAGTTACAGACTCTGCTGTCACGTGACCACTGACGACTCCATCGCAAGACTTGTAGCCTTTGGCTTTAATCAGATTCTTGCTCTGTTTTCGAGATTTTTTTACCTTGTTGTATACTCGTACTGTGGTTGTGTTGTGTGTTGTGGCAGCTGTGGTTGGCAGTGTGTTTGTCCTGACTGTGTTTGTTTTAGTATCAATCTGAAAATTGTTATGTAGGTTTGTATTGATTTTAAATTGCAAAGAGTTCTGAGTTATCTACCAGGTTAAAGTACTGAGTAATCTACCAGGTCAAAGTACTGAGTAATCTACCAGGTCAAAGTGCAGAGTAATCTACCAGGTCAAAGTGCTGAGTAATGTACCAGGTCAAAGTGCCGTGTGGTCTACCAGGTCAAAGTGCTGAGTGGTCTACCAGGTCAAAGTACTGAGTTATCTACTATCCTTCACTGCCTCCATCCTGGAGCTCCTACTGTGTACTACAGTGGTTCCCATACTTTTTCAGACTGCCACCCCTATGGCTCCCAGACCACATCCCTAGCACCCCCTTGGCTCCCAGGCCCCATCCCTAGCGCCTCCTTGGCTCCCAGGCCACATCCCTAACGCCCCCTACCCCACACACATACAAACACACCTCTTTCTTGGTATTAGGTTTACTGTAAATTCAAAACAACAACTAATCTGACACTATAAACAAGCGTATTTATTTCACAAATAAAAATTAACATAGTAAACCAATTTATTTAACAATATGAAAGGGTAAATTAACATCTCATATGTAACTACACTGTCTTCACAGTTTTAATGAGATGGATGTGCTTGTTGCAGGAACGTCAGCTTCTCAACATCAGGTTTGAAGGCACTAAGAAGAAGTCTTAAATCCCCAAGTTCAGTAATTTTCAGTCTGTTTCTTTGCTTGGAAAAAGCTTGACGACTGTACTGAAGCCTCGCTCTACTAAATATTATGTTGTGAAGGCAATGAAGTCAATCTTGACTTTGTTCCACAGTGCAGGGTAGTGGTCAGAGTGCAGGGTAGTGGTCAGAGTGCAGGGTAGTGGTCAGAGTGCAGGGTAGTTGTCAGAGTGCAGGGTAGTTGTCAGAGTGCAGGGTAGTGGTCAGAGTGCAGGGTAGTGGTCAGAGTGCAGGGTAGTGGTCAGAGTGCAGGGTAGTGGTCAGAGTGCAGGGTAGTGGTCAGAGTGCAGGGTAGTGGTCAGAGTGCAGGGTAGTGGTCAGAGTGCAGGGTAGTGGTGTGCAGGTAGTGGCAGGTGCAGGGTAGTGGTCAGAGTGCAGGGTAGTGGTCAGAGTGCAGGGTAGTGGTCAGAGTGCAGGGTAGTGGTCAGAGTGCAGGGTAGTGGTCAGAGTGCAGGGTAGTGGTCAGAGTGCAGGGTAGTGGTCACAGTGCAGGGTAGTGGTCAGAGTGCAGGATAGTGGTCAGAGTGCAGGATAGTGATCACATTTCAGGGTAGTGGTCAGAGATATTATTTGTAACCAAAAATTATGATATGATTTCATTTTGGAGTGAAATTAGTTCTTCCTCACTGCTGATATTTAGGAATGGATTGATCTCCTAGTCCTGAACTCTGTCAGACATGTCTCTATGCAGGTCATTCAGGTGACCACAATAAACTTGAAGGTCATCGTCTGGTATGCTCTTCTTCTCCAGTTCAGAGAGGCTGGAAAACTGGAAGGCTCACGAAGGGCTGTGTTGCGTTTGAATAACTGTAACCTGGACAGAAGAGTGGAAAGGGCTGATTTGATTATGCTTTCGTGTATAATAATGTTAGTTATATTCTTTAAAATATTTGTGTTACTTAAGTGTCCATGACTTTGTCATATAGATTTTGTAAAACAAATGCTCCCTTGGTTCTGATGCCACCCTGCCGCTCCCCTACCGCCTCCTTTTTTTCTCAACACCCCCCTGTGTTTTTCCACCGCCCCCGGAAGGGGGGGCGGTATTGCCCACTTTGTGAATCACTGGTATACCACTGGTATACCAGTGGGAATCACTGGTATACTAGGATACTGAGACGTGGGTGTTGGTCACCGTAGAGTTACGGCGAACTGGTGTAGTACTCTCTAAAAGACACTGGTTCGGCCTTTCTATGCCTTGGATCAAACCTCATTATCTTGCATCCTAGACTAATATGAAACCCAACGGGTTTTGCGCTTTGTCATGAAAATGGGTAATGGATTAGCTAATTATGACAATATTCATGGAGAAGCACTAAACCCGTAGGAGTCTTGCAGCACCTGGACAATGAGGGGGCAATCGTGTCTGATCTGGGATAGCTCCACTTCCCAGGATTAAAAACCCTCAAATCAGCAAATGGTAAAACGGCCGCATTACGTTGATGAATGGTTGAGCGTGAAGGATCTGGTATGAAACGTGTCTCCGGTGCGAACCCTTGACGTTCACAGTACTTGCTTGAAGTTCACAGTACTCACTTGACGTTCTTAGTACTCTCTTGACGTTCTCAGTACTCTCTTGACGTTCTTAGTACTCTCTTGACGTTCTTAGTACTCTCTTGACGTTCTTAGTACTCTCTTGACGATCTTAGTACTCTCTTGACGTTCTTAGTACTCTCTTGACGTTCTTAGTACTCTCTTGACGTTCTTAGTATTCACTTAACGTTCACAATATTCGCCGTTCACAGTACTTTGACGTTCGCAGTACTCGCTTGAAGTTCTTAGTACTTCCTTGACGTTCACAGTACTCACTTGACTTTCACAGTACTCACTTGACGTTCACAGTACTCACTTGACGTTCACAGTACTCACTTGACGTTCACAGTACTCACTTGACGTTCACAGTACTCACTTGACGTTCACAGTACTCACTTGACTTTCACAGTACTCACTTGACGTGAGTACTATGGACTTTCTCGAGTTTTTGTTACAGCACCTCAGTATGATAAAGAAAGAGGATTATTATTATTATTATTATTATTATTATTATTATTATTATTATTATTATTATTATTATTTTGAATCGATGAATCCGTGTAAGTCATTCAGCGCAAGCAGTGTTGGAGGCTCGATCCTCCGTCCGCTAACAGAGAGACAAACTTTTCGATTATTGCGATTGATGGCATTGTCAATCACCTTTGACAAGTTGACGTGTGACTTGACGCATTTAAAATACGTATATGCAGTCTTAACAACTGCTGTTGTAGGACGTAGCGTCGTGCCGCCGAAAAATTGTGAAGGAAGGACACTTGTTTCACCTGGACAACGTTTCGCCCAACGTGAAGCCTTGATAAAGTTCAATGGAATTCTGCGTAATTCCGATGACCGTAGGTTATTGGAATACTTCTACTAGTAGTACTACTACTAGTAGTACTACTAGTACTACTACTAGTAGTACTACTAGTACTACTACTAGTACTAGTACTACACTACTAGTAACTACTACTACTACTACTACTACTACTACTACTACTACTACTACTACTACTACTACTACTACTACTACTACTATACTACTTCTAGTACCACTACTACTACTAGTACTACTACTACTATTACTTGATAATGATTTACACAGACCAAAAATAGACTTCATAAAGATTTACGCAGAGCGAAACATGACCTGATAAAGCTATGTGCAGAGGGAAACGTTGCACCGGTTGAAGCTTCCCTTGCAACCAGTGTCTTTTTCTGTGATATTATGGGTTCAGAGAATGTGTGTGTGTGTGTGTGTGTGTGTGTGTGTGTGTGTGTGTGTATGTGTGTGTGTGTATGTGTGTGTGTGTGTGTGTGTGTGTATGTGTGTGTGTTTTGAATAATGTACAAAAAATGCTATTTTTTAAAGATCACATCGCTAAATATTCTTTCTGTTCCAATGTCCTTTGCATCCAGTGCCCTTCCCCAATATACTGTACCTCCTTCTCTCTTCCCTTCCCTACATCCATTCAGCCTTCCCTTCGCCACATCCTGTCTCCTTCAGCTCTGTTATATAGAATAGGGTAGCAGCACACTGCGGGTGTTATCTTTTTTATTGAAAATTGAACCTATTCTCCTGGAATCCTACTCTTATTTCATCTTATTTATATTTGTTTATAAAAATTCCTTCGCTTTTCCCTGCTTCAATTTTTGTCTCTTGTCCCCTTGCCTTTCTTTCATCCGTCCCCTCTTGTCTTCCCTCGTTTGTCTCCCCATGTCTCTCTCCCTCTTGTGTCTCCCCTCAGTGTCACCTCCACCTTTAGCCTCCCATCTTCCCTCTTCTCTTTTCCCCCTTTTTTCCCCCATATAGTTTTTCTCGTCACCACCTTCTCCACTTTCTTCATCCTGTTCCCCTCTCTCCTTCTCCACTCTTTCCTGTCTCCTCTCTCCTGTCCCCTCACTTCTGCCCTCTCTCTTTTGTACCCCTTTCTCTATATTTTGCGCCCCTTTCTCTCTTCTGCCTCCCTTTCTCCTGCCCCTCTATCTTGTCCCCCTCTTTCTCTTTTCTGTTCTCCCCTCTATTCTGTCTCCCTTGCCCCCTCTATTTGAAATATTGTAAATATAGAGAAATAATATGGGATATTACAACAAACTGCCTCTTCATTATCTCAGCTGTCAATGACAGGTATCGTAGTTTAAGTAACAATCCTTAAATATTAATAATTAAACACTAAACCAATAAGCTCCAAATAATGTTAAGATATACGTAACATTGGTCTATTTTAAAGTACCTATGCCTTGTAGGTTCCTTTCTCAAGTGGGGGAGTAGGACTACTAGGAGTGAGTGTGCGCCCCATTTCATAACCCCTGCTATTGTATCTGTTATTCTGGAAAAAGGCTGTAGAGATTTGATATGTAAATCAGGAATTGTAAGTTGAAGAGGCGGTACGGGAGACATTGTGCTTGTCGAAATATGGTTTAATGGTTTACGTGGTCGCCTGTAGTCTTACATAGAAAGGAGGTGCAATGCCCTCTTCTCCACCTTTATTCCTCATGTATCAACCTTATCCCTCCTTTTCTTCTTTCTTATCTCTTGCCTATTCCTCCTCTTCCATCAAACTTTTTAATGCAGTTAGCGTATAGTTTCTGAAGGGAATGAGATTATTTTATTTTGCATATAGAAGGCAGGAGGAGAGAAGATGGGGATGGAAGGAGAGAGATTGGGGAGAAGGACGGGAAGGAGAGGAAAGAAAGTATGAGAGGGATGGAAAGGGAAGAAGAAACAGGGAGTACAGAGGGATGTATGAGGTTAGATATTCCTTTTTATTTTAGCAAAACTTGATACATCAGCAGCGTACGTTTACCCTTTTCTATATGATAATTCCACAGTGAAAGAGAAACACACATTGAAGAGGTTGATTTTATTGGGGCAACGTTTCGCTCTGTGTAGATTTTTGTCAAGTCCTAACACGCACATAGAAGAAACATATGACGACGTTTCGGCTCGACGTAGACCATTAATTAGTCACGGTATTGTGCCTTTTAGGAAAAGGCTACACACCCAGCGAAACGTTGTCTTCCTCAGTGCAAGTTCTGCAACGTGGGTCTTTCCTTCAATATTCCTGTGCATATAAAAATTACCAGAATATTTTTTATGATACAACATTTACTATCATGCAACATTTTCTATCATACACCTTCTTGTATCATACACCTTCTTGAATCATACACCTTCTTATATCATACACCTTGTATCATACACCTTCTTGTATCATACACCTTCTTGAATCATACACCTTCTTATATCATACACCTTGTATCATACACCTTCTTGTATCATACACCTTCTTGAATCATACACCTTCTTATATCATACACCTTGTATCATACACCTTCTTGTATCATACACCTTCTTGAATCATACACCTTCTTGAATCATACACCTTCTTGAATCATACACCTTCTTGTATCATACACCTTGTATCATACACCTTGTATCATACACCTTGTATCATTCAACATTTTTAAGCGTTTAACGAAGATAAACGAGAAAACGATATTATAATTTGAAATGAAATTTCATAAGAAAGAAAGATGACTTAAATTGCAAAACATCGAGTGGACGAAACGTGCAATCAACCTGCAGAGGAAATTCAACCTTACTCTGAGATACCAGATGGACCTCAACCTCTGAGATGTAATCAGGGTTGATTCGAGGAAAGGGAGGTTAACTCCATTTCCTTGGATAAAGAGCCTTTGAACATTATCAGTCATCAAAGACAACTACAACGGTATCAGTCTTAAAAAAGACTATTTTTAAAGCAGACTGTAAGGTCAAAAGAATTAGAGCTAAATAGGAACTACTGACAGAGGTTCTACCGTCCCAGAGAGGTTCTACCGTCCCAGAGAGGTTCTACCGTCCCAGAGAGGTTCTACCGTCCCAGAGAGGTTCTACCGTCCCAGAGAGGTTCTACCGTCCCAGAGAGGTTCTACCGTCCCAGAGAGGTTCTACCGTCCCAGAGAGGTTCTACCGTCCCAGAGAGGTTCTACCGTCCCAGAGAGGTTGTACCGTTCCAGAGAGGTTGTACCGTCCCAGAGAAGTTATATCGTCCCAGAGAGGTTGTACCGTCCCAGAGAAGTTCTATCGTCCCAGAGAGGTTGTACCGTCCCAGAGAGGTTGTACCGTCCCAGAAGGTCGTACCGTCCCAGAGAGGTCGTACCGTCCCAGAGAGGTTGTACCGTCCCAGAGAGGTTGTACCGTCCCAGAGAGGTTGTACCGTCCCAGAGAGGTTGTACCGTCCCAGAGAGGTTGTACCGTCCCAGAGAGGTTGTACCGTCCCAGAGAGGTTGTACCGTCCCAGAGAGGTTGTACCGTCCCAGAGAGGTTGTACCGTCCCAGAGAGGTTGTACCGTCCCAGAGAGGTTGTACCGTCCCAGAGAGGTTGTACCGTCCCAGAGAGGTTGTACCGTCCCAGAGAGGTTGTACCGTCCCAGAGAGGTTGTACCGTCCCAGAGAGGTTGTACCGTCCCAGAGAGGTTGTACCGTCCCAGAGAGGTTGTACCGTCCCAGAGAGGTTGTACCGTCCCAGAGAGGTTGTACCGTCCCAGAGAGGTTGTACCGTCCCAGAGAGGTTGTACCGTCCCAGAGAGGTTGTACCGTCCCAGAGAGGTTGTACCGTCCCAGAGAGGTTGTACCGTCCCAGAGAGGTTCTACCTTCCCAGAGAGTTTCTACCTTCCCAGAGAGGTTCTAACGTCCCAGAGAGGTTCTAACGTCCCAGAGAAGTTCTACCGTCCCAGGATTGCTAGTCGTTATAAAGACGGGTAATGGGAATGCAAACCTTTATTTTAGACGACGTTTCGCTTAGGTCTGAGCTTTATTAAGTCTTTAGAAAGGTTTATTCATTAAGTTTGCATTCCGGTTAAGTGGAGAAGGAAGAGGTGACTCCACATACACGATCATCTACTCCGATTTAAGTTATGCCAAAGAGGATTTCATACACCTATACACTCACCATACATGACATACTCTTAAGATTCTTTCTTTGAGCCTTCAAGGCTGCAAGGAATAGGACCTTCGCCATTCTTCATTGACAGTAATTCCAGCGGTGCTGGAACGATACCTTTGAAACTGCCATAGCTAATGAACTGTTAATGGAATATTTGCCTTATTAAAGTCTACCATCTCGGGTTGATAGATAACACTTTATATAAGCCCTATCCGGCGTGATAGTCTGACAGGAAAATAGGGCAACTATTATATTAAATAGGGTAACAGCACACAGCTGATATATCCAATTTTGCTAAAATAAACAAGTCTTCCTTGAAGCAAACTTGATTACGTTCCATTCCCTAGGCGCTCTATGACCTGTGTGAGTAATAAGGGCTTAATAGAGAGATGAGGCATAATAATAACCTTAATATTCATATATACAGGTGGAGGCGAGGAGAGGAATGTGTGTGTGTGTGTGGTGGGTACTTAATGATATATCGATGCCGCCCATATTATCTTGACAATACACCTTGCCATTGTAAGTTACCTTGAAGCATTGAAACTTGATGCCTGAGAGTGGCATTCGCTGAGAGTATGAGGCATACAGAGGTGTAGTAGAAACGTGCAGCCTGTCTAGCACTGTCCACAACCTGCGTTTGCTCTCCAGTTGATTAAGTTTAAAAGTTGTGTAGATAGTTGCGATTATCCTCCTCCCATTTTATGTAACTTCATTTGTTGTTAGTTATCCAGGATTATCCAATAAAGTTACTGTGTAATTGGGGACTGTCTGTCTTATTTCCACTGGGTTATTTTAATCTTCTACCCCAAGATACGAAGCACAACAGTCTACAAATAACCTAATTACCAACCTACTTGCTGCTAGGTAAACATGCTCAACGTTTCCTCTCGGTTCTGGGGATCAAACCCCTGACTCTCGGTGTGTGAGCTGGATCCGCTACCAACTGAGCCACAAGACGAACTTAAGAAAATTTAACTGGCTGGCTTATTTTCGATAGGGTTCTTTAATTTTCTTCCTTAACTTAGAGGGTGACTTACTAGGTGCCTTGTTGCTCTTCAGGAGAGACTGACTAACAATCGTAACGCCCTGGGTTCGATTCCCAGATGCGGACAAAACATATGGGCAACTTTCCTTACACATCTGCTGCCTCTGCCCACCTATGAGTAAATTAAGCCCTGTATATTAACAAACTGTTGAGTCACATCTGGAGTAAAGAAAGTTATGTTAGACAACTGTAGTTCTACTGGAAAGTAGTAATGGTAGAATTACAGACCCAGATGTAACTAATGTAACTAATTTGTGACAACGTTTTGGTTTCTAAGAGCTATGTAAAGCTCCTGGAGAGCGAAACGTTGCATCTATGTCATTTTACCTAATTGCTGGAAAGTAGTATCCTGTTAAAAATATGAGTGTATTAATAAAAAAAGTGTTGACTAAAATCTTTATTTACGGCTACATAAAGTGTCAGCAGGTGTTAGGCGACCTGCCCAAGGGTATCTCCCAACCGGGTTTAAATCCCTTCGTTGTGAGCCGAACCCCATACTACTGAACCCTAAGGAATTTTGCAATTGCTTTGAACTACTGTCATCTGCAGTAACTAAGTGTAGGATCAATTTCCGTATAGTTAATTTCATAACACTCTTATAAAAGTATCAGTAAGTATCAGTTTGAATCACCAAATGTTGTTTTAATAACATCTGCAAAAAAGGTTATTTTTATCTGCAAGATAACAAAAGAGCTGCGCTCTGAGCTCTGGAAACTACCTTGGGCATTATTGCAATGTAAATAAAAGGCTGCAGTCTAGTGTTACATAAGTAGCAACTACGAAGGCCTATACTTACCAGCCGAGATGCTCTGTGCAGTAAACACTAAGATTTGTCTTTTATGCAAGACTTATTAGAAATTGCTCGTCTAGTATCAAGAACTACTGAAGGCTTCGAGCGTTAAGAGCAATGCTTTACTTTGCTATAACTACTAGAGGCTTTACAGTACCTCGGGTAGTTCTTTGTTTCAAGAACTATTATAAAAAGTTCAAGTACTGAGTGTAGGTCTTCACGCTGCAAGTGCTGGAGGCATATCTTCTACGTAGCTTCTGTTTGGTACGTTCCTTTTGTACAGAGTAACAAGAGCTAGTCGCCTTAAAGGACTTTGGTGCTAAAACTTCATTTGTTTTAATCTAGCTGAAGGTTTGGGGAGAATATTTTTGTTTATCTTGGTGCCAGAAGCTGTTGCTTTCCTTTGTAGAAGCCAAAGCCTAGGGGATCTCTTCTTCGACCGCCTCCTGTCCGTTTCTTTCTTCACATGCCACCTATTCTTTTTCTTTTGCCACTGATGTCAGTTGTCTTCTCGTCTCCACCTGCCATTCGTGGGGTATTGCTTCTCTGCACCTGATATTCGTTCGTTCATTTTTTTTAGTTAACAATAGGCATTCTTTAGAGCTTTTATTCAGAGAGGTTTCCAAGTATATGAAGTCACGGAATCTTTCTACTAAAAAAATTCCCCGAACCGTGATTAGGAGGTAAAACTTTAATGATACAAAGAAAATAGTAATAAAGCACAATTGTTGCTGGGTTATGTAATATACGATATATATATATATATATATATATATTATATATATATGTATATATATATATATATAAAATATATATATTATATATATATTTATATATATATGTGTGTGTGTTGTGTCGTGCCGAATACGTAAAAACTAAGCAATTAGCAACAACTCGTTAAAATTAAGTTCTATCTAAAATTTTCTCTTATACGTTACACGCTCACAAAAAACACGACATGTCCTTAATGCATGGAAACTGTATTGCCAGAGATGATGCACATTTTCTATTCCTACATTTTTTTTTTTACCTTTTATATATTATATATTAGCCGGACTTGAGAAGTACAATGCCTGCACTTTATAGGAGGGGTTTGGGAAATTGGCAGTTTGGAGGGACTTCTAAACTGTCGTATCTGAGCTCCTCTGCAAAGACAGCGATTATGTATGAGTGAGGGGAAAGTGTTGAATGATGATGAAAGTATTTTCTTTTTGGGGATATTCTTTCTTTTTGGGTCACCCTGCCTCGGTGGGAGACGGCCGACTTGTTGAAAAAAAAAAAATTCTTCCAGGTCCTTTGCACAGTCTTGTCATACTTCCTGCGATACTATGAGCGTCACCCGATCTTGTTAGGCGATAACTAACGCGATATGAAGCCACAAGAGCATTTTTGTTGTCATTGCAACCAAATATGTATATGCATTTTTCGTCCTTGGAGTTTGAGAAATTTTCTTTTGAAATACTTTCATCTCTCACGTCAGGATGTTTTAAAATTGTCTTCGCAATTTTGCAGGACTCAGACTATTGTTACTTAAAACTTGTTTGTATTCAACTCACAGTTCATTTGGAGTGGCAATAATGCCAGTCCATGGAACACCGAGCTTGACTTTAAATTCTTAGAACCTGTGTTATTGGCATTAGTTGTGTTGGAGTTTTCACACACACGATCAAGTAGAAAATTGGCACAAGAATACAGCACTAGGATTTACTTTACTTTTTTCTTTTCAAATTGTTTTATATCTTTGTAAATCCACCATAAGTTTCTTTCTCATATGTGAGGGTTATTTGTGTATCGGTAACCAGGAGGTTTATTAAGGAAACTTTTCGCTCATCTGTTTTTTTTATCGCTCCAATATAGTCAGGTGGTGTAAGATCTGGAGGGCAGAGCTAGGCGATGGCTGCGTTCTGCCATCATGAAACTGTCTCTGCTTTAAGTGATAAGAGAAGATTCCAAACAGTGCCTGCGACGTCTGATTCTCTGATGACACGCCTGGCATTCTGTGTTAAGAGTACAATGCAGGTGTTTAAGTCGTCCCTATGAAAAGTGTACTTAAGTACACTTATGCGCTGTTTGAGGCTCCTGGATGCTTCTTTAACGCCTGACCCATACTTTATAAAACTATATATACTACGCTTTCTATTCTCCGTAATTGATAAAGGCCCAGGTGGGCAAAACATCTCCTTAATAAATGTCCTAGTTACGAGACACTTGACCCTGAACCATCGATCTGGTATTTGTTTATATGGTAAATTCATCAATGAAAGTTTTGGCGCTAGAGTAAAAAATTTCTAGTGGTAATTTATTTTTACTTCATTTACAAATTAGAAACAAAATCATTAGTCCTCAGATGTTACTTATCACTTTTCTGGCTCTGTTTTAAGACTAGTAAGTAGTAACGTAACAAGGGCGTGGCAAGGTAGTCTTCTTTATTTATTGGTGTCCAATAGCAACAGAAGACACAGAAAAGGCCTGAAGTAACGGCAACAGTAAACGTAACAGTAATAATATAATCTGAGTAATAATACTGCAGTAAAACATGGCAAACCTAACTAAACTAAACCTGAAAACAAAAGAATAACTTAACAAATAACTCGGAGCAGCACTTGTTTACAATGTGAGCTTCTGTTTACTTCTGCAACTGTAAGAGCTGCCAGGTGATATTATTTTATCGTACCTATCCTGAGCCCAGTGGAGCCCCCAGAAAGTTCCCGCGGAATCCTAGAGTTCCGCAGAAACCAGTTTGAAAACCACAGTCCATTTTGTTATTCCTCTGTCCCTGTCTACCTATTCTTCCATTTTCTGTCATTTGTTCCCCTCAAGGGAGGTTTAACGCTGATGAGGGGCTCTTGATCTAGGGAATTGGATCTGTGCTTCAGTTCCCTGAATTGAGCCTGAATATCTAACATCACCCCCACCCCACATGCGCTCTATAATCCTAAGGGTTTAGCGTTCCCCCATAATTATAATATCTGTCATTTGCCATCTTCCTTTGCCCATTACTCCAACCATTTGTTCTGTCTCCTTCAAATGTCCTCTTTTTTTTATTTTTACTACCAAAAAAGGTCCATTTAAATACCATAAACAATTAAATAAAACAAAACAAAAATATTTTAAATCAGGTTTTAATTGACAGTACATGAATTGTACACGTTGACAGCATAATTTATGTATGATGGTATTACACATATATAAAAAAAGCCTCACGTTTTATTCAATTTCTTAAGCAAAGTAAGGCAATGCAACAAAAATATTTAAGTCAGTTATTTATTGATAAACATGACATGTAGAGATTGAAAGCATCTTACATAATATCCTGACATTACATGTATATTCACTACTTGGTTTGTATTGTAATTTTTTTTCCTGTGCATTTGTTCCTGGATCCGTTCTCTCAGGTGCTTCGCCAGTCTCTCCTTCGCCAGCCTCTCCTTCGAAAGCTTCTCCTTCGCCAGCCTCTCCTTCGAAAGCTTTTCCTTCGCCAGCCTCTCCTTCGAAAGCTTCTCCTTCGCCAGCCTCTCCTTCGAAAGCTTCTCCTTCGACAGCCTCTCCTTCGAAAGTTTCTCCTTCGCCAGCCTCTCCTTCGAAAGCTTCTCCTTCGCCAGCCTCTCCTTCGAAAGCTTCTCCTTCGGCAGCCTCTCCTTCGAAAGTTTCTCCTTCGCCAGCCTCTCCTTCGAAAGCTTCTCCTTCGCCAGCCTCTCCTTAGCCTATCTTCCAGTCTCTGCCAGTCTCTGCCTCTCTTCATTTGACGTTGTGGTTTGTTCCAGGACAGATTTGTCTTTGATCGAGTTTTCGGGGTTAATACATGTTTTAAACGCACAAAGACAAAATGCTGAAGTATATTTAATGTTTTGTCCAGTCTCTTGACACTGTAGCTCAACCTTGTAACAGTTTTGTCCAGGCCTCTGACCACTAGAAGACAGGCCATTGGCTGCTGGTCGATATAGCATTAAAGGCCCTTCACTACTAGAGGCCGCTGACCGCTGGACAACGGGCCACTGTCTGCTGGCCGATGGGCCACAAGGGGCCCCCCTGACCGTTTGCAAACCGGGCCTCCCCCCCTTACCGCTGGACCACGGGCACGGCGATGTATTCATGTGTCAAACAGCTTGGGACTGGCCGTCCCTTGAAGAGAATATCAGTCTCTCATCTGAGAGCTCAGAGTGACGGCCTCCTGCCATATTAGCATAACTCCACCTGACCGCTTCCCTCTCTTACCTCCCTCCCTTTCTCCCTCCATCTTTCTGCCTCCCTTCCCCCTCTATCTCTACCTCACTCTTCCTCTAACTTCCACTGTATCTTCCTCCTTTTCTCCATAGTTTCCTCTTTCTCTTCCTGTTTCCCTCTTTCTCTTTCTTTCTCTCTACTCCTTTCTCTCCTTGCCTTCCTACTTTTCTGCCTATTCGTATAATCTCTTTTCTCCTCTCACTCTTTCTCTCTCCATCTTCTCCATACCTTCTACTCTTCCCCCCCTGCCTTCTTTCTTTTTGCCCCTCTACACTATTTCTTCCCTGCCTGCTTCTCCTTCCCTCCTCCTTTCTTATTCCTTCTCTCCATTCCTTTATCATCACTCACCATCCCTCATAGTGTACTAAAATGTGTTAATTAGGAAAATTTCCCCCCTCTTCCAGCTCCCTTCTCTCCCCTCCCTCAACATCCAATTTGCCTCTCGTCCCCTCCCTGTTCCCCACCATTGATACTCTCCACACTACCACATCTACATCGCCTAAACTACTTGTGATATGACTCTCTGTGGTGCAGTGGCTAGTAACCTGCAGGTTCGAGGTTCGATCCTTCCATTGTATCATATTGTTGTTGATATTCTCTTCTGACAAGTTGATGAATATGACATATTTGCAACACTTGGGTATCTTTATTGCTGAAGCGTTGCACATGCACAACGGGCTTCTTCAGTCGAATACAGGTGAATGCAACACTGGAAGCGCTGTATTTTAGTTTTGCATTCATCTGAGGAAGCCTGCTGAGTAGACGAAACATTTCTGTAATAAAGATGTCTAAGTGTTGCAGATGTCTTATTCATCACTCCATTGGCTTGAAATGTAGTAATGCAGTTTACATTCACTAACAGTTGATTGCAGTCAAGCTTCACCACAAGCTCTTTCTGCTTTGGTGTTGGTTTCAAGATATTTTTTTTGTAATATAGTTTCAGCCTGAGTGCTATTGTCAAAAGATTTGGGTGACCTTACGGGTCAAAGTGTTTTGTCAATTTTAAAAAAGTCTTCGTACCTTGGGGAAACTAGCACCAGACATTGGGTATAAAAACTGGAAGAGTTTTCCGGGTCTTCCTAGACCATTATCAGAGTCCGGTACGGTGTTAATTATTTTTGGTCAAGTGAATGATTACAGCAAAGATATTGTGCATTGTGTTCCTTAGTCACTATTTGTAGTTCGTTATGATTATTTTTCATTTTTTTTTATTAAACACCGCATTTTTTTATATATTAAGACTTTCAATAAAGAATTAATATCAGTGGAAAATTAAATCATAACTCTCAGTATCTCTACAGCCCCTTATCCCCTCCCCTTTCATCCCTCTTCTCTCATTTTCTATTCCTTTTTGCTTCTCTCAAGCCTTCACTCCCTCCCTCTCGTCCACCATTTCTTGGTTGCATAAGGGTGCTGATACCTTCACCTTGCAAGATAGCCAAGGTAGATAGCTGAAGGAACAAGCTTCTCTGAGGGGTGTGACTGGCCGACACTCAGCTATCTTGAAACTCAGCTCCACCACCCACTTAAAGATGGAAACCCTGATTCCCTAATCCAGGTGGAGGTGAAACCCCAGGAGGGAAAGGATTGTTTTGTGGGAAGGATTAGTGGGAGCGAAGGATAGTGTGTGAGGAGGAGTTAAGAAATGGGAGTTAGTGGTGGTGAGGGGAAGAAGTCCGAGGGAAGGACAGGGGAGGTTAGGAGGATATAAGTAAAGAGGAGCTAGAATAGGACTATGCACACACAACCCGCACATATAAAAGAGGAGCTTACGACGACGTTTCGGTCCTACTTGGACCATTTACAAAGTCACACTAACACAAAGGACAGGTGGAAGGGGTTATATATAGGCAGGCAGACAGGGGAGGGCACAATAAAGTGGTGGAGGGGTAATAGTGGAAGTAGTAGTGGTAGTGGAAGTAGTAGTAGTGGAGTCAGTCATATTCTAGGAAAGGAGCACTGCAATGGTCCAAGTCGGACCGAAACGTCGTCGTAAGTTCCTCTTTTATATGTGCAGGTTGTGTGTGTATTGTTCCAGTCACGGTATTGTGCCTTTTTTGTTATAATAGGACTATGATTGCAGAAAGATGGGGGAAAAGAAATTGAGTTCCATTTAGATGGATGGTTTTTGTTTATGGTGGGAAGGATAGATGGATGTTTTATAGTGAGGAGGATAGATGGGTGCTTTGTTTATGCTGAGGAGGATAGATGAAAGGTAGGAGGAGGCGATGAAGGAAGGTAGAAGGAGACGATGAAGGTAGAAGGAGACGATGAAGGTAGAAGGAGACGATGAAGGTAGAAATAGACGATGAAGGTAGGAGGAGACGATGAAGGGAGATAGAAAGAAAAGGGGAAAAAGTAGAGTGAGTAATGATTACGAATAGAAGATAATGGAGAGTAAATTGATTGGAAAAAGTGTTAATTTCCATGCAATTAACAGATGACCAATTTAATGGGAAAGATTAGTACTTAATGGTAATAGTTAATGGAATGAGAGAAGAGAGATAGATGCGATGGAAAAGGGGACGGAGGGAGTAAATACATGGCATAGAAGGGAAGAAAATAAGGAATTAAAATATCGAAAATAATGAAAATTAAGAAAGGGAATATGATAACTTGATAAGGAGCAGATAATAAATAATAAAGTGGAAGATGGAGGAGTAAGGGAGGTAAGTGATAGGTTTATGTTAGAGAGGGAGGGAGAGAGGAAAAGAGGGAGGGATGAAGGGAGGGAGAGAGAGGGAAGGAAGGATGAAGGAAAGAATGGAAAGAGGGATGAAGGGAAGAATGGAGGGAGGGAAGGAGGGATAAAAGGAAAAATGGAAGGATGGAAGGAAGAATGGAGTTAGGGAAGGAGGGAAGAAGAGAAGGAGGGAGGAAAGGAGAGACGAACTTAGCCTCTTGACGCGACATATTCTCTAAGATTTTGCCTACCACCCACAAAGACGAGTAGAGGTGGGAGGAAGGAAGAGGGAGAGGAAGGGATGCAAGGAAGAAATTAATGAAGGAAACAGTGAAAGTTCGGATACACAATTCGTCTTCAAAATATCTGAAGAAAATTATTACAAAAGATTATCTCACTAATTCTTTGAAAAGAAGCACTTATTATTTCTTGGCTGGGCTGATGCGTCTTGAGACGGTCTGACGTCAACTAGCAGCTTCGCTCTGCTGTCATGATTTAAATAATTGAAAATGACTATATGCTCAAAAAGTTCGAAATGAACTAGAATGTTCACAAGACATTGTGTTTTAGATTTTTGAATAGGGAATAGAGTATGAAAAATGCTAATATATCAGCGTTCAAAAAACGTTCAGAAATGAATCCCGTAAGAATGTTCAACAAAGAACATTGTGTTTTGATGAAGTTTTTTTTTTTTGATGTGATCGATCGGGTACTGGTATGTGGTATTACCTAAACCATTAGTGAGTACTAGTTTTTGGTATTACCTAAACCATTAGTGAGTACTGGTGTTTAGTATTACCTAAACTATTAGTGAGTACTGGTGTTTGGTATTACCTAAACCATTAGTGAGTACTGGTGTTTGGTATTACCTAAACTATTAGTGAGTACTGGTGTTTGGTATTACCTAAACCATTAGTGGGTACTGGTGTGTGATATTACCTAAACTATTAGTGAGTACTGGTGTTTGGTATTACCTAAACTATTAGTGAGTACTGGTGTTTGGTATTACCTAAACCATTAGTGGGTATTGGTGTTTGGTATTACCTAAACCATTAGTGAGTACTGGTGTGTGGTATTGCCTAAACCATTAGTGAGTACTGGTGTTTGGTATTACCTAAACCATTAATAGATACAGGTGTTTGGTATTACCTAAACCATTAGTAGGTACTCACTAAACCATTATTGAGTACTGGTATTTGATATTACCTAAACCATTAGTGGGTACTGGTGTGTGGTATAGCATGCATACTGAGGATACCAGTGACGAGGACCTCGGTGCTGAGGATACCAAATTATCCACTGCAGGAATTAAATGGTTGCAATTCAATTTTAGAATAAAACATTTATATCTTGGTTCAGATGTTTGCAACTTTGGGTGTCTGTGTAGCGGCTGTTGAACTTAACTGTTGGACTCACCTTGGAAACTTAACTGTTGGACTCACCTTGGAAACTTAACTGTTGGACTCACCTTGGAAACTTAACTGTTGGACTCACATTACTGAGGACCGAATTTTCGGTCTCATTATCTTTCACGATCACTACGACGTACTAGCTGACCCGGACAGTGTTATTGAACGATTTACTAAATTTGGAAAGTATAGGCTGTTACTTATATAGCAGGCCTATGACGCTTAAATAGCTTCATAGGCCTGCTATATAAGATAGCGAACATAAATATGCTAAAATCTATTTCTGCTGGGTCATTTTGTTAAGATATCTACTCATACAAATGATTTTAGCTTCATGGTAATTAAAACAATATGGTGTTCCGATTTAGTTAAAAATGTAAAATCCTTTAGATTTGCTCCATTACTCATTAAATAGTTACTACAGTGCTGTAAGTACGGTATTGATTTTTAGTGACATTTAAAACCCATAAATTCTGCGGCGCACCGTTGGGTGCTAGAACCAGGCTACGCTTTTCTCTGGAGAGGTTAGTGCCGTTCACTGTTGCTACTCCAGACACAGGTTTTCAAGAAGCTGTACCCCAACCTACTAGTAGCTTATGGTTGATCTAACCCATGATCCTCCTAAGATATTTGTCAGTGTGTACTGTACATGCAGTTTCGCCGAGGACCATTGCGTCTACAGTGTACCATTGCGTGTTCACTGCGCATGGCAGGCTATTATTCCCCTCTCCTCGGTACAACCAAAATTGGTACCCCTCTCTCACATTTCCTGGATCCACCCCTGCCGTTGTTCCTTCCTTTCAAACAGAGTCCCTCTATCCTATAGTATCATAAAGTATCCGTGTATTTTTGTACACTTGATCGTGTCTTCCTGGTTCTGTCTAGTGTTGCAAAAATAAACTACTATAATTTTTCCTGGTAGGTCATTTCTCCGAGCTCTGGGACAAATCTGGTGAAGAGCCTCTGACAGGTCTGATGCTCGTCAGGTATATTGTATTGAATGACTTTGTCGCAGGTTGATAATATTGGTTCTATTTCTGTTCTCGGTATTAGGGTTACTCTTGGTATTAGGGCAACTCCTAGTACAAGGTACTTGGTACTTGGCATGAATCCTTCTCCTTTTCTGTGGTTTACTGCCTTCGTCTTTCCAATCCCATTATGTATTCCTTTTTCACTCCAGTTTCTCAATGATTGGGATACTATAAACTATAAAAAGTCTTCTCACGGAGTGAATGGGCCCCGTGAAGCAACAGCCTGGTTGACCAGACACTCGGTAGGAAATTTGAAAGAGGCCGTGCTGCAAGAGCACATCTTTCAGAACTTGGAATAGGTGTGTCCTCAGTCTTTTGCAATATTTGAGGTTAACAGCCATTTCAGTCATGTGAATGTCGTATTCATCAAAAGTCTCCCGCATTTATTGCTAGGCAATTGTAAAACTCAGGATTGCAACAGTGAAAAGGTCACATTAAGCACATTGCATGCTTACACTTCACCAGTTGAAGTATCTCGTTCTAGACATCACATAAAATACCAGATTTCCAGATGAGCATCACATATTTTTTTTTAATTTCTGTTCCCCGTCGACTTTCCTAAAGTTCTTTAGTAACTAGAGGGAGAAACATCTACAATAAAGACCCAGATGTTGCACACGTGTCTGATTTTCATCAAGTGAGGGTTAATTGTAAAGTGTTGCTATCTGACTGACCCTGTGCATTACCGACAAGCATGGAAACAAAAGGTAAAGTAAATGGACAAGTTTTCTGCAGCTTGTGTTTTTCATGTGTCAATATTGATTCTCTGGTTGGTGAATTTTTTTTTTCTATAGTTGTATCTTGCGAGTGTTAGTATGGTTGTATCTAATTTATCATAGAGTTAAGTGCTTTCTAAAGAATTTGATCTCCCTTCCCTTTTACTTTAGGTAGCGTGTTTTTTAACTATTAGCGTAAATTAGCGTAAATTAGCGCCTCATACATCTTTCATTGTAAAAATGGTTTGCAAACTTGTACTCCAGTTAAGAGCAACTTGATGTGATGTAAGAGCAACTTCTTCATTATACAGTGTTTCAGCACTTAATTTTGAACTTCCCTTAATAGTGCTAGAAACCGCTATTTAGTAGGCTAGAAACCAGAATCATTACGATATATTACATGGCCTCTTCAGTATCATTACGCCATGTGATATGGCGTAATGATACTCGTGTGTGTGGCTGTCAAACTGCCGGGAGTACTGGCGCCAAGTCTATGGCTGGCTACTAAGCCATCAGTCAGTTTGTTTACATTGCAAGTTACTCCGTAAACGTTCTTATTTGCGTTTATATTATAATGAGTTTTTAACCTGTGTGATAAGAATACCAACAAGAGGAAGAATGAGACACTTGGGCAACATTTTGGAATCTATTGCGGAAACGTTTCGCCCGCCAGTGGCTTCTTCACTCCAATACAAAGAAGAGAGCGTATATCTACGGTATTCAAATTTACTTCATAAAATAGCAATTGTCTTCTATTTTTAAGACATTATAAAATAGCCAGGCTTCCCTTAATATTCTTCGAATAGATTTTTGCCAAGGCCAACTGTTTTTTTTTTCTTTAGTATTTTGTAAAGTTGCATGCATGTCCGCTTCAAAATTGTTTCTAAATTAAAGGAGTTTTTAGCCTTAAACATGCAATTGTGTTGGGCGAGGAATATGCTATATTTCCTTCAGTAATTGCAAATGAGAAAAAGTTTATTTGAAATCATTGCGTTAGCAACTTTGTTATATTGATTTTGTTTTTGTTCTTGATGCTCTTGTTCTTGATATGTTTATATCTTTGTTCTTGATGCTCTTGTTCTTGATATTTTTATATCTTTGTTCTTGATGCTCTTGTTCTTTTGTGCTTGAGTCTTATTCTTAATGCTCTTTTTTGTTGTTGTTCTTGATGCTCTTGTTTTCTTGTTCCTGATACTCTCGTGTTGTTCTTTATGTTCTTGTTCCTGATATTTTTGTGTTGTTATTGATGCTCTTGTTCTTGATACTCTTGTGTTGTTCTTGTTCCTGATACTCTTGTGTTGTTCTTGTTATTTTTCTTTGTTAACTTGTTAGTTCTTGCATATTTTGTTGCAGTATTTGTTGTTGTTGTTGTAGTGATGTCTTCATCAGAATGTGGTAAATTCGTATGGGTTGTGTTGGTAATGGTATAATTGTGGCAGTAGTATAATGGTAGCAGTAGTACAATGGTGGCAGTAGTATAATGGTAGCAGTAGTACAATGGTAGCAGTAGTACAATGGTGGCAGTAGTATAATGGTAGCAGTAGTACAATGGTGGCAGTAGTATAATGGTAGCAGTAGTATAATGGTAGCAGTAGTACAATGGTGGCAGTAGTATAATGGTAGCAGTAGTACAATGGTGGCAGTAGTACAATGGTGGCAGTAGTATAATGGTAGCAGTAGTACAATGGTGGCAGTAGTATAATGGTAGCAGTAGTACAATGGTAGCAGTAGTACAATGGTGGCAGTAGTATAATGGTAGCAGTAGTACAATGGTGGCAGTAGTATAATGGTAGCAGTAGTATAATGGTAGCAGTAGTACAATGGTGGCAGTAGTATAATGGTAGCAGTAGTACAATGGTAGCAGTAGTACAATGGTGGCAGTAGTATAATGGTAGCAGTAGTACAATGGTGGCAGTAGTATAATGGTAGCAGTAGTACAATGGTAGCAGTAGTACAATGGTGGCAGTAGTATAATGGTAGCAGTAGTACAATGGTGGCAGTAGTATAATGGTAGCAGTAGTATAATGGTAGCAGTAGTATAATGGTGGCAGTAGTATAATGGTAGCAGTAGTATAATGGTAGCAGTAGTACAATGGTGGCAGTAGTATAATGGTAGCAGTAGTATAATGGTAGCAGTAGTATAATGGTAGCAGTAGTATAATGGTAGCAGTAGTACAATGGTGGCAGTAGTATAATGGTAGCAGTAGTATAATGGTAGCAGTAGTATAATGGTAGCAGTAGTATAATGGTAGCAGTAGTATAAGGGTAGCAGTAGTATAATGGTAGCAGTAGTATAAGGGTAGCAGTAGTATAATGATGGCAGTAGTATAATGGTAGCAGTAGTACAATGGTGGCAGTAGTATAATGGTAGCAGTAGTATAAGGGTAGCAGTATTATAATGGTGGCAGTAGTATAATGGTAGCAGTAGTACAATGGTGGCAGTAGTACAATGGTGGCAGTAGTATAATGGTAGCAGTAGTATAATGATAGCAGTAGTATAATGATAGCAGTAGTATAATGATATCAGTAGTATAATGATAGCAGTAGTATAATGATAGCAGTAGTATAATGGTAGCGGTAGTATAATGGTAGCAGTAGTATAATGGTAGCAGTAGTATAAGGGTAGCAGTAGTATAATGGTAGCGGTAGTATAATGGTAGCGGTAGTATAATGGTAGCGGTAGTATAATGATAGCAGTAGTATAATGATCACCCAGGTGTTGTTCAGCGTAATGAACATCTGTCGAACACCAGTGTTGAACACGTTGTGTCAACAATGTTGAACACGTTGTGTCAACAGTGTTGAACACGTTGTGTCAACATTGTTGAACACGTTGTGTCAACAGTGTTGAACACGTTGTGTCAACATTGTTGAACACGTTGTGTCAACAGTGTTGAACACGTTGTGTCAACAGTGTTGAACACGTTGTGTCAACATTGTTGAACACGTTGTGTCAACATTGTTGAACACGTTGTGTCAACAGTGTTGAACACGTTGTGTCAACAGTGTTGAACACGTTGTGTCAACAGTGTTGAACACGTTGTGTCAACAGTGTTGAACACGTTGTGTCAACAGTGTTGAACACGTTGTGTCAACAGTGTTGAACACGTTGTGTCAACAGTGTTGAACACGTTGTGTCAACAGTGTTGAACACGTTGTGTCAACAGTGTTGAACACGTTGTGTCAACAGTGTTGAACACGTTGTGTCAACAGTGTTGAACACGTTGTGTCAACAGTGTTGAACACGTTGTGTCAACAGTGTTGAACACGTTGTGTCAACAGTGTTGAACACGTTGTGTCAACAGTGTTGAACATGATTTCCTTCGGAGAGAAGGAAATTAGTTAAGGAATTGGAAATGAACTTTGAAGAAAAGCTGTTTTATTTCCCCGGCTGTAATAATACTTAGCTTTGAACACGAGCTGCAGGTCACAGTGTTATTTGTGACCTGACTGGTCCATGACCAGGACCGAAACATCGTCATAATGTTCCTCTCCTTAAGTTTCCTGATGAATCTTACCTAACTTAACCACCTGTCTTCGTTCCTGGAGGAGTATACCTGGAGGGTGTTCAGAGGGTCAGCGCCCCCGCGGCACGGTCTATGACCAGGCCACATACCTGGAGAGGGTTTTGGGGGTCAACGGCCCAGTCTGAGACCAGGCCTCATGGTGGATCAGGGCCTGATCAACCATGCTGTTACAGCTGGTCGCACGTAAACCGACGTGAGAACCACAGCCCGGCAGGTCAGGTACTGACTTTAGGTGCCTGCCCAGTGCCTTCTTGAAGACAGCCAGGGGTCTGTTAGTAATTCCCCTTATATATGCTGGGAGGCAGTTGAACAGTCTTGGGCCCCGGACACTTATTGTGTTGTCTCTCAGTGTACTCGTGGCACCACTGCTTTTTATTGGGGGAATGTTGCATCTCCTGCCGAGTCTTTTGCTTTCGTAGGGAGTGATTTCCGTGTGCAAGTTTGGTACTAATCCCTCTATAATTTTCCAAGTGCATATTATCATGTATCTTTCTCGCCTGCACTCTAGGGAATACAAATCAAGGAACTTCAACCGTTCCCAGTAATTTAGGTGCTTTATCGTACATATGTGTGCAGTGAATGTTCTCTGTACACTCTCCAGGTCAGCAATTTCGCCTGCCTTGAAGGGGCAGTTAGTGTACAGCAGAATTCCAGCCTAGAGAGAGAACAAGAAATTTGAAGAGAATCATCATGGGCTTGGCTTCCCTAGTTTTGAAGGTTCTCATTATCCATCCTATCATTTTTCTAGCAAATGAGGTAGATACATTGTTGTGGTCTTTGAAGGTGAGATCCTCTGACATTATCACTCCTAGGTCCGTTACATTAGTTTTTCGCTCTATTGTGTGATTAGAATTTGTTGTATACCCTGATATAGTTTTAATTTCCTCAAGTTTTCCATATTTGAGTAGTTGAAATTTCTCTTCATTGAACTTCATATTGCTTTCTGCCGCCCATTTAAAGATTTGGTTGATGTCCTCTTGGAGTCGTGCGGTGTCTTCAATGGAGGACACTGTCATGGAGATTCGGATGACATCCGCAAAGGAAGACACGGAGCTATGGCTTGCATCTCTGTCTATGTCAGCTATGAGGATGAGGAACAGGATGGGAGGGAGTACTGTGCCTTGTGGAACAGAGCTTTTCACTCTGTTTACTATAATCTTTGTTTTCTGTTTGTTAGGAAGTTATAGATCCATCTACCAACTTTTCCTGTTATTCCTTTATCACGCATTTTTGTGTGCTATTACACCGTGGCCGCACATGTTGAATGCTTTTGCAAAGTCTGTGAATACTACATCTGCATTTTGTTTATCCTCTAAAGCATCCAGGACCTTGTCATAGTGGTCCAATAGCTGGGACAGGCAGGAGCGACCTACTCTAAACCCGTGTTGTCCTGAGTTGTGTAACTGATGGGTATCTATTTGGTTGGCGATCTTGCTGATTAGAAACCTTTTCGAAGATTTTTATATGGGATGTTAGTGCTATCTGTCTGTAGTTCTTTGCTATTGCTTTACCGCAACCTTTGTTCAGTGGAGTTATGTCTGTTGTTTTTAGTGAGTGTGGGGTGACCCCTGTGTCCATGCTCCCTCTCCATAGAATGCTGAAGGCACGTGACAGGGGCTTCTTGGAGTTCTTGATGAACACTGAGTTCTACGAGTCGGAGCCTGGGGCAGAGTGCATGGGCATGTCATTAATTGCCTTTTCGAAGTCTTGCTGTGTTAAGATAATATCAGAGATTTATGAAAGAACCTAATATATATATATATATATATATATATATATATATATATATATATATATATATATATATATATTTCAGATACATAGATGTGGGTCGTGAAACTGTGATGAGCCTCGCAATCACTTCAACGATTGTTACATTATATATTCCTCAAAATCAACAATCAATTTCTATAACAACAATTATATTTTAGCACTTGTGACCAGGTACAGCGTACCATGGTACAACGGATAAAGACTTGCTGGAAGTGTACCTCTCTGGGGTTAATTAACCACGCATTCATTAAATTATAATGTTTACACCCCCTTCTATCCTAATACACACACATGCTAATGTGTTCCCCGGAGGAAACAAACGCAATAACTCAGCAATAAAGAACAGTGACCTTTCAAACCTTAAGCTAACTAGAGAACCTCGGTACATATAGTGTACAGTACAATGACGCTGTAAATAACTTGTATATCACATAAATATCTGATGAAGTTAGACAAGGACATGCAAATAAGCTTTAATTAGACGAGTCAAAGTTTGCGTGTGTGTTTTAGTGTGACAAACACAATGAGGCAAAGAAAATTTTACGAGGCAGGCAGAATTGAATTAAAGGAACAATATCAGCGCAGGTGAAGTCTGCGATCGTGGTAGGAAATCGCCCGGACAGGCTATTGTTGGTCGTTTGCATAGACTGTACCTGCGGTGATGGTGTGAATAGTGACGGTCATTGCGGTAACAACAATGCCTTCGACGAGAGGGGAAATTGACGATAATGTTGATAATGAGGGTATGCGATTATGATGGAGTATGGTGATGATGATGACAGATATATGATGATTATACGTCACCGGTACTGACAGCTTTAGGAAGTGCAACAAAGATTGACGTCACAGTAATAGTCTCATCAGTAGGTGACGTCACAATAACTAATGAGAGCTTGACTTTGACGTCACAAGTTAGTGATAGCAAATGATGACGTCACATTAGTAGATGGTCAAATAGGTTATTTAAAAACAGTGGATGACATTTTGAAGTCACTACGAAGACGTATCATTGCGTCTGCGTCATTTGCGGCCCAAGTTGCATTAAATGTGTCTGTACAACTTAGGTTTCTAAAGAGCATTGGCTACAATGGAGTTTACCTCTTTCACCTCTGATATGTGGAAATTTCCAATGTAATTCCTATTTTTAAAGCAGGGGACAAGTGCTTATATATAAGCACTTATCCCCTGCTTTAAAAATAGGAATTACATTGCAATGGCCATTTCTACATATCAGAGGTGAAAGAGGTAAACTCCATTGTAGCCAATGCTCTTTAGAAACCTAAGTTGTACAGTCACATTTAATACAACTTTTGATAGTAACGGTCAAAGGTTACACGCACCCTGATGCTCTTTCTAATTTTGCTGGTAATATACTTCACAAAATTCACAATTGCGTCTCTCATCCTGCCCTTAATGACTGAGCTGCCCTAAACAAGAGCCTCTCGTTAACTAAGGGCAATGAGCTTGATGTAGTGACTCGGGTGTCAGTTCTTCGTTAAATATTGAAGTTGGAATTGATGCTAGTTCATAACTTGTTATGTTATTTACTTTAATATCCCGAGAACTGGTTGGCGAAACTTTCCAGGATGAAGATACCCAAATGTCTCATTTATCAACAGTCATGGTAACGGGTGACGGAGTGGCACCCACTGGATTATTAAATTTGGCACTTTAAAGACTCAGGTTCAGCACCACGAAGTTTCAGGTTCAGCAGAAGCAGTAGGTTTCACAACTTGACTAAGCTGGTAATCAGATCTAAAAGAAATCATAAAGGAAGTGAAGGATGAAGCCAGAGTCAGCAGACCACAGTGTCAGTGACGCCAGTCCAGGAGTAAAACATCTCACCTCTCTCTCTCCCTCCCTCCTCACACACACACACACACACACACACACACACTTCAGTCTGGAGGTCCCAAGATGGTAATTGCAGTGATGTATAACCCACCACAGATCAGCAGGAGGCCAAGGCAAGAGTATGATGAGAGTAACAGAGCGATGGTTGACACACTGGCTGAAGAGGCCAGAAGGGCTCATGCGATCAAGGCAAACCTAATGATTGTGGGTGACTTCAATCACAAAGAAATTGACTGGGAGAACTTGGAGCCACATGGGGGTCCAGAAACGTGGAGGGCTAAGATGATGGAGGTGGTACTGGAAAACCTCATGTACCAACACGTAAGGGACACTACCAGAGAGAGAGGAGAAAATGAACCAGCAAGACTGGACCTAATATTCATTTTGAGTAGTGCAGATATTGAAGACATCGCATCTGAAAGACCCCTCGGGGCCAGTGACAACGTGGTTCTGAGCATCGAAAACATAGTAGAGTTACAAGTGGAGAGGGATGCTGGAAGGGCGAGACGAATGAAGCCAAACTACGAGAGGGGACTACAAAGGAATGAATTTCCTGCATGAGTTTTAGTGGGACAGAGCACTGGCACAAGCCCCCCTGGGGCTGGGAAGATGGCAGACCAGAGGCCTAGCTTCTCCCTACGAACCCCGTTAGGGCGAGGAATGGGGCTAGGCCTGGAGGACAGTTGGTCCCAGAAGATGAGGAGGTACTTGGACCTCCTCCAATGGCAGACAGGGAGCCAAGGCCGAGTCACCATCTGAAAAGGACCCGGGCCGGGAGAGTACCGGCGAATCAAGAAGGAGAGCACTGTTAGGGAAGTCAGTAAATGAGATGATGGATTATATACCAATATGCAAGGAAGCTGAGGAGAAGTTTGTACCCAAGGGTAACAGAAATAACGAGGTCAGGATGAGCCCTTGGTACACTGAAAGGTGTAGAGAGGCCAAAACCAAGTGTGCTAGAAAATGGAAGAAGTATAGAAGGCAAAGGACCCAGGAGAATAAGGAGAGCAGTCGTAGAGCCAGAAATGAATATGCACAGGTAAGAAGGGAGGCCCAACGGCAATACGAAAATGACATAGCAGTGAAAGCCAAATCCGACCTGAAGCTGTTGTACAGTCACATCAGGAAGGAAACAATAGTCATGGACCAGGTAATTAGGCTGAGGAAGGAAGGAGGGGAGATCACAAGAAACGACCGAGAAGTATGTGAGGAACTCAACATGAGATTCAAAGTGTTCACAGAAGAGACAGAAGTGACTCCAGAAAGTCGGAGAGGTGGGGTACACCATCAAGTGTTGGACACAATACATACAACCGAGGAAGAAGTGAAGAGGCTGCTAAATGAGCTAGATACCTCAAAGGCGATGGGGGCCGGATAACATATCTCCATGGGTCCTGAGAGAGGGAGCAGAGGCGCTGTGTGTGCCACTAACAACAATCTTCAAATACATCTATCGAAACAGGGCGACTACCTGAGGTATGGAAGACAGCAAATCTAGTCCCAAGCTTTAAAAAAGGAGACAGACACGAAGCATCAAACTACAGAAAAGTGTCACTGACATGTATAGTAATCAAAGTTATGGAGAAGATTATCAAGGGAAGAGTGGTGGAGCACCTAGAAAGAAATGAGCTTATCAACGACAACTAGTACGGTTTCAGGGACGGGAAATCCTGTGTCAAACCTACTGGAGTTCTATGACAGGGTGACAGCAGTAAAACAAGAGAGAGAGAGAGGAGTGGGTAGATTGCGTTTTCTTGGACTGTAAGAACGCTTTTGACACAGTTCCACACAAGCGATTAGTGCATAAGCTGGAGGACCAGGCAGGTTTAACAGGGAAGGCACTGCAATGGATTAGAGAATACCTGTCGGGAAGTCATCAGCGAGTCATGGTACGTGATGAGGTATCAGTGGGCGCCTGTGACGAGCGGGGTTCCACAGGGGTCAGTCTCAGGAGCGTTTTTTTTTTTTGGTATATGTGAACGACATGGCGGAAGGAATAGACTCAAAAGTGTTCCTGTTTGCAGATGATGTGAAGTTGATGAGAAGAATGCAATCAGACGAGGTCCAGGCAGAACTATACAAAGGGAACTGGACAGGCCGCAGGCCTGGTCCAGCAAATGGCTCCTGGAGTTAAAGCCCACCAAGTGCAAAGACATGAAGATTTGGGAAGGGCAAAAAAGACCGCATACGGAGTACAGTCTAGGGGGCCAGAGCCTACAAACCTCACTTAAGGAAAATGATCTTTGAGTGAGTATAATACCGGGTACATCTCCTTAGGAGCACATCAACCAAATAACTGCTGCAGCATATGGGCGCCTAGCAAACCTAAGAATAGCATTACATCTCAATAAGGAACCGTGTATGTCAGGCCTATATTGGAGTATACAACACCAGTTTGGAATCCACATCTAGCCAAGCAAGTAAGGAAATTAGAGAAAGTGCAAAGGTTTGCAACTAGACTAGTCCCGGAGCTAAGGGGCATGTTCTACGAGGGGAGGTTAAGGGAAATCGACCTGCCGACACTGGAGGACGGGAGAGATAGAGGGGATATGAAAACGACATATAAAATACTGAGAGGAATTGACAAGGTGAACAAAGACAGGATGTTCCAGATATGTGACACAGCAACAAGGGGTCACAGTTGGAAGTTGAAGACTCAGATGAATCACAGGGATGTTAGGAAGTATTTCTTCAGTCACAGAGTTGTCAGGAAGTGGAATAGGCTGGGAAGTGATGTAGCTTCAAGAAGAGGTATGATAAAGCTCATGGAGCAGGAAGAGTGACCTAGTAGCGACCAGTGAAGAGGCGATGCCAGGAGCTGTGAATCGACTCCAGCAACCACAACTAGGTGAGTACAAGCAAACACACACACACACACACACACACTTCACCGTAGAAAACAAACCATTAATCCCATTAGCAACAAATCTCCAGCAGAATCCAAACCTCAAGAAAATCGACCCACAATCTCTCGTCTCCCCGAGATAATCGATCCATATCAGGAGAGAGAGAGAGAGAGAGAGAGAGAGAGAGAGAGAAGTTGCAAAGTCTCCTGAAAGTGACCATTACCCTCATAAATCACCCCAGAAACAAAATTCTGAAATTACTTTGATTTTATCTAAAGTTGAATTATAGCCAAACACTTGCTCTCCCAACAAATCACTGATGACATCTCGCCCTCCAAGAAAGACCAAAAAATTAATACCCTGATAATGGATTCCCAGCCAGGAATAGGGGGGGGAATAGGTAGAGGGAGTGGGAGGCAGGAGGCGAGGACGTGAGATAGAGAGGATAGGGGAGAGAGGAAGGAAAAGGAGGAGGATAGGAGAGGAGAGAGAGGAAAGGGAAGGGAAGAAACGTCATCAAAATGATGTTTTACTTACTGGGCAACATAAAAATGAAGTTTCGCCCACTGGGGTTCTTCAAGATGTTTCGACCACTGTGCTTTATCACATATGTATAATATAGAAACAGAAAAATATAAGGAAGGTCAGGTGCCGCCAGGAGAGGTCGGATGCCGCCAGGAGAGGTCGGGTGCCGCCAGGAGAGGTCGGAGGTCGCCAGGAGAGGTCGGGTGCCGGCAGGAGAGGTCGGGTGCCGCCAGGAGAGTCCGGGTGCCGCCAGGAGAGGTCGGGTGCCGCCAGAAGAGGTCGGGTTGATCTGTGTCTGATGGGAAGTGTTGATCTGTGTCTGATGGGCAGTGTTGATCTGTGTCTGATGGGCAGTGTTGATCTGAGTCTGATGGGCAGTGTTGATCTGAGTCTGATGGGCAGTGTTGATCTGTGTCTGATGTGCAGTATTGATCTGTGTCTGATGTGCAGTGTTGATCTGAGTCTGATGGGCAGTGTTGATCTGTGTCTGATATGCAGTATTGATCTGCGTCTGATGGGCAGTACTAATCTTTCTAAAATATTAAGTAAATTTAAATATTCACTTTGTAATAATATTACTCTTTTTTAGAATGAACAATAATACTCTTTTTGAATAAGTGTAAGTATAGTTCTCTTTATTTATAAGTGTGATGATTCTCTCTGTTTTTTTTATTGCAAATTTAAAGATAATTTTTTTGTACAAGTGTAATGATGAGATGTATGTGTTTTATAAGAGAGAAAAAATGAAAAATATTGCTATGGAAACGAAAATCAGACTTAAAAATCATGTAAGGATTTTTAGTGACACACACACACACACACACACACACACACACACACACACACACAAACAAACATCTCTACTTGATGATTTCCGCGTCTCCCATTGGTGATCTTCACGTCTCTCGTTGATGACCTCCACACGTCACTCCCGTTGATGAATTCGCGACTGTCCTTGTTGATGACCACACTCTACGTTTCTTCGTCATCTTTGTTGATGTCATCTTTCCTTACATTGTTGCTTTATTTATTTTAACATATTCCATTTCACTTCTCACTATTCTTAACGTGTCCTTTTACATGTCTTCAATTATTATTATTATTATTATTATTATTATTATTATTATTATTATTATTATTATTATTATTATTATTATTATTATTAACAGCGGCCGTCTCCCACCTCAGTAGGATGACCCAAAAAAGTACATTCACCATCTTTCATTCAATAGCTATCACGCCAGAAGTGTGCAGACATCACACTTCGAATGACCCTTCGAACTGCAACATCCTCACCCCTCAACCAGGGTGCAGGCACTGCACCTTCCACTTCCAGGACTCAAGTCCAGCTAACCAGTTTTTCCCTGAAACCCTTCACAAATGTTACTTTGCTCACACTCCAATAGTACATCAAACCATAAAAACCGCTTGTCTTCACTCCGATCTAATGGATGTTTAACCCCTTAGCACCCAGAACCTCTTTCATCCCGCTCCCTCCAACCCATCCTGGGATGACCCCTTACCCTTCCTTCCATCCCAGGCTTATACACCCCACTAGATTATCCTGTCTGCTCTATCATTTCTGAATCCCCCACACTACCTCAACACCTCCTAAGGCCTCTGAATTAATCTCTGGTAACCCCACTTCGTCTCCTAATTTCTACACTGCAAACTCTCTGCATAATATTCCTAATATTCACACCACACATTGCTCTCAAATATGGTGTCTCTACTTCCTCCAGTCTAGTTTTTTTCTGCACCGTTTATAGACACAAAAATACCAAAATATAGATACCACCATACTATACGTTTCCCCTTTTTTGCCTCCATAGATAAATTTGCACAGATGTAACAACACACCAGCTACCTTTTTTCTGCCGTTTATGCTATAATTCATCTCGTCCTTCATATGCCCATCTGCTGACATGTCCACTCACAAATATCTGAATATTTTCATTTCGTCCATACTTCCTCCAGTCTTGTATCTATTTTTTCATGCCTAGACACATTGTCAATCATCACCTTGCTCTTTTCTTTATTTCCTTTTTAATTCCCTTCTTTTACATTCTCTTCCGAATTCCTCTAACAACCTTTGCAACTTTCCTTGAGAATCTTTCATAAGCACCGAGTCATCGACAAAGTGCAACTGTGACAACTCTCACTTTGGATCAGATTCTTTATCTTTTAATCCCACACCTCTTCTCAAGACTCTATTATTATTATTATTTTTATTATTATTAATATTCACAGGCAAGCGGTAAATCCGTTGTGTCATATAACTCCTTAGGAGGTTTGATCCGTGAAAGGGAAACGTAGATCCATTTCACTGGATCAAGAGACCTTCATCTAGGCATCCCTCCACCCCTCACATCATGACTTATATTTTGACCGCCTGTGGAGATGAAGGAAGTGAGAGAGAGAGAGAGAGAGAGAGAGAGAGAGAGAGAGAGAGAGAGAGAGAGAGAGAGAGAAAGAAGAGAGAGAGAGAGAGAGAGAGAGAGAGAGAGAGAGAGAGAGAGAGGGCGGGAGGGAGATATTAAAGGAGTGAGGGAGGGACAGGGAGAGAGGATCGAGGGGGGGATATGACTCTGATGGCGAATGACATAGATGGCACACAGATGGTCTCGGAGTAAAAGTTCTGCCATCTGCGGCGCCACTCTTCATCTGTGGGGCCAGGAGACGTGGCACTCCTCCCAGGATCACCAGCTGTCTCCGCTGAAGAAAAAGAAGGAAACAACACAAGTTTTCTTCGTAAGTAACCATCTGCATATGTTTGGTATTAATGTGGAGCGACGCAGACCCGACTGGCTGGCTTGGCTTTTGAATAGCTGGCTTGTCTGGCTAGCTGGCTTAGTTTGCTAGTTCGTGTGTTTGGCTGGCTTGTATGGTTGGCATGCTTGATTGATTGCCTAACTGCCTTGATTGGCTATTAGATTTATTTAGCTAGTTGGCTTAACTGGGAACTTGATCTGTCTTTCAAGCTGGCTTGTCTTACTGGTGGTGGGTTAGTCTCAGGGGTAAAGGGAAAGGAAGCTAAATAGCTTGCTTACTGTGTATCTCTACTGAGAGACATTTCGCCCACCAGATAATTTATTACTCTTATACAGAGGCAACGTATCGGAGCCGTTTATAGTAGAGCTATTGAAAAAAATGGAGTGATGCAGTAGTAGCAGATGAGGTCACATATGGGTGGGGTTCCACTAGGAAAATAGATCAGGCACATGAGGTAGGCCAGAGATTTAGTTGTTGAGCTGTAGAATCTAGTATTTTCTGAACTAAGACTCCAAAATGTTGCTATATCAGTCTAGTACTTTTAGATTAAGGACAGACTCTAATAGGTCTGACCTACTCCTGCTAGTCGGCCCCACCTACTTGTGACCTCGTCTAGTATCACTCCACATCTTCCACTGATCCCACTATAAAAGCCTTCATTCTCAAGACTCTGACGGATAAATCCTCTTGTAGGCGAAGCGTCTTTCAATAACGATACGCATGTGTTCTACATATCTCATTCATCCATTTGTCTGCATTATGTACCTTTGATAGATAGGTTACGTAGTAGTGCTGGAGAGATGTTGCTTACACACCATACCACGGGTGGGGTTCGAACCCGCGGTCAGAGAGTCTCAAAACTCCAGATCGTTGCTTGCTCGTTGGGTGAACTTTTGTTGTCTGTTGTGTAAAGCGTTCTCGAGACAGAAACTCCATAATTCCTGACAGAGGCAATAGTCTTGATTTCCATACTCCTGGAGTTTACCTGGAGAGAGTTCCAGGGGTTAACGCCCCTGCGGCCCGGTCTGACATGACAAGACTGTAGCCCCTCCCTGGATGGTTAGTCTCCCAACCTATATTGCTTGACTAAGGGGGAAATGGATTTTTTTTGGTCAGGAAGTCCCTTCAAAAGGGAGTTCCTTGATGCTGTTGAAGGGCTCTTGATCTAGGGAATGGGAGATACTTTCCCATCGGATCAATCCTGATTGTCTCACATTCCCCACATGCTGTATGACCCCTTCGGGGTTACTGCTTCCTTAAGAATAAAATTAATGAAAGTGGTGAAGATGTGTATGATTGGTTATGGGGTGCATGATTCTTGATGGGGTACATGATTGGTGATGGTGTGCATGATTGATGATGGTGTACATGATTGGTGATGGGGTGCATGATTGGTGATGGGGTGCATGATTGGTGATGGGGTGCATGATTGGTGATGGGGTGCATGATTGGTGATGGGGTGCATGATTGGTGATGGGGTGCATGATTGGTGATGGGGTGCATGATTGGTGATGGGGTACATGATTGATTTTTGGGGTAAATGATTGGTGAACGGACACTTGATTGGTGAAGGATCAACAATGTATTCACTAATATGTGGTTGCTGGGGTAGAGTCATAGCTCCCGGCCCTGCCTCTTCGCTAGTCGCTACTAGGTCACACTCTCCCCTGTCCAAGAACCTTATCATACCTCTTCTTAAAGCTATGTATGGATCCTGTCTCCACTACTTCACTCTAAAGATTGTTCCTTCAGTGGGAAACAGAACTATTCTCCAGTATACTCTTATTTCCAAGGCGTTGTTTGACTTTCGGGTTCAACGTTTTCCAGTGAATGGAATAATTTCCTGACTCCTATGGGAGAAACACCAAGAGGCTGTGTGTAGTTTTTTGTTAGTTTTTAATGAATCGTGAAAATTATAGCCAAATTTTAAGACAATTCTTAGATGAGGTAATGTAAAGTATTTTATATGGGATATATTTTTAACAATGTTTTTGTCAAATGATTTTTGTTTCTACTGCAGAGTTAAAAATTATCTAATGAATAATTTGCACTATTTTCACTCTACGTACATTTTTCCTAATTATTTTCCTCTTTTGTCTTAGCACCATTTAATCATGGAACAGTTCCATAATGATTTCTGGGGAAGAAAATGGGTTAGGAAACTATCAACGTCTATCTAATTCCTCTGCGAGACAAATAGGATCTGAATCCACTTGCTTATAAGAAGCTAACTATAACACACTTGTTTCCCAAAACGTCTTCAATATAATCAAAATTACTCAAACACAAATATTCAGTTTCAAACCAGAATGAAAGGGATTTAAAAACGCATTCTTTATATGGTAGTGTCTTCTCCCTGGCAGCCATGCGTGTGTCTCAGGGTGACTACAATGCCGCCCACAACAGTCTGGTGTTCCCTCGTGCAAGCAATTACCTAAAGGGGAAAAAAATCATGGTTGAGCGTTAAGAAAGGACTAATTGTTGATGTAGAGAAAGCAATCTAGATGTTCTAGCTCTGATTAAAACAGTTAAACGAGTGGAGGAGGGAGAGTTTAAATGAGGGGAGCTTAATAACTGAGTTATAATGCAGTCATATAGAACAAGTATATACAGCACAAGAAGCCAGGTGAAAACATAAAGTTAGATAAATATATGATGGAAAAAGACAGATGTATTATAATGCGATCCTTTATCGACAACGTTTCGCACACAAAGTGGGCTTTCTCTAAGAGAGAGGATGAGCCTATAAAAAGCGTACTGACGTGATAAATCAGGTGAGGTATGTAGAATAATAATTCCTTGACTGTAAAAGAGGTTGGACACATATGTGGCTGAGAAGTGTTGAAGTTGAGAAAAAAGACTGTCTAGCATGGGTCAGTAGGCCTCCTGCAGTGTTCCTCTATATTGTGACCAGTTTCTATGTAGGATAAAGATCTAGAAGTTTCCAGGCAAGAGGCTCATCTATGTCGTAGTGTTGTGGGTGAAATGGAGTGTGAAGGATCAAAAGGAGACGTCATTTTGCTCTGGTAGCGGTTTATTATCTACTGATACTATGACATTATTGACAGTAGACGCTGTTGTTCTGGTTGAAATTGTTGGTAATTCAGATGTCTGATGATTCAAAGATCTTGCGTCTCTGGGTCTCTCTCTCCTTGGCAATGAGTTGCGTGTTCTTGCAATTAGGTAAATGGCTGTGGGAGTTTCGGTGTAAAATACAGGAGTTCCTCAAGTCGTCCGTTCATCTAGTTTACTGGTGTTCATAAATAAGTGCCGGGATGTCTTTGGATGTTCCACCTACGTATATTTTGTCACAATATTTGCAAGGGATTATGTATACCCCTGCAGTGGAATGAACCTGTTAATGGTATCCCTTACTGGTGATGTCCTTGACTGTGGTACTGTGGTGGCTATTTGGAATTCGATGTTGGAAAGAATGTTGGAGACTTATTTGACAATAAAATTGTTAAGGAGGACTATGTAGTTTCTTTCGGTGGCGTCTCGTCTAAGTACGCGGCGTCTGCAACCTCAAATGAGATGACGAAGATACGGAGAGCGTATAGGAAAGCTCTTACGATGATGCCGTGTTAAATGTTGGTATCATGGAGTAAGTAGAAGTGGAGAACATAGTGTTTGTTGATGGGTTTGTGGGGGACCTTAAAATGATGCTTATGGTCAGCTGTCAGAGTAGAAAATCGAGGAACCTACCCGGAGTGGCCAGCAGGCCTACTACTATGCTCCTCTGTGTAAGGTGGTATTATATACGAAATAAGACACATGTGAAATATAAGAATATTGTATTGAGGAAAAGTTTCACCATGAATAATTTCTTCAGTCCTGAAGAACTTCAAAACTGAAGAAATTCAGGACTGAAGAACTCCATGACTGAAAACCTTCAGGGCTAAAGAACTTCAGGCCTGAAGAACTTCAAGACTGAAGAATTAGAAAACTGAAGAACTTCAAGACTGAAGAAGTCATTCAATAGCGACTGTAACAGTCCCTTCTATCATTCTATCATGGCCTCTTTCAGACACTTTCGTCAGTGTAAATGATTTCCAGTGACTTCCACCTTTGCTATGTTTTCAGCTTCGTAATGTTACCAGGTGATCCTCTATAATTACCATTTCCGTAACGTTCTGTCACCTAGTAACCTAGTAGTGACCTCTCTGGTAGCCTGGTAGTGACCTCTCTGGTAGCCTGGTAGTGACCTCTCTGGTAGCCTGGTAGTTACCTCCCTGGTAGCCTGGAAGTGATCTCCCTGGTAACCTGGTAGTGACCTCCCTGGTAGCCTGGCAGTGACCTTCTGGTAGCCTGGTAGTGACCTCATTGGTAGCCTGGTAGTGATCTCCCTGGTAGCCTGGTACTGACCTCCCTGGTAAACTAATAGTGACCTCCAAGATAGACTGGTAGTAACCTCCCCGGTAACTTGGTAGTGACCTTCCTGGTTGCCTGGCAGTGACCTTCCTGGTAGCCTGGTAGTGACCTCCCTGGTAGCTTAGTAGTGACCTCCCTGGTAGCCTGGCATTGACCTTTCTGGTAGCCTGGTGCTAACCTCCCTGGTAGACTAATAGTGACCTCCAAGATAGACTGGTAGCCTGTTAGTGATTTTCCTGGTAGCCTTGCAGTGACCTGCCTGGTAGTGACCTCCCTGGTAGCCTGGTAGTGCCCTCTCTCATGGCTTCGTGTTTGCCTCCCTGCCGGCCTCGTAATGACCTCGTAGCGGCCTGCAGTCAGGCTGGAAGAGGGAGGGAAAAAGAGGGTCCAGGACCTTTGCTGTCCAGTGGTCAATTGACCGTAAAATTTATAGCGCAGAGCGGGAGGCAAAATTAACCCGGGATGGCTACTCCTGGTCCTAGTGCTGTCAGACCAATTTTGATTATTGGCTTCTGGTCTTGCTCGTATTTGTTGGTTGTGAGGGTGTTGTGTTGGTTATGAGGGTGTTGTGTTGGTGGCAGGGTAATGTGTTGGTTGTTGGAGTGTTGTGTTGGTTGTGAGGGTTTTGTGATTGGTTGTGGGGGTGTTGAATTGGTTGTGACTGCGTTATGTTGGTTGTTTTTGTGTGTTGTGCTGGTTGTGGGTTATTATTTTTTTGGTTTTGAGAGGGCTGTGTTGGTTGTGGCAGTTGATTAGATTAGAAAGATTTTTAGGTATTGACTAGAAAGATTTTAGGAATAATCTAGAGATAATTTAGGTATAATCTAGAGAGATTTTAGGGTAAGACTACCTAGACATTATATGTAGACTAGAGAGACTTAAATTTTAGACTGGAGAAATTTTAGATTTAGAAAGATTTCATATCTAAAATGGAACATGTGGCTGACCTATGGATTTACATAAAGAACAAACTGTTATTAAAAAAAAAATGCACAGCTGATCATCGGAATAATTTTTTGTTGTGGTAGAGTTAAGATAGGAAATTTCTTTATTGCATGATGGAGGTGGTCGTTATAATTGTGGTGGTGCTGACGATAGTTTTCGTGGTGATAGCTATCGTTTTCGTGTGATATCTGTAGTTTTCGTGGTGATAGCTGTAGTTTTCGTGGTGATAGCTGTAGTTTTCGTGTGATAGCTGTAGTTTTCGTGGTGATAGCTGTAGTTTTCGTGGTGATAGCTGTAGTTTTCGTGGTGATATCTGTAGTTTTCGTGGTGATAGCTGTAGTTTTCGTGGTGATAGCTGTAGTTTTCGTGTGATAGCTGTAGTTTTCGTGGTGATAGCTGTAGTTTTCGTGGTGATAGCTGTAGTTTTCGTGGTGATAGCTGTAGTTTTCGTGGTGATAGCTGTAGTTTTCGTGGTGATAGCTGTAGTTTTCGTGGTGATAGCTGTAGTTTTCGTGGTGATAGCTGTAGTTTTCGTGTGATAGCTGTAGTTTTCGTGTGATAGCTGTAGTTTTCGTGTGATAGCTGTAGCTTTCGTGTGATAGCTGTAGTTTTCGTGTGATAGCTGTAGTTTTCGTGTGATAGCTGTAGTTTTCGTGTGATAGCTGTAGTTTTCGTGTGATAGCTGTAGCTTTCGTGGTGACAGCTGTCACTTTCATGGTGATAGCTGCAGTTTTCGCGGTGACATCTGTCGTTTTCGTAGTTAAAGCTGTTCTTTTCGGGAAAATAGCTGAAATTTTCGTGTTTATAGCTGCCGTTTTCGCGGTAATAGCTGTCATTTTGTCTGAGCTGCGGCTGCGGTTGCCGCGGCGACTATGGCGGCAGCGGCCGGCGGCGGCGGCCGTGGTGACGAGGGAGGATTTACCGTGTGATTCATTTTGCATATAAATGGAGAAGCTGGTCTATATGAACTCCGTAAATGTGAAGATAAATCATTGCCCAAAATGTTCTGATGGAAATGAAATATAAGGCCGGGACTTATCTCTCAGCTCCCCTTCACTCTTTAAGAGTGAAAGGTATTGTAGGAAGGCCAGGTAATGCCTGGATTTAACTAGAGAGGATAAAGAGAGAGGAATTGTAGGGTGAGGGGTGAATTATAGTATGAGGAGTGAATTATACGGTGAGGGGTGAATTTTTGGATGCGGAGTGATTATACGTTGACGGGTGAATTGCAGGGTGAGGGGTGAATTTTAGGGTGTGGGGTGAATTATAGGATGCGGAGTGAATTATACGGTGAGGGATGAATTGTAGGGTGAGGGGTGAATTTTAGGGTGAAGGGTGAATTATTGAGTTAGGGGTTAATTGCTGTGAGAGAAGTGGTTTATAGGGTGAGATATGAATTGTTGGGTGAGGGGTTAGTTGTTGGTTAATCGTTAGGTGAGGGGTGAATTGTTGGTTAATTGTTAGATGAGGGGTGAATTGTTGGTTAATCGTTAGGTGAGGGGTGAATTGTTGGTTAATCGTTAGGTGAGGGGTGAATTGTTGGTTAATCGTTAGATAAGGGGTGAATTGTTGGTGTATTTTAGGGTGATTGGTGAATTTTAGGATGAGTCGTAAATTGTTGTGTGAGGGTTAATTGTTGTGTGAGGGTTAATTGTTGTGTGAGGGTTAATTGTTGTGTGAGGGTTAATTGTTGAGTGAGGGTTAATTGTTGCATAAGGGTTAATTGTTGTATAAGGGTTAATTGTTGTGTGAGGGTTAATTGCTGTGTGAGGGTTAAATGCTGTGTGAGGGTTAATTGCTGTGTGAGGGTTAATTGCTGTGTGAGGGTTAATTGCTGTGTGAGGGTTAATTGCTGTGTGAGGGTTAATTGCTGTGTGAGGGGGTTAATTGTTGTGGGAGAAGTAATATGTTGGGTGAGGGGTGAATTGTAGAGTGAGGGGAAGGAATTATAGGGCGAGATGGATGAATTATAGGGTGAGGGGCGGGTGAACTACAGGGTGAGCGGATGAATTATAGGGCGAAGGGTATAAAATATGGAGATAGGGAATGAATTATAGGGTGCAGCGGATGGATTACAGGCGAGGGGGTGAATTAAAGGGAATAGGAATGAATTACAGGGTAAGGGGGATGAATTATAGGTTTAGAGAATGAATTGTAGGGTGAGGGGGATAAATTTTAGGGTGATGGGAATTAATTTTATGGTAAGGGGATTAATTATAGGGTGAGAGGGATTAGTGAGAGTATGGTGGGATTAATTATAGGAAGGAGATTAATTATAGGGTGAGGGGATAAACTGTTGTGTGAGGGTCATGAAAAATTTACGGTGGGGGGGAAATGAATTGTTGGGATATGGGAATGCGAATTGTGGAGTGATGGCGACGATCTGTAGACTGAGGGGCCATATATTGTAATTTTTTTTTAAATCAAAATAGTTCTTGATTACATTTATCATGTCTAGAATGTTGCCCACTAATGCTAAAACAATTTTCAGTTAAACTGGGATATAAGTGTTGACACTGATAATGCATTTGTAAAAAAAGAAAGAAAAAAATACACCTTTATAAGGCTAAATATTTCAATTTGTTCTATTGTATGTTTTGTGTTATTGTTATTGTTGTCTGTAAGGTTTATCGTGTGCGCAAGATGTGTATTTAATACTAGAGTTCTGCTGTTGTTGTACTGTGTAGAAATTACAGTAGTAATGTGATATTAGTGTTGGGTTGTATGTGTAGGATCTATGTAGTTGATTTTGTTGAAGGAGGTGTGGGTGTGACAAACAGCCAAACTCAGAAATAATTGCATTATGGATTTTCCCATGTTTTTTTCCTATTGGTTGAGCCCAGTAGAGGGTGTGACCTCTCTGTTTCATTATTCATTGTTGTCTGACACCACTTAACTATTTTTTTTATATATGAGTGAACGATGTTTCTTCGGTTATCGTTGACCCTCGCAAGTTTCTCAAAAATTTCTGGAAATTGCTAGAGTGAAGGGCTGCCTTCCTCTTTCTGTCTATCGTATCTTGTCACTGGTTCAAGGTGGACGTATTGCTGCTAGCTAATTCTTCCTTTCTCTTCACTTCTAAAAGATGTTATGTGATTTTGTATTATCTTACTCATCTCTGGTGGTGAGTTACAGTGTACTGATGTTCTTGTAGATTTTATGTCACAAGGATCTTATGTAGGGTCCATATATCTGCCTTGGGATGATTGCAGTGTAGTCCTGTCATGATCCCTTTCTGCCAGAGCTTGACTCTAGATATTATGTTGTTGGTTATCTATGCACTGTCACAGTCGGGACACAGAGTTACACTTCCTTGTATTGTAACTGGAACTTTGCTTTGGTTTTAGGACCTCTGTTTGTTGCTATTGCTGTTCCATGTTTGTTCTCGTTGTTCAAGGTATTGACTGCTCTTCACAACGTTGTATCTAAGGTGGTTATGCTGTTTAGCGTGTCATGGTTAATTAGATTCTGTGCACTCGTGTATTGCATATATGCAACATGTTGCATGTTCCCTACAGTGTCCACGGTGTATCAAGAATGAACTGAATCACAGTAACTCGCAAATACACAATACTTTCTAAATATTTGAGATGTGAGGGAGAATACTGGGCTTTGATTATTAATCAGCTTCATTAAATTCTTAATGTATTCAGAAAACTGTATTCCCTAGCATAATAAACCATTTTTTAAGTGTTTATGTTCAATGTTTCCCCTTTCTGAACATATTTTGAAGGTTTATTAAAAGTACCAAGGTTCACTCTTGATGGTAAATCCTTATAGAGTAAACACTCTTACTACGACCTGCATACAGGTCTGTGACCCGATTACGAAATCTATACCAAAGGAGTAGACAATAAATATATATATATATATATATATATATATATATATATCTTTAAACGATATATATATATATATATATCTTTAAACGTATGTAATATATATATATATATATATATATATATATATATATATATATATATATATATATATATATATATATATATACATACGTTTAAAGATATATTTTTCATTTATGTAAATGTAAAAATTATTAATTTTGTACCAAAATAATCTTGCAGATTTACCGCTTGTACAAGATTAATAATAATAATAATAATAATAATTGTTTTTATTATTAATAATACAAGTAATAATAATAATAATAATAATAATAATATATTGTAGGAATATGACGAAGAGTTCCGGTGTGAACAATGAGGAGGATCAAGGGAGTGTAATATTTGAAGAGCGTGTGTGACCTGGTCATAAATTAGCCTGATTGGTGACATGATGACCTTACAACCTTTCAATGATAGTCTGACCTCACGCCAACTCTATTATCTTCGCCAATCACCTGTCTCACCGACCACCAGTCTTACTGAACAATCTTATTGACCAGTCTTATTGACCAGTCTTATTGACCAGTCTTATTGACCAGTCTTATTGACCAGTCTTCAGGAATGACAACAGTACAAATAAGAAATCTTTGTAGGAACATAAATCACTATCTTCAATTCTGAATTTTCTCCATTTTTTTTCTTACATATTTTGTCTTGTAACCTTTACAGACAGAAATCATATCAAATTTGATAGTAAATAGACGTATTTAGTTGCATTGCGATAAGGGTATTGCAGTATTGCATTACCAAAGCTCGGTGTAAGTTAATGTATGCGAAAGGAATAGCGCAGAGTGCGGCATAAAGTTGTAATGCAGTTAAATATTAGTGGTGAAGATTTGAAGCGGATCGAATGAGGCATTCACAAGTTATCACATGGACACTAATCTCAAAATTTCTTCAATAAAATGGCCAAATAGCATATTCACAGACCAAAACTGTTTCAAACCTTCCACTAAGAAACGCCAGGTTTGGAGCCAAGTTGAAGAGGCATTCTCTCGTTATCTCAGAGAGACCAGTAAAAAAAAACTAGGATCTACCCAGGCAGAATCAAGCCAGGCTTTACCATAGGTAAGATCGACCAGCATTTAAAATTTAATTACTCATGTAAATAATTAAGTTCCATTATTTAAAACTTTGGGTACATAATATATATTTTTTTAAAATGGCCTTAAGGGCGCATAAAAGTATATTAAATCGACTTAAACTATGATAACCCAATAAAGTCAAACACTGTGATTTATTCCTGATCACAAGAGACATTCTCTAGTTAATTGGCAGAAACCAATTTTATTTAATAAAATTTTATTTAATAATATTGGCACAGCAAACCTTGCACAGTTTAAAATAAGAGTGAAGCTTTTTGAGGAAATCACATCAACGCAAAGTTTAAAGTCGACCCGAAGAGGCATTTTTGAATTATTGTACTGAATCCATGGAATCCGATGGAAAAATAAACACAAATGCAGAATAATGAGATCCTTTATTTACAAATGCATTATTTACAAATGCATTATAATGTGATAAAGGATCACATTATAATGCATTTGTGATTACTTTTCCAAAGTTTTCACATACACAGCTTATCCCCCTACCCCCCAAAAAATCATGCATTTCAATAGATAAATTAGCCATTAAAGAGCGATGCCTTTCAGAATCATTATTATTTTAATCAGAGTAATATGATGAATCAGTAAAGGTTACACAGCGCCCGTGGAATAAGAGACATTCAGATTTGATCCAAGGAAGGGAAGGATAAGTTCCTTGGATCAAGATCCCCTCACCAGCATCAAGGCAAAATAATGGAATATTGTGAAATACTCTACTGTATTTCTAGGTTAAAAGTGGCAAAGTCTCATCCTTACACTTAACAATGTCAACCTTCTTGAAGTAGGATAGACGAGTAGTGAGATTTTGAAGCCATTTAGAGGTTTTCAAAGTTCAAGGAAATGGTCTACTTCAAGGAAATGGTCTACTTTAAGGAAATGGTCTACTTCAAGGAAATGGTCTACTTCAAGGAAATGGTCTACTTCAAGGAAATGGTCTACTTCAAGGAAATTGTCTACTTCAAGGAAATTGTCTACTTCAAGGAAATGGTTTACTTCAAGGAAATGGTCTACAGAAAATTAAGCAGAGGGCACCTTAACTTGTCTATTGTTCCAAGATCCTTCACTTAGTAATAGTCGACCAGTGATTGAAAACTTGAAGGTGACCGGATAAGGCGACCTGAAGTTGTAAACTAGAGCCTTGAAGGAAGTTAGTGGATAATAAGATCAGTGTGTCTAACACTGTGTTGCTTAGTTATTAAGTCGTACGGTATTTAAAGGTTTACTATATAGTCGTGAGAATTAAATTCTATATAAAAAAGTCATTTTTAATATTTCTGAATTTTCTTTCTCCATTATAACCCTAATTTTAAAGGGATAGACCGCTAAGCCAGCGGAAGGCCTCAGTCAGATGACCGAAAGCTCCAGCTGCGGGTCATCATATGACTAAAACCCGCGTCAGGAAACGCTTGTCCTGTTTCCTGACAAAACTTACCTAACCTAACATAAAATAACCATTTCCCATTTTTTCTTATATTTAAAATTCACTATAATCCTCTAAGAAGAAATATTCGACTTTGTATTTTTTCTAAAAGAGTCCGGTTTCAAAAACAAATTCTATAAGTTTGGCAAATTGGTATATAAAAAGCCAAATTAAACAATAATTACTTCCATTTAAGATTCACCAGCGCTTATTATTTTTTTGAAGCCATTGAGGAAGGACATTATCCAGTAATTACTTTGAATCCAACGAGTTCAATTTTTTTAACAATTTCATTAAAATGCCAAATTTCCTCCTATCCTAAACTTATAGGATGTCGTCATTCTTATGGAAAGCATCAGTATCAATATTTTGAAGCCGATAAGAAGACGCATTCTTCAGTTAGTGAATGGAAATCAATATCAGCATTTGTTCAATAAAATAGGTAGAATGGGACTACTGGTCCCAACAACAACAACATCGTGAACTTTGCTCTCTGGGACACATATCAAGTCTGTGCAAAAAGGTATTTATGTAGAGTTCAGGACATTTATTAAACGACACATTTCGCCACGAGTGGGTTCGTTAGTCCTGAAGAAGCCACTCGGGGCGAAACGTTTCCTTTAATAAATGTTCTTAACTGTACAAAACTGTATTTTTACGCATCTTGTCAATATGACCATACCATTTCTCACAAACTATGGCTAAATATTTAAAGACAAATATTTTGTAGACAAATTTACAAATTTACTCTCACACCAACTAGGTTTAATAGGCACTACACTGGTTGTAAGATGCAGCATCCATTAAATAGTAAAGCCATTCAGAAGAGGTAGACCCAAATATTTTTAATGTGATTTGGACGGGAATAAAATAATTCTCACGGTTTTACTCAAAATTGGCCTATGTGCATCTAGACACTCAAATTAAACTTTCTCCACCATTGTGGAATTATGGGCATCTTTAGTGAAAGTTTGAAGCAATACCGCTGAGGCTTTTGGAAGTTATCGGAGCTCTAGTCGTATACATATGCCAATTGTTCCTAGAATCTTGTCCTAGTTACCGTAGTATTGAAAATTAGAAGTCGATCCGATGATTCTTTCAAGTGTTTTATATATATATATATATATATATATATATATATATATATATATATATATATATATATATATATATATATATATACACACTTGTAATCTTCATTGTCGAAACGTTTCGAGTGCACAAGCAGGCTTGTTAGATACATTATAGAGCCGACTTTTACGCTGGAGACAGTGGAAGAAGTTGATAGCCTTGATAGATGGTGTTCACTCCCTTAGCGTTGATAGGTGTTCCGTCCATTATTCTGAAATAGAAGCATGAGGATAAAGACGTTAATACAAGAGCCAGAAGTGAGATGCAAACAATGAAAACAGCGTTACATTTGTATGTAAGTAGAACTGTTAGGTAATGTCTCTGAGCTAATGTCTGTGGGTACCTATAAAAGTAGTCTGTGAAGGTAATAATATGGGTAATTGTAAAAGTTGTGCCTGCGTAGCTACTACTCTTTACAGCTGTACAAGAAGTTAGTAAGATAGTGATGGTTGCTCCTGAAAGAGCCAGTGATGAACGCTTGTATGAAGCCTGGACGGGGCTGGTTATTATTCCCAGTCAATCATAAGACTGGCCTTCACTTACACCTTGCTCAGGGCTTCGCTTCGAGTCTTCGAGTGTATTTTAGTGTTGCCTTCCAGTCCTTGTTGACTCCTTGCCTGCAACATCTCTGACCAGGGTTCCCCGGACTCCTAGTCCATCTCCTATAGGAGCTGCCACGCTCCCTAATATCCTCCAGTGAAGGGGAACTCCCTAATACCCAGCAGCCGGTAAGTAGGGCTCAATACCGCTTGCGCCGTGGTGGCCCTTAACAACCCCCACAACAACAACAACTACAGGTTTACATGAGTCTGTTATCGAATGTGTTGATGTTCGTGGCGTGTTAATTTTACAAATGTTGGTTAAGCATTTAAATTTTTATCTGTCATGACGAAAGTTGAATGTTGATAATATAATTTACGCTTGTATGATGGAGACTTCCAGCCTAATTTATGCACGTGAACTTGACAAGGTCAGTTAAGAAAATATAAAAACAAGCTACTCTTAATTTAACTTCTCGTGTGGGAAGGAATAGCAGTGGCGAAAGTGCACCATCCCTCTCTTCCTACTTTTATTATTCTCTTCCATTCTACATTTTCCATGTACTTACTCTCTTCCTACCTCATCTCTGCTTCTTATCTCCCTCCCTATCTTCTTACGTCATTTCCTCTTTCTTCTTCTACCTGCCTACGCCCCTGCATCTCTTCTTTCCTCCCAGCTCTCTCCATTTCTAACTTCCCCTCCTTCCTATCTCACTCTCTTCCTCCCTCACCCTCTTCATATCTCCCTTTCTTTACACTTTCTTATATCGTTCACTACCTCCCTACATCACTACCCTCTCGTAACCACATAGCAGAGGCAACCAGGGCAGACGCAAGGAACAGTGGATGAGGAGGAGGGAGGGAGGGGAGAGAGAGAGAGAGAGAGAGAGAGAGAGAGGAAGGGGGGTTGTATTTTGGGTCTGGAAGGGGAGGGGTCTGGAGGAGGGGGGGTAATTTTCCCAGCTTTGGCAAACTTTTCTCTATTAGCTTGTTAAATGTTTTGGAAAGGTGCCAAAGTTTTTATATTTAATCACACTCACAGGCGAGTTAAACTTCTGCGCATAGAAATGACTATAAATATGGTACATAATTCGAGAGACGGGGTAAGTTTGGCGAGAGAGAGAGACGCTCCAGCTAAGATATTACACCTTCCCATGGTTATGGAATTTATCATTGGAACCAGATAGAACCACCCTCCATCTTTTCTTTCTTTTTTTTTTTTAATGTAAAAGACAGTGCAGAGTAAGACTTCTTATATAGCTGTAAAAGACAAGTGCCAGGCTGAGCCTTTTTATAAGGCTGTAAATAACACGTGGCAGGCTGAGCCTTTTTATAATTATAAATAACACGTAGCACTCTTCTTGGACGAGGTTTCGCTCTGATAGAAATCTATCACTGCTATAGACTTGAAGTCTTCTTTTAGAGAGAGACGTTGTCATAAAATATTGACAGGTACTATTTCGTGTGTTTACAAATCTTTTTCACCTATTATTTTTATTCACTGATATATTTTTCCATCTGTCTGGTCGGCATCTGTGGGGAAAGTTCACTGCCTGACTGGACAAAATTCGGACCGCAGTTAGCGGACGGAGGATCAAGCCTCCTCCATTTCTTGCGCAGAATAACTCAAATATGTTTACCACTTATTTATATAATTATAAATAAAGACGGTCCCAGTAAGATCTTGTTTTGCATTTCATCTTTGTCTTCACACAAAGAAGAAAATAAACCACGGAGAAAAAAAAAATAGAGGCATAGGAACATAGTTTTATCAAAATGTCGTAATAGGCGACATTTTGATCTTGCGTATCTTGCTGAAACGTTTCGCCTGAACAACAGGCTTCATCAGTCAAATACAGACAAATATAACATTGGAGAGAGCAGTAATGTTGAGGTGATCAGTCCCTCAGCCTTGATAGGAAGTGGTCACCACTTATTGATGGTAATAAACACTGAGAAGACAGAGGAAGGGATAAAGAAGGAAGGTGGTGAGATGATAGATTGGAAAAAGGTGATTTTTAAAATTAGTGAAAAGTGACGTTTAAACAGAATAGAAAAGGATGATTTTCAAACTTAGTAGAATAGTGACGTTTAAATAGGACGGAAAGTGTTGACATTTAAATGGAATGAAAAAGATGCCATTTAAATGGAATGGAAAATGGAAACTTTTAAATGGAATGGAAAAATGAGACGTTTAAATGGAATGATAAAGATGACATTTAAATGGAATGAAAAAAGGTAACGCTTAAATGATATAGAAAAGGATTAAGTTTAAATGGTATAGAAAAGGACTAAGTTTAAATGGAATGAAAAATAATGACTTTTAAACGGAATGGAAAAGTGGAACATTGAGAGATATTCGAATGGAAATAGATTATAGAATCAGATAGAGATGAAAATTGAGATAATAGGATGGAAATAAAAAAAACAGAGATAATTGAGACGAATCATAAAGAGACAAGAGATAAAGAAGGTCAGAGAGAGGAAATCGAAAAAAGAAAACCATGGGGGGGGATGGGAAAGGAATTTTTGGTTTATCTTAGTTTTTTTTATAATATAAAATATATAAAAAATCATATAAAATCATAGGATGGATAATGAGAACCTTCAAAACTAGGGACTCCAAGCCCATGATGATTCTATTCAAATCGCTTGTTCTCTCTAGGCTGGAATACTGCTGTACACTAACTGCCCCCTTCAAGGCAGGAAAAATTGCTGACCAGGAGAGTGTACAAAGAGCTTTCACGGCACACATAAGTACGATAAAGCACCTAAATTACTGGGAACGGTTGAAGTCCCTTGGTTTGTATTCCCTGGAACGCAAGCGAGAAAGATGCATGATAATATACACTTGGAAAATCCTAGAGGAATTGGTACCAAACTTGCACACGAAAATCACTCCCTACGAAAGCAAAAGACTCGGCAGGAGATGCAACATCCCCCCAATAAAAAGCAGGGGCGCCACGAGTACACTGAGAGACAACTGAGTAAGTGTCAGGGGCCCAAGACTGTTCAGCTGCCTCCCAGCATACATAAAGGGGATTACCAATAGACCCCTGGCTGTCTTCAAGAAGGCGCTGAACAGACACCTAAAGTCAGTACCTGACCAGCCGGGCTGTGGCTCGTACGTCAGCTTGCGTGCGGCCAGCATTAACAGCCTGGTTGTTCAGACCCTGATTCACCACGAGGCCTGGTCTCAGACCGGGCCACGGGGGCATTGACCCCCGAAACCCCTTCCAGGTATACTCCAGGTATAATTTTTTTTCTTTAATGAAATAATAATGCAGGAACAGCTTTTATTCAATATTTCAATTTTAGTAACCCGCTATTTGCAGAATTTTTATATTTAATGAGAAATATAGGATAAAAGAGTTTATATAAAAACAAGTTTCTCTCTGCTCCCACACTATCTCGTCTTCAATATGAAAACTCTTGGGATAATGCACATATATTTTAATATCATGTCTGTGCTCGACTAGTTTTGTGTGTTTGTGTGTGTGTTAGTTACCATTTTGTCCTAGGCACATGTCGATTAGACACTAGGCCTGTTGTATGTATGTGTGTGTGTGTGTGTGTGTGTGTGTATGTGTGTGTGTAACGTGTGTGTGTGTGCGCGAGCGCGTGTGTAGCGTGTGTGTGTGCGCGCGCACGTGTGTGAAGCGTGCGTGTTGACCTCCAGCTCTTGTACTCGTCTACCTGTGACTGCTAGCTCTGCTAATGAGAACACGGGAGCGAGGAACACACCACTATGATCAAATGCATAATCCTCTTGAACAGTAATTATCGTGAACTTTTTCTTGGAAATTATTTAATATAAAGAAACATTCTTAAATCTGATCCATTTTGAGCTTTTGCTGCAATTTTAAAATCAACCTCCCACAATATGTTTTCAGAGAGCATTATAGCGGCTGATAAGGGAGTTCAAGTCTTTTAGAGGACACTGGAAAATTACAGGAGGACATACGCAGGGTCTTCCAGTGGGCAGTGGAGAACAACATGACGTTCAATGGTGATAAGTTTCAGCTGCTTAGGTATGGAAAAAATGAAGAACTCAAAAGGAACACTATATACAAAACGCAAGAGAGTCACCACATAGAACGAAAGGAACATCTAAAGGACTTGGGAATAATTATGTCTGCTGATCTGTCGTTTAAAGACCATAACAAGACAAAGATCACAACAGCCAGGAAGATGACGGGGTGGGTATTGAGAACTTTCAAAACAAGGGAAATAATGCCGATGGTGACACTATTCAAATCGCTAGTGCTCCCCCACTTAGAATATTGCTCAGTGCTGACGGCCCCGTTCAGGGCAGGAGAAATAGCAGAGCTGGAACAAATACAGAGATCGTTTACGGCTCACATTGAGCCATTGAAACATCTAAATTATTGGGAACGCCTTCAAGTCTTGAACATGTACTCATTGGAGCGGAGGAGAGAGAGATACATGATAATATATACCTGGAAATCTGCACACTGCCATAACAACATACTGGAGTGAGAGATATGGGAGAAAGTGTAAAATAAACCCAGTGAGGAGCAGGGGTGCGGTGGGGACAATACGAGAGCACTGTATTAAGATCCGGGGTCCCAGACTATTCAACATCTTACCAGAAGATATCCGAAACACGGCTGGAACCAGTGTAGAAGCCTTCAAGAGGAAACTGGACAAATATCTTCACCAGGTGCCAGATCAACCAGGCTATGATGGATATGTGGGACAGCGGGCCTCCAGCAGCAACAGCCTGGTTGACCAGGCAAGCACCAGACGAGCCTGGCCCATGGCCGGGGTCAGAGAGTAGATACTCTCGAAACTCTTCAAAGGTATATCAAAGGTATATCAAAGGGAGTTCTAGCTGATAAGGGAGATCTAGCTGATAAGGGAGTTCTAGCTTATAAGGGAGTTCTAGCTGATAAGGGAGTTCTAGCTAGATTCATAATATTCTCTACGACGTTCTTCTATGTTTACATATTCTTGTTTGTAAATTTCGGGAAGAACTTTTGTAAGTGTAATTTTGGGGTCTGAAACGGACTAATCTAATTTACATTCGTCCTTATGGGAACAAATTCGTTCGGTAACGGCGCTCGAACAGCATTCTGGAACGAATTATTGACGAAATCCGGGGTACCACTGTATGTAACATTACACGTAAAGCAAATGAAGTGGTAAATTATGTTTGAACATAAAATGAGGTATAACTGGATTCTTATGGCCAAAATAACTACCAGTGATTAAAGGAATATAAATATAATCTTGATTAAATTCGTGGATAACAATTGGTCTTAATGCTGTAACTCAGATTTCTACATGAAGAGAGTTTAATATACAAAAAAAACTTCCGCAGCTTCACCCATAGGTATACAAGATGAAACTTTTTCCAAACAAAATATTTTAATCTGTTCTGAAGTGGTTAACTGTTTGTCACACAAGAAAAACCTTTAGAGGTTTCGTTATAATCTTATTCAATGTATTACCTTGAAACACTATAATCTAATTTAACTTTTTTTTTGCCATTAAACCTTATGTGTCTTATTCTTCATAATTATACTACTAGTCGTTACTGTATCACCGTGAGGTGATATCTCAGCCTTAAAGGCCTTCTGCTGTTCTGTTATGTTTTACAGTTCCTTGATAATGTGAGAAGTCACGAAAGCGCTTGGAATTTCACTATTACTGCTTTAGGTTCGACAAGGGAGACGTGTGTGTGTGTGTGTATGTGTGTATGTGTGTGTGTACCCGACAATACCACTGATACTAACATCAAGAAAACAATAACAGCCTCGCTATGCCGGCTGTCTCATCAACATATCAAAAACACACAAATCATCATCACGTTCTGCATTATCATATCTTCATAGCTGGAACAAAAATGGGCGAAACGAGCAGTAATATATGTTAATACGATGAAGCGACTCTTCTTGATTTGACGTTATATCTCTGAATATGATTAATATGAGAGACTATTACGAAAAAATACGTGAAATACACGAAATCAGCAACTGCATTAAGTCACCTGCAACTGAAGTCTGGTTGCACATGTGTTCGTTTGCTGGAAAACAGCAGATTTATGACAGGTGTGAGGAGAAACAGGTGTCATAGGACTACCGGTGTCTCGCTCAGTCTAAACGGACTTGTCAAATCTCTACACTGAGCGAAACGTGATAAAGTTCTACACTGAGCGAAACGTGATAAAGTTCTACACTGAGCGAAACGTGATAAAGTTCTACACTGAGCGAAACGTGATAAAGTTCTACACTGAGCGAAACGTGATAAAGTTCTACACTGAGCGAAACGTGATAAAGTTCTACACTGAGCGAAACGTGATAAAGTTCTACACTGACCGAAACGTGATAAAGTTCTACACTGACCGAAACGTGATAAAGTTCTACACTGAGCGAAACGTGATAAAGTTCTACACTGAGCGAAACGTGATAAAGTTCTACACTGAGCGAAACGTGATAAAGTTCTACACTGAGCGAAACGTGAATTAGTGAAGCTCTGTGCTTCACTAATTGATGACTTGTTAAAGCTCTATGCTGAGCGAAACATATCCTGTTAAATCGTTGCACTGAGCGACACGTGTTCATTTGCAGGAAAACAGCGACAGGTGTGAAGATAAACAGGTGTTGTAGAAGTAGAAACATGATAAAGCTCTACACTGAGCGAAACATGAATTAGTAAAGGTCTCTACTGAGCGAAACTTAAATCGTTAGAGCTATACACTGAGCGAAACATGATAAAGCTCTATAGTGAGTGAAACATGATCAAACTTTACACTGATCGAAACGTGACTTCATAAATCTCTACAGCGAGCGAAACATAAATAGATAAAGCTCTACAGTAACAAACATGAGAGAAACGTGACTTGACAAAGCTCTACAGTGAACGAAACGTTGTCACTATAACAGACTGTTCCGTAGTTTGTGTCTTTGCTTTTATGTTCTGTTTTTATCTGTGTTAAAAATAATAGAACTATATATTTTTTGTATCTTATGTCTTACCTGGCTTGATTTGTGTCTTGACCTGGCTTGATTTGTGTCTTGACTTGACCTGATTTGTGTTTTGACCTGTCCTGATTTGTCTTGACCTGGCTTGATTTGTGTCTTGATCTGGCTTGATTTGTATTTTGACCTGGGCTGATTTGTTTCTTGACCTGGCCTGACTAGTGCCTTGACCTGGCCTGATTTGTGTCTTGACCTGGCTTGATTTGTGTCTTGACCAGGCCTGATTTGTGTCTTGACCTGGCTTGATTTGTGTCTTGACTTGGCTTGATTTGTGTTTTGACCTGGCTTGATTTGTCTTGACTTGGCTTGATTTGTGTCTTGATCTGGCTTTTCCTCTACGTCTTGACCTTGTGTGACCTTTGCCTTGACCTGACCTTTCCTTCAATTTGGAAGGACCTTCCGGCATTTCTCACTGCTTCAAGAAAGACCAAATCTTCCTCCTACAACACTCCTTTCCCCAATTGCCTCGTTTTATAGTCCCCCATTTGCGTTCTCCCCATTTGCGTTTTACTCAGTCGCGTTCGCGCTCTCCTTAAAGTATTCTCCCCATTCGCTCACTTCTCAGTCATGCTCTTCCCATTCTCGCTCTCCCCATTTGTACTTTTTTCATATTCTGTCTTCCCATTCGTGCTCTTTATTCGCACTCTCTTCACCTGCACAATCTTTATTCCATCTGTATTCATTAGCTCTATCTTCGTTAACAATCTCCTCATGCACGCTCTCTTCGTGAATGCTCTACCCATTAACGCTCTCCCCACTCGTATTCTCCCCATTCGTGCTCTTTAACTGGTGCTCCCCACATTTGCGATACCACTATTAGCTACCCCCCATTTCAGTTCCCCATTCGTACTCTTCCCTTTCTCCCTCACCCTTCCTCATTTTCGCTCCCCTCGTTAGCTCTACCCATTTGCTCACGCCCTCATTCGGGCTATGCCCATTTGCTCACGCCCCCATTCGGGCTATCCCCATTCGTGTTCATCCCTGTCACAGGGAAGCAGCTAGTTTGTTTTCCCATTAAGTAACAAACAAATAAAATAGGGTAACAGCACACTGCTGGTGTTCCTTGTAACTATTATATAGAATAGTGTAGTAGTTCACTACTGGTGTTCCTACTAAGTAACTATCATACAGAATAACGTCGCAGCACACTGCTGACGAATTGAACTATTCTAAAATAATAATTCGCGTTCTGTTTATAGTGGTCTCCTTCATTCTCCCCCTCACCCCCATTCACCCAGCATCCCCATTCTCCCCTCGCTCCTCAGATCTTCACGTCTCTCCCCTAGAAATAGTGTAAGAAATAAGTCCTTCACGGTGAATGATGAACAGGGTGTAATTGGATGTTGATCATTGCAACTCATCAGAAATTCTGTCTGCGATTTTCAAAATAACGCCTTCCGAGTTGATTGGAATTTCCCCGACTTTTCGCTGGGAGGTGTCGGCTAATCCCTGAATATTGAATGAAGGCTGTGTTCGGGCGGCGGCCTCAGACTCGGCTTAGTGATTCACCCTTTTCTTTTTTTTGTCCTCTCTCTTTTTCCCGGGGAGGGATTTTTTTTGCCGGATTAATGAATGGGAAGAGGAAAGTCCAGAGAGTTTAATTATTTGCTTGTATGGTTTTGTAGTGCTTTGAATATTTTAGAATCTGGGGAAGGGGGGGAAAAGTTATGTGGGTTTTGTATTCCATAAAGTAATTGACGCCCTGTTTGGGGTATTTGATCTTATAAGGTAATTAATAGAAATTACCTTGATGAATGTCATTTGATTCAAGGGGATGGAAAGAAATACGTTTACCTACCATTCCTCAGACACTGTGTAACTCTTACTCGATGGGCACTCGTCTCACATGCTGAGTGTCCGTGGTTCAATCCCCGGCATGAGTGGATACACTGGGCGTCTTTTTTACACCTGCTGTCACTGTTCACCTAACAGTGAGTAGGTACCTATGTGTTAGTCCCTGTTCACCTAGCAGTAAGTAGGTACCTGAGTGTTATTAGACTGGTGTGGTTCACATCCTGGGGAACAGAATTAAAGGACCACAATGGAAATAAGATACAGTCCTCAATGATGCACTGACTGTCTTGGGTTATCCTGGGTGGCTAACACTCCTGGTTAAAAATCCCAACAAATCTTATCTTATCTTACCGTTTCCCGAGTACGCAAAAATAACATTCGTTAAATCCCAGTGTCACTTGCAGAGGCTTTTAAAAAGCGCATTCCCACCGAATTTACCAGGAGCGGACTGAGCATTCGAACGCGTGAGAAGGCCAAGCCAGTGTCGGGAGAGGGAAGACAAATCAAGGTTTCGGAGGCAGCGGACAGCACCAACTCCTCCAAGGTAATTATTTGTAATCAACGGCGCTATGATTTGTATTTCCAACACAGAAACGTACCAAGACCCGTCAGAATTTTATCTGGAAAGCCCTAATCATGAAGGCACATTTTCTGGATTTGCAGAGCGAAAAGTTTGGTAAACTGTTCAATGTATTCATTACAGAGGTCCAAGTTTCTGGCGAGGAGGAGAGGGGCGAAATGTGAGGCGAGGTACGCCTGCCTCCATCCTTCTTACTCCACAGATTTCACTGCTTTATTTCACTAGAGTTCGCTGATTATTCCCCCAGATTTCAATAGTCATTTCCCCAGATTTCACTTCATATTTCCACAGATTTCACTGCATATTTCCACAGATTTTACTGCATATTTCCACAGATTTCACTGCATATTTCCACAGATTTCACTGCTCATTTATCCAATTTCACTGCTTATTTACCCAGATTTTACTACTTATTTCCCTAAATTTCAATGCTTATTTACCCAGATTTCACTGCTTACCCTTTCATTGCAGATAGAGACTTGGAGTCTCATTTCACTGCTTTTATTTAGACTCTTCTTAAGAGACTTATTCCATATTTCACTGCTGGTTCTTTTACACCAGATAAGAGACTTCTGAGTCGCATTTCACTGCTGATTTTTCAATACTAGATAGATAATTAGAATCTTGTTTCACTGTTTTCATTTAAACTCTAACGAAGATATTTTTCTTCATATTTCACTGCCATTATTTGTCACACCAATTACAAACTGTTTACAATAATAATAATAATAATAATAATAATAATAATAATAATGATAATAATAATAATTGTTTTTATTATTATAATGAAAGTAATAAAAACTAATATTATTGTTTTTAATATTATTATTATTATTATTATTATTATTATTATTATTGTTATTATTATTGCTCTTCTTTCATTCAATTATCATTTGTGTCCATCGTTCTCGTCTCACCCTTATAAATACTTTTATCTACCGATATCTGCGAGTATCTTGCACGTTGTGGTCATGTCTCCATGGGGTTATCTCAGAACTGTGAGATATTTCTTCAAGTCTGCCCTCTGAATTCAAGTAATATTATGAATTATTCTTGCAACAAATGTATATGCCTACTTGCTTATTTGTAGTCTCGGGAAGGGGGCTGAATCACAGCTCCTGGGCTAGTTTCTGTACTAGCTGTGTCTAGATTAACTCCCTCCTTGTGTGTACTCATCTATTTGTACTTACCTATTTGTGGTTACAGGGGTCGATTCACAGCCCCTGGTCCCGCCTCTTCGCTGATCACTACTAGGTCCACTCCCTGGCCCATGAGCTTTATCGTACCTCTTTTGCGTGTGTTTGTGTGTGTTTGTGTGTGTGTCTGTGTGTGTGTGTGTGTGTGTACGTACGTACGTACACATACCCATCTACTGATCTGTGTTAACCGGAATCGATTTTCAGCTTGTAGCCTCTAAGCAACTTTGATCTATGTTCTGTTTCTCTGTCTCTTTCTCTCTCTCTGTTCTTACCATACCTACTCTTAAATCTGTGTATCGTGTTTCACTCTATAGTGTTGCCTCTCATTCCACTTCCCAAACACTTAAAATACTTCTTAACATTCCTATTCATTTATCAATGTCTTCTTCCATCTATGTCTCGTTGTCTCTGGTCCTCATAATTAAAAATGCTGTCCTTATCTTCCTAGTAATTCCACTTAATATTTTCTAAGTTGTAATCATGTCTCCCCTCGTTCTCCTTAACGACAAAGTGGTCAGCTCATTTCCTTCATAGGTTTTACCTATTCATGGCCTCCAGTGTTAAATCATACCTGCTTTTGAAACCTGCGTCGTGTGTTCCTCTATTATCTAATTTAGTAACTCCAAAGCGTTCTAATTACGACATTTACATTAAAAAACGGGATCTCTGTGATTCACCTGCATCTTTCTTTGTCTGTGCTCCCTGTTTCCATCTCATGGTTGTCTGTGCTCCCTGTCTCCATCTCATGGTTGTCTGTGCTCCCTGACTCCAACTCATGGTTGTCTGTGCTCCCTGACTCCAACTCATGGTTGTCTGTGCTCCCTGACTCCAACTCATGGTTGTCTGTGCTACCTGTCTCCATCTCATGGTTGTCTGTGCTCCCTGACTCCAACTCATGGTTGTCTGTGCTCCCTGACTCCAACTCATGGTTGTCTGTGCTCCCTGACTCCAACTCATGGTTGTCTGTGCTCCCTGACTCCAACTCATGGTTGTCTGTGCTCCCTGACTCCAACTCATGGTTGTCTGTGCTCCCTGACTCCAACTCATGGTTGTCTGTGCTCCCTGACTCCAACTCATAGTTTTGTGAAATATTCTATCCCTATCCACCTATCCAGTGCCGTGAGTACTCATCTATTTGTGGTTGCAGGGGTCGATTCGCAGCTCCTGGCGCCGCTTCTTCGCTGGTTGCTACTAGGTGTACTATGTCCTTGCTCTAAGAGCCTTATCGTAACTCTTTTTAATGCTGTTTATGGATCTTTCCTCAATTACATCACTCTCCAGATTGTAGAGTATTTTGTACGCTGTGGTCATGTCTTCCCCAGCCCTCCTCTAAGGTTACTAGATTGTGTTTATGAATAATCTCGTGAGTTAACTAATTTTTAATATGCTGAAGTTGTGTAGTGAGATGTATTAGTTTAGAAAACCGAGAAGTTGAAGACTGACACACTTGTGAAACATTTGGAAATCTTTACTGAGGGAACATTTCGCCAGCCAGTGGTTTCTTCAGTCCTATACAGAGAAAAACGGTGAACGATGAAGGGACTGATTACCTCATTCTCCTTCTCATCTTTCACCGTTTTTATCTGTATTGGACCGAAGAAGCCACTGCCTGGCGAATCGATTCCTCAGTAAAAATTTCCAAATGTTGCACAAGTGTCTGGGACCGGTCCGAGGGGGGCGTTGACCCTAGTGATATGCTTGGTTATACTCCCAGATATTTTATATTATACGTTGTCCGCGGTGCTTGGCCTCCCTGGCTGTACTCCGTGTCCGGTCTTCTCCCACCCTTCCCTTGCAACTTACCAGAATTGACTTCCACTAGTTTTTGCATGTTGTCGTTCTTTGATCTAGGCGTTCAAAGCCCAACGTTTTGTTAGTTTTACAAGACACACCGAAGACCTTTTCAACTTTCTAACCGTTTTTATTTAGAAGTGAAAGTTAGAAAAATTATTAGTGAACGCTAGAGAATTTAAATGTAAAAGTTGGGATATTTAAAGGTGAAAGTTGGGATATTTAAAGGTGAAAGTTGGGATATTTAAAGGTGAAAGTTGGGATATTTAAAGGTGAAAGTTGGGATATTTAAAGGTGAAAGTTGGGATATTTAAAGGTGAAAGTTGGGATATTTAAAGGTGAAAGTTGGGATATTTAAAGGTGAAAGTTGGGATATTTAAAGGTGAAAGTTGGGATATTTAAAGGTGAAAGTTGGGATATTTAAAGGCGAAAGTTGGGATATTTAAAGGCGAAAGTTTGGATATTAGCTATAAGTTTGACACGCGTTGGGGAACACGGAACACTGAGAGACACGGAACACTAGGACACACGGAACACTGGGACACACGGAACACTGGGGCACACGGAACACTGGGACACACGGAACACTGGAACACACGGAACACTGGGACACAAGGAACATTGGGGCACACTGAACACAGTAGCACAAACCCTGATTTTCGAGCACCATCACCTCCAGCAGAGGCAGTATCACCGCCACCAGCACCGCCGCCTACTATCAACGCCACGAACACCGCCACTACTAGCACCAACACAAGCATCGCCCCCAGCACTGCCGCTACTAGTACCGCCACCAACACCACCACTACTAGCACCAACACAAGCACCTCCACCAGAACTACCCTAGCACTGTTAGGAGTAATAGCACTACTAGCACCATCAGAAAGTAGCCCCTGTAACCTTAGCACTTGCACCAGTAGCAGGACTGGCCCAGTAGCCCCACTAGCATCAGGTCAAGCACCACCTAGTGTAGTATCAACAGCAGCACCCTTACAGCACTACCATTACCAACAGCAGCACTATCAGCACCACTAGCACTTCCAGAACCACCAATACCACCTGGACTCCCAGCACTCCACCACTACCAGCAGCACTACCGTCACAACAACTACTATTACCAACACCAGCAGCAGTAGCAGCAACACCAGCAGCAGTAGCAGCAACACCAGCAGCAGTAGCAGCAACACCAGCAACACCGGAGGTCACAGTCTCAAGACGACGTGAGAATCAATAAAATAATTTCTACTGGGGCAAGTCATCTCTGTGGTGAGTATTATTAAGCTCTCTCTCTCTTGTTAGTTGGTGTGACATGTTACATTTTATTCGGTATGTCACACACCCGACCAGCGAACCAGGTGTTAAGGTTATAACGAGTAGGGGCCCCATCGTTATGCTAGTACCTTGGTTCAACTAGCCAATCACAAGGAAGTCCGCTATAGTTGTGAAGCGATGTGGTACACTACTACACTCATGAATCAATTTGGGCAGACTTACCTCTAAGTATGGTCGCTACGGTTCCCACCGTGTCTCTTGCTTTATTGTACATATGCTGTATATATTGCAAATACCTGATTACTATTTGAAGGAAATATAAGTATTTACTCTACTGCTTTTTGGCTTGTTCCTACGTGGTTATTGTGCTACAGCCAGGTATGCAGGCCAATAGACTACATCTGTGTTCGTAATAGTGGGTTTGGGTTTGAGAAGGACCTGCCTAGTATGGGCCCATAAGCCTGCTGCAATGTTAATCCTTTCTTATGCTCTCTCTCTCTCTCTCTCTCTCTCTCTCTCTCTCTCTCTCTCTCTCTCTCTCTCTCTCTCTCTCTCTCTCTCTCTCTCTCTCTCTCTCTCTCTACCCGTCTTGGTCTTCTAGCTGTGCCACACTCAACACTCCCATCACTACTTTCAATATATGACTTCCATAAATCATCTCTAAAATTTCCCATCACTCAACGTGGATGCCAGCGATGGAAAGAGTTTCTTTTCAGTGGGTGTGACAGTAGATAGTGGTGGTTTGTGTTTGATGTGGGTTAGTTGGGTTGGCATTGTGGCACTCCTAGTCCCTGGCTCCTGAGAGTAGAGACAAACTCGAATTGAAACAGTTGTGGGTGGAGATAAATTTTACACACAGCCAATACACGGAAGTTATTGGTTGTTTTTATGATGGTGGTGGTAGTGGTGTTGGAGTGGTTGCCCCTGGTGGTAGTATGGGTGCTTTGATTGTGGTTATCTGTGGCATCTGTCTGTCGGGTCATTACAGATACTGCTGTGTTGTGGAAGATAGTAAGCAGGTCAACCCAATGTTCACATTTTTTTATCACCTGCTTCTCTTTCTATGTAAGTATATATATATATATATATATATATATATATATATATATATATATATATATATATATATATATATATATATGTCGTGCCGATTAGGTAAAACTTGCGATTTTGGCTTAAATAGCAACGCTCACCTTGCCATATAAGACAAGTGAAAATTTGTGTATGCAATAATTTCGCCAAAATCATTCTGAACATAACAAAAAAATATATTTCAATGTGTTTGTTTATTATTAAATTGATGTTAACGTATCTAAAATATATTTAGTTGGGTTAGGCTAAATTAAATTGCGCTTGTTGTAATAAGATTAGGTAGGTTTCAAAGTTTCTCTTGGTACAAAATTATAAATTCTTACATTAACATAAATGAAAAAAATATATCTTTAAACGTATAAGAGAAAATTTTAGAAAGGACTTATTTTTAGATGAGTTCTTGCTAATTGACCAGTTTTACCTAATCGGCACGACATATATATATATATATATATATATATATATATATATATATATATATATATATATATATATGTATATATATGTATATATATATATATATATATATATATATATATATATATATATATATATATATATATATGTATATATATATATATATATATATATATATATATATATATATATATATATATATATATATATACATATATATATATATATATATACTATATATATATATATATATATATATATATATACATATATACATATATATATATATACATATATATATATATATATATATATATATATACATATATACATATATACATATATATATATATATACATATATACATATATATATATATATACATATATACATATATATATATATATATATACATATATACATATATATATATATATATACATATATACATATATATATATAATATATATATATATATATATATATATATATATATATATATATATATATATATACATATATATATATATATATACATATATATATATATATATGTCGTGCCGATAGGTAAAACTGGTCAATTAGCAAGAACTCATCTAAAATTAAGTCCTTTCTAAAATTTTCTCTTATACGTTTAAAGATATATTTTTTCATTTATGTTAATGTAAAATTTTAATTTTGTACCAAGAGAAACTTTGAAAACCTACCTAATCTTATTACAACAAGCGCAATTTAATTTAGCCTAACCCAACTAAATATATTTAAGATACGTTAACATTAATTTAATAATAAACAAACACAATGAAATATATTTTTTCGTTATGTTCAGAATGATTTTGGCGAAATTATTGCATACACAAATTTTCACTTGTCTTATTTGGCAAGGTGAGCGTTGCTATTTAAGCCAAAATAGCAAGTTTTACCTAATCGGCAAGACATATATATATATATATATATATATATATATATATATATATATATATATATATATATATATATATATATATAAAATGTAAAACAGTTCCGCAGATAAACGAAAATAAAGTGAAAAATCTAAGATTTATGGGAAGAAACGGTACAATGCAGTGAGGCATCGTGGAAGTGATTTAATGTGTCTATTGGAGCCTCTTTGTTTCCTGAGAAATCTCTTTTCAATATTCAACCAGAGGCGGTTTGGGCACAACAATGGATCTGGAGTAGTTGCAAATGCAACCAGACACACCAGAGGTTGCAATGCGGTACACTGGCATTCCATTTTGTTTGGATTTTCATGAAAAGACTTTTCTGATCTCGTGGGGTCGATGTTTTGGTATTTGTGTTCAGGAAGAATGTGAGTGGATGGAGAATTGTGATATATATCACACAGGAGGGTTGCGTATGTGGAACAAATGGTGGTAGGTGCGTAAATGGTGTTGCAGGGAGAGCGTAAGACGGAGCGCCCTGAGCATCGCTTCTCAGCCTCCGCTGCTGGTGAGAATATCAGACATTGAAAATAATCGGGGGAACATTTTTGAAAACCTGGCTTTTAACAGAGATGGGCTGCATTGTCTCAGCTTTTGTTGACGTCTCGTCTGGAAATTATCTTAAAAATGATGACGGCAAACCCCCCTTTCCACCTCTCTGTTTCCCTGTCTCTCTCTCTCTCTCTTTCAGCAACCTCCCCTCTCTCCTATTTATTGTTCTTTCCATTCCTTTCTTCGTTTTCCCCCTCCTCCACTGTCATTCAAAGCATGTGTCATGCTAAGAGAGGCTCGTGATATAAGGAATTGAAGCTACCCTAACCTTCCTTGAAACAAACCTAATTAGCCCCACTTCACTAGGATATATATATATATGAACAAGCCACTTGGGGTTGGAAAACGTTAGCTCTAGGCCTTTCGTACTTTGATTCGTCAGGAGCTTTGCAATGTTGCAAGATTATACACAACCCAAATATTCCTTGGGAGAATTTTAAATTATTATTTATTTTGCCGTTCCGTCATATTTAAAGACAACTTTAACATTAGAGTATTCAAGACCTTGTGGGAGGTGAGAGAGATTTTCATTATTTGGTAAAACCAACAAATTTTCAAGCTTATACTGAGTTTTAGCCTTATCAATAAATATTTGTGGATATTGTAAGCTTGATGAATTGTTGGTTTTACCATATGAAGAAAATCTTTCGCCTCCTAAAAGCTCTTGAATATTTGAATGTTAAAGTTGTCTTTAAATATGACACAACTGTGACGTTTCGGGATCTTCATTCATATGAAGAAAATCTCTCGCCTCCCAAAAGCTCTTGAATACTTTAATGTTAAAGTTGTCTTTAAATATGACACAACTGCGACGTTTCGGGATCTTCATTTAAGAAGGAAGATTTTTCCTTTCCCTTCTTCTGCTCAGCAATGACGCTGAACATCTTCAGCATTTTCTTAGTCACGAACTCCTCCAGTCCGACTTCAATCTCTGGGACACCTTGCAAGCGACGGGGGGCACCCTGGTTTCTTTTTCTGTTCGACGTTGGTCACCATCTTGCGCTTTGTCGCAATGTCCACTTTCTCGTCGAAGAACTCCAATCCAACTAGACACCAGAGATGGCAACAGCATTCACGATCTCTTTGTTCGGATACGCTCGAAAGGTTTGGGGGAAATCCAAGTCATTGCGAAGGGCTTGCACGCCACGCAGAGCCTCATTCCAGAACAGGACGTAGATTAAAGCAACGAAAAGTGAGAGTGATGCCACGGCCCTTGCCACAAACACAGCTCCACGGGTGGTTGACTCGATCGAGGGCTGATGTTCTTCGGTCGCTTGGGAGGCGCCGTAAGCGCTGTCGAGCAACTGGGAGCAGAAACAAAGTCATTGTCGCCCTCAGACTCGAGACTGGTGGACGTGAAAGACAGCTGAGGTGCTGCCATCGAGGATAAAGCTGCCTTGGCCTCTGCCTTTGCCCTTCTTACCTTCACTTGTTTTTCCCGAAGTCGCTTCCAACTTTCCTTTCCCACTGTCACGAGATCAGGACCAAACATGCTGCAGGAGGTGACATCCTTGCATTGCATTTGGTAAAACACGCGATCCTCTTCGACGGTCATCTGCATCAAAGCAACACTGGCTCCGATGTCAAAGAGGTCGCCGAGGGAGTCCTGGAAAATCCTCGCTTGCGCATCACCTAGCTTTCGACTCTTCTTGAGGTTCTGGCATTCCCGCATTAACTTCTCCCACTTCCGCATGAAGGAATCTAACCGCTGGGTAGGGATCCTTGCCCTCGTCCAGATGGCACAGCAGGCTTCGCAGGACTTCTTGAAGCTTTTTGGGAAAGGTAGGTTCTGCTTCAGGTGAAAGAATTGTGACATGCGAAGTATGCCACCTCGTGTCAGAAGCCGGACAGTTGAGAAAAAAAATTATCGAGGGGAGACCCTACAAACCACCATTCCGATGCACTTCGTGTACTCGGTGCTGAGGATGCCATCTGCGATAGAGAGAAACCAAAGATGAAGTTTGAAGTTTTGCGCAACCTTTAAATATGCATGAAATGATCCAAATTTTGGCACACAGTACAGGCTCATATAGTGGAATAAAATTTGCATTGTGGACCGCACTTCCTTTGAAGTTTTAAAGTTAACATGTATTTTTGGACCGGTCTAATATATGCTTTATCTCTTTTTTAGTATTTTCCACAGAAGGGGTTACTAGTCCATTGCTCCCAGCATTTTAGTCGCCTCATACGACACATATGGCTTAAAGAGGAAAGATTCTTTTCCACTTCCCCATGGAGAATAAAGGAAATAAAGAAGAACAAGCACTATTAAGAAAAAGAAGAATAAACCTAGATGTGTGTATGTATATTAATGCATGTGCATGCTTGTGTAGTGTATGCCTGTGAGCAAGGTAACATTTATGAAGGGAGTCAGGGAAACCGGCAGGCCAGACTTGAGTCCTGGAGATGGGAAGTACAATGTCTGCACTCTGAAGGAGGGGTGTTAATGTTGCAGTTTTATAACTGTAGTGTAAGTGCGCCTCTGGCAAGACAGTGATGGAGTAAATGATGAAAGTTTTTTTTTTTGGGCCACCCTGCCTTGGTGGAAGAAGGCCAATGTGTAATAAATAAATAAATAAATAAATAAATAAATAAATAAATAAATATATATATATATATATATATATATTATATATATATATATATATATATATATATATATATATATATATATATATATATATATATATATATATATATATATATATACATATATATACATATACAGTGAACCGTTGTTTAACACGGTAGTTAGGTTCCTGAAAATGCCGTGTTAGTTAAAACATTGTTAGACAAACTGAAGAACTTATGGAAAAAATAGGGTTACGTTCCTTGGAGCCCCCAAAAAGCCAAACAACTTTTTTTTAGACCTCCAGATCTTACAAAATAAAGTGAATATGTAATTGTAGTGCATTGTCATGATATATTACTGCTTAAGACTAAAAATGCAATATAAATAATAGTATTTCTTACCTTAAATTGTGGGTAATGGTGTTTGTGGATGATTGTGAAGAGAATGGATATGGATGGTGTGGCCCTACTGGGCTGAGGTGGATGGTTGTTGGTTGTCGGTAAAAGTGGATGGTAGAGGTTCTGGTAATGAAGTCGATGGTTGTATTGGAGTGTGAATAAATTCTGTAATGGATCTCTGGGCTCTTTTACCCTGCAGTACATTATACAGCTGACGGTAAGACATCATCAGCTGGTCTAGACCCTGTTTCAAAGCACTGCTTCTAGATTTGTCAGGGTCTTCTTCAGTGAAAAAGTCTGCTAGTTTAGCAACATGGAACTGCTCACGTAACTGCTGCAATGTTAACTGTTTTTCTTCAGGTTCTTCTTCATCTGTTATGTGGCTCCCTTGTATATGTTCATCGAGCTCTGCCAACATTTCCTCTGGACTCCTGTCTTCATCATCATCATCTTCTAAGAGCTCATTCACATCTTCATTCATATCTTCAAAACCATCACCTGGTAATCTCCTTGCTAGCTGAACAATTTCCTGAACCTGACTCTCAAGCAAGGAAAAACTAGTGAAAGAATTAACTACAGAAGGCCAAAACTTTCCCCAACCTGCATTTAATGTTGATTGGGGCACTTCATTCCATGCAGTTCTAGCATAGCTGATGGCATCTGCAATGTTAAATTTATTCCAGAAGCTTGGTGCTGCCAGGTTGGAGTCAGAGTCCATTGATGCAACTAGTTTTTTCATAACTTTTTGTGTAGTTACACCTGAATGACTTAATAACTCCCCGATCCAACTTTTACTTGTGGGGTCAGATCCAGCAAAGCTTGTCGATGAATACGGGAATTATCAAGAATGAAGAGAGCCTTGAATGCAAGGTTCTTGCTGTACAGGTAAAACCTGACTTCAGGAATAAAGTGATGCTTAAATCAGTCAATAAATATTTCCTCTGTCATCCATGCTGATTGATTTGACCTCCAAATTACTGGTAAGGTGTTTTTATCTACACCTTTCAAAGCACGAGGATTCTCAGAGGTGTAAATAACGATGGGCTTACACTTGAAATCACCTGATGCATTACCGCATTACTGGGTCTCTCTGTAGCTGGCAGCTCCACCCCATTCAGCTTTGGAGTACGGCAAGTAGGTGTCTGCCAATGTGACAGAACAGGTGTAGTCCCAGGCAATCTGCTTACCCTCCTTCCTGAGTAGCATGGTGGCTCCATCAGGACACTTGACTTCCGTCAGACCTCTGTACTTGGGGTTCCCGTTGAGCTGGGCAACGGGCTGTGGCGTGGCTTCCCTTTATGATGTTGTTGACCTCCTTATGTCTAGCATACTTCTCTTCTCATGTATGACACACAAGACTATGAAGTCCAAATTGATCAACCGTCGCCCTGCTGCAAATACACCTATGTTTGGTGAGTATGGGGGTGGCTAGGCGACAAGCAACACCAATCCGAATGGTTTGTGGGTCGAGTCGAGTGTCCAGAGAAGAATTGGGAACAGCTAAAAGGAAATCTCCTGAATGTGGTGCCTTCACCACTAGGAGACGAGCTTTGTCCTTTCCTGAAGCGTTGGTGAGCATTGTGTTGGCGATTTTTTCCGTGATTGGTTTGCCTCAGTGGAACTGTTTGTGCTCTTTGGGAGGAGCTGGTCTACTGGATGAGTCTGCAAGGGTGTCCCACCACATGGCTGCTTCAATGAACCTGGGGTCTTGAGCTCCTAAGACACCTCAAGCGTTTGGGGACATTCTCCTTGACTAGTCCACTGGAAGCCAAACACGAAAACAGAAGATAATGCAGGTAAAGCCACCTGCATTGCTTTGTGCATCCCTATACCTCCCAGTCACACTGGGAGGGTTGCCTGATCCCATTTCTGATCTTCCAGTGACAGATTTAGTGCTTTCTTAAAGATTGATCTCAGGAGTGAGTCATATTTGTTGAGTGTTTGGTTGTCAAAAGAGGGTGCGTACCTCAGGAAGTGAGTGAGTCTTGGCAGAGTAAGACACCTTGTGAGAAGATACAGGGCATCAAGATATCTTACCCTTGAAGACTGTGTCGATGGCCTGATGATCCAGCGGTGCTCCCTAGAGGGTGCTATTGGATGGAGTGGTAATAGAGATTTCAGGGAGGATTGTTCGCACAGCATTGATTATTTCCTGGTTCAGTGTGATGATTTCACACTTGGAGGGATTTAGGATGAGTCCCAAGGCTTCTCCCTGTGTCTTCACAAGTTGTAGGTCCTCTAGCAGGGACTCTTCAGTACCTGCTAGAGTGCCATCATCCAGGCACCAGATGATGAGCTCACTGCGCAGGCTGGAAGTTAGTTCTCTTACTGTCAAGCAGAAGAGAAGTGGAGTGAGTGGGTCACCCTTCTGAACACCCTCTCATGAGGGAATTTCATGTTCGCCAAACAAAAGAATTGAGGGTTTTCTGTAGCCAGCTGAAATGAAAAGAAAAAGACTGGGAAACCAATCCCGAATGGCTGGCAAGACCACATCTCTTTTCACCTTATTAAAAGCATTTCTAAAGTCAAGTTTGACTACGGCCTTGTCTTCTGCTAAGTCCCTTATGTAGGCCCTTGTTGCATGAGCTGCGGCTTCATTGCCTTGAGAGACCCCAAAGCCCAGATGATGTGGCTGGAGTAAACTGGCAGCTTCTAGGCAAATGTTTCTTACTGCTGCTTTGGCAACGAGACGGCGAAGAGTGTTACCAACAGCAATGGGTCTGATTCCCCCATCCTTCTTCAAAGCACATAATGAGGCTCCAAAAAAAAAAAAGGTTTAATTTTGTCTGGAATCCACCCAGCCAGACAGTTGTTGACGAAGGTTAACTCGGAGAGAAGAATTGATGCAGATGCGCCGAGTACTGGATTTACCATCTCTTTGAGGTGTTGTGGTCGAATTCCAGTGTAACCTCCTGCAGATCCTGCTGGAAATGGCACTATCGCCTTATAGACTTCTAATTCTGGCAAAAATTAATTGTCCAGTGATGAGGTCTTCCTCAGGGTTGTTAACGACTATGGTGTCTCTTGTTTTGTGCTTGTCTCTTAGTGCTTGGGCTGTGGCCTCATCTTTGGGAGCAACAGTGTCATCACTTGTAATTATTCTGATTGCTCCCACTGTGTTGCCTTCGATTTTTTTGCTAACTCGTTTTCAGTGGAATTTTTCTTGGGTCTAAATCTGTGATTCCTACGATGATGGGGCAGAGGGACACAATTATCTGTTCTTGGGTAGTTGCGCACTGCCTTGATGACTGATGTGGTTATCAGTTGCCTCATCTTTTAGGAACTGCAAGACAGACGTTGCCAAACAGGAGTGGGTTGCGCCATGCCTTAATAGTGCCTCGGGCTTCTAAGTTGGTGGAACCTCCATTCACCTGCTTAAGAAGGTCTGTGAATTTCCCTGCTGCATATGAACAAGCTGCTTTAGGAATGTGAGATTTGGTACTGCTAGCAGTGGATTTGAATGCCATCAGAAGATCTTCGCAACTGAGGAGGTTACCAATGGAACTTTCATCTGCCTGTGGAGGCTGTGGGCTGCTCTCTGCAGGGACCATATGTGATCCAGCACACCCACTGTGTACGTATAAAGCCATTCGCCATTCTTGTTGAGTGCCCGATTCTCTCTACACACCTGACATGAGCCTCTTCTTTCATTGTTAGGTGCACTGTTTCCCTGGCTTTGTGGCTGCTAGCTGCACCATCTGCCATACCTCAGTCTGTGTGGTAAACTTGGGCTGAAGAGAGAATGGCACGTGTGGGTGGAGGCACATTCCCTGGGTTGTTCATGGTGGGGGTGGAGGAGTGTATAGGCCTAGATCTGGTTGGCGGTGTCAAGTCCTCGTGGAAGGCAGGGTAGGGAGGAGGTGGAGGTGGTGTGAGGAGTGATTAGGGTGAAGGAGTAGTGGGGAGGAAGGCCACCTCATTATACATGACACGACACTATACACAGCCCCCACTATAAACAACACGCTACTATACACTCTACACCATACACCCAAGGTGAACAAACACTTTGTAATCGAAACGAGTCTGCTCGGTGTGTGCACGTGTTTTTCTGGAAGGGGGGGGGGAAACACATGCAGTCCTACCCTTACTTCACGTGGACCACCTCCCCTCACTGCTCCCTCCACTCCTCAGATGACCGTTATGTATCCTCCCTCACTGGCACTCACTGGCACTCACTTCATGTACACTTTACTTTTCTTGATTCTAATGGAAGAAATGAAATGCCTGGTTTTCTTGCCACTCTGAAATGAGCTGCAGGTATTCACACACCTGTCTGTTGATGATAATCCTGGTAGGTGTTCTTGGTTGAAGGATATTATGCCAGAACCACAGAGACAGATGCCCACAGCCTCTCTCTGGCAGAGATGCCACATATATATTTATATAGGATGGGGTCCACCTCTGGTGCAAATTGTGGGATCCATAGCTTCTGAGAAGTGGAAAAAAAGGCTTCAAGGAAGAATATTTGGATATATATATATATATATATATATATATATATATATATATATATATATATATATATATATATATATATATATATATATATATATATATATATATATATCATTGTGTTGTAAACTTATCTAAAATATATTTAGTAGGATTAGGCTAAATTAAATTGCGCTTGTTATAATAAGGTTAGGTAAGTTTTCTAAGATTCGTTTGGAACAAAATTATTAATTTTTACATTAAGACAAATGAAAAAAAATATATCTTTAAACGTATAAGATAAAATTTTAGAAAGGACTTAATTTTAAATGAGTTCTTGCTAATTGACCAGTTTTACGTATACGGCTCTCTCTCTCTCTCTATCTCTCTCTCTCTCTCTCTCTCTCTCTCTCTCTCTCTCTCTTTATTATATATATATATATATATATATATATATATATATATATATATATATATATATATATATATATATATATATATATATCATTCTGGAGCCTCACTTAGGCTGTTATAATTGGAGGAGGGATAAATTAGACTGTGTTTTCAGGCGCTTGGCACGTCTTAATAACAGCCATTAATTAAATTAATATTTGGGATTTTTTTCGTTCTAATGTCGCTTTTAAGACCTTTAAATTAAAACAAATTCGCAGTGATGTATTTTCTGTATAACCTGAAACACTTATTATTATGCATGGGCAGCCTAATTGTTTTCAGATTTTGAACTTGTATAAATATAATTTTTGCAGCAGGTACTGGGGGATACTGTGACGTCAATTTTTTTATGACCTGACATGCTTCACGTTAATGACGCTTAAGCATTTCATCTTTTTTTGATGACCTGACATGCTTGACGTTAATAACGCTTAAGCATTTCATCTTTTTTTGACTTGTATATTTGATTTTTTTTTTTATGAAATTAGGAAATGGTTATACCTTTGACCATAATTTTTAAAGGGGTGGACCGGTAAGCCAGCGGAAGGACTCGGTCAGATGTCCAAAAGCTCCAATGTCAGGAGACACTTGTCCTGGTTCCTGACAAACGGTACCTAACGTAACCTATTTATTTTTTCACAGTAACTGTAGCAATAGCAATATTAGCAACAACAAAAGCAGTGCCAATAGCAGCATTAACGGCAGTTGCAATAGTAACAGCAATAGCAGTAGTAGCAGCAGTGGAAACAACAGAAGCAATGGCAACAATAGCAGCAACACCAACAGTGACAACACCAGCAGTATTAACAACAGTAGCAGAAAAACCAACAGGAGGAACAAAAGTTGTAGCAACAGCTTCTGTAGCAACAGCAACAACCGTAGTAGAAGCAATAACAACAGTAGAAACAGTAACAACAATAACAACAGCAGTATCAACAGCATTAGTCACAACAACAGCAGTAACAACAACAACAGCAGTCAGACAGTACATAAATATACAATGAAATCATCTTGCGCTTTTTTTTTTAATCCTTCCTCCTCAAGGCAAAGGCAAACGTCTCATATAAGCCATTTTTTTTAGGTCTAGTCAGACTGCCGTCTATTAGCAACGTTTAGTTAATCATTACGTCAGTAAATGCAATAGTGCATAGAGGCGATTGCAACTTGAAATCTGAAATGAAATCGGACCAACTCAGCTCACGGTAAAATCCTAGCAGTGCCACAGTCACAAATATGACGTTCTTAGACGCATTGATTTTGATTATTAGAAGGATGAGCTATGGTTTTTACATTAGAATGATGTGGTTTTATCTTTCAGTTATCAAACCAAGTGCTTCTTCAGTTTGCCCAATAAATGAAGCCAGGTCCTGTATGGAGCGAAACGTCGCCTTGAGTTGAATTTCTTCAATGTTGTTAGTGTATTTCAGATATGGTATTGTGGGTTTATTTTTGCTGGGTTCTAATGTTGATCAAACTGAATTACTTGGTGACTTCACCACTCCGTGAGTGTGGACCGTGTGTGCAGTGTGAGCTCACCACACTGTAAGTGAGCCTGGTGAGCTCATCACACTGTAAGTGAGCCTGGTGAGCTCACCACACTGTAAGTGAGCTTGGTGAGCTCACCACACTGTGAGCCTGGTGAGCTCACCACACTGTAAGTGAGCTTGGTGAGCTCACCACACTGTAGGTAAGCTTGGTGAGCTCATCACACTGAGCCTAGTGAGCTCACCACACTGTGAGCCTAGTGAGCCCACCACACAGTGAGCTCATAACACTGAGCTTAGTGAGCTCACCACACTGTGAGCCTAGTGAGCTCACTACACTGTGAGCCTAGTGAGCTCACCACACTGTGAGCCTAGTGAGCTCACTACACTGTGAGCCTAGTGAGCTCACCACACTGTGAGCCTAGTGAGCTCACCACACTGTGAGCCTAGTGAGCTCACTACACTGTGAGCCTAGTGAGCTCACCACACTGTGAGCCTAGTGAGCTCACCACACTGTGAGCCTAGTGAGCTCATCACACTGTGAGCCTAGTGAGCTCACTACACTGTGAGCCTAGTGAGCTCACTACACTGTGAGCCTGGTGAGCTTACCACTTCGCGACTGTGCCTTCTTCTGTACATGTTATGGTGAAGTGAATATTAATATGTTGTAAATGTCAGTGACACCATTGCTGACACCATGAAAACCATCACCTACCACCATGACAACTACTACCTACCACCATTGCTGCCACCATGGCGACTGTCACCTACCACCATAACTATCACCTATCACTACTAACACCTATCAGCAACAACCATTAGGTACCACCACCACCCATCACAACCAGCTCCATCACAACCACCATTCACAAGAACCACCATTCACCACAACTACCCTCATCACCTACAACTACCCCTCCATCTACAACTACCCCCACCAACCACAACCACCCCCACCAACCACAACTACCCCCACCACCTACAACTACCCTCACCATCCACGACTAACCCCACCACCTATTATTACCTCCACCACCCACAACCACTACCATCTCCCACAACTCCCCACCACTTACAATTAACTCCCCCACCCACAGATCCCTCCATCTCCCACAGTTACCCCACCACCCACAACTCCCCACCACCCACAACTTTCTCACCACCCACAGCTTCCCTACCACCCACAACTTCCCCCACCACCCACAACATCAAGCTTGGCGTCTCTCAGACCTTCCCTTCAGTCAGTCGAGCCACAAACAAATCATCTGTAACCATTACAAGAAACTAAATTACCATCCTTCCCCTAAAGTTTAATTCTCCGACTGGCGTTGGCAATTCCCCCCTCCTGTAGGCCCTCTCCCTCCCCTTTCACTACCACTACCCCCTTCCCTGTACCTCCCCTTCCCTCGGCCCTACCATATCCCCTACCCTGATAATGTATTCCCATATCACTGATGATTTATTTCGGTTTCCTTTTTGCATTTGGATCGTAATCCTTCGTGAGGGAGGGGTTGTGATCGCTGGGTTTATGGCGCTATTTCAGCAGGGGAGAGACGCCACCTTCTGCTACTGCTGCTGCCTCTCCTCCTCCTGCTTTGTTACTGCTTATGTTGTGTGTGTGTGTGTGTGTGTGTGTGTGTGTGTGTGTGTGTGTGTGTGCAGACATTTGGCTTGTGTGTATATAGTAAGCGAGTTGTGTTTGTACGGGTCGAGACTCAGCTCCTGGCCCCGCTTCCTAGAATACTTAAATTGGCATTACTGATCTCCGGAGCCTCATTATATCTACCCATGAAGGTGTGTATTGACTTTGCCTCCACCTGCTCCTCATCTAAATCATTCCTCACCTAAATCATTCTTCATCTAAATTATTGCTAATCTAAATCATTCCTCACCTAAATGATTGCTCATCTAAATTATTGCTAATCTAAATCATTCCTCATCTAAATAATTTCATATTTAAATCATTCCTCATCTAAATAATTTCATATCTAAATCATTCCTCATATCAAACATTCCTCATCTAAAACATTCATCTGAATTATTCCTTATCTAAATCATTCATCTAAAACATTCCTCATCTAAATCGTTCCTCATATAAATCGTTCATCACATAAATCATACCTCATCTAAATTGTTCCTCATCTAATTCATTCCATTTTTCGAACACTCTTGTAACAAAAACAAAATATTTTACCCCCTTATGTCTCCTTAGTGTCTTCAGCTAACACCCGACTCCCTAATATTATATCAGTCATCTAAGACTCTTTATAGACAACTTTAAGTATACCTTCCACACTTCTTCTTATGTAGCTTAAAGTCTAAACTTCTCATTTGTTCCTCTATGATGGCTCCAAGAATTTCTCTTCAGATACTTTGACACATTTTTTGTAAATATATTTGTAGATGATATATCTGTAGTTCTTGTGTGAGATTGCAGGTGTGGAAGCCACAAGGGTAAAGTTATGACATTTATTAAGGGAACTGTATCGCCACGAGTGGCTTTTTCAGTCCTAATACAGAGATATTTGCTTTAGTTAGTGTGACTCTCATCTCTTGTGGGTGTCATCACAGCCTGTGCAACTATAAGGCAGATATTCCCCACAAGTATGATAGACACTTGGTGCAGATACAATCTTGATTATAGATGACGTTTCACTCATTGAAGTGTACTATCTGGTCAAGGCTTATCGTGACCTCATAAAACTCTGAAAAACCCAAAGAAAATGCCACCACCGAATGATTCCACTGGACCAACGACATCAGTCATTTGTCCTTATTCTGCAGAAAATCAACACGAGTATTGCATTATTCTCCACCAAATCCATTAAGGAATTTACGGAAACACAGGCACAGCTTAAGTCTTCAGTATCAGCTTGTGGAAGATATGATTGATTCTCTGTAGGTGAAAGAGCCTGAGCTTTAGAAAAAAAATTACGATAGCGCACATATGCATATAGAATAGACGGTATGAACAGTCTGTGCGCAATACATAGCAGCTCACATTGCCCTGAGTTAGATTCTAGCACATTTAATATACGTATACCAAGAAAATGACTATATTAAACTAATGTGTCCCGAGGTCGATACTGTTCACCTCATAAACACCAATGAAAAAATTAAAGAATTTACTTTTTTTTAAAGCCTATATCACACACCACTGTTGAAACAATTTACTGCGACCTAAGCCTCCCTCTCTCCCTTGATCCATCCCTCACATATTTAACACTATGAATGAATCCTTACTTCCCACTGTGTAACTATGCCTCCTCCTGGCAATGCCTGACCTCCAGGACCAACCCTCACCTTACCTTGGCACCAACTGACTAACCTGACAGCCAATCTATACTCCCTCTACAACTGATTTTGAGTATTATTTGTACTAAAAACATTTAAATAATGGATTATTTGTTATAAGTGTCTTCTTACCATTTGTCAGCTTACTGTTATATTAACAGTGTTAACAGTGTTATATTAACAGTGTCATATTAACAGTATTAACACTGTCATATTAACAGTGTCATATTAACAGTGTTAACACTGTCATATTAACAGTGTTAACACTGTCATATTAACAGTGTTAACACTGTCATATTAACAGTGCTAACACTGTCATATTAACAGTGTTAACACTGCAAGTCAAACTAGTGACAGATGGGTCTTCCCAATCATAGTTTTATATATTAAAACAAGTGAAGATTATACCGTGTGATAAACATTTGTCTTTTTCAAAAGAAAATCAACATGAGACTATAATTACACATAAATGAATTTTGTTTGCATATTTCGACCATTAGCTGAAGGTCTCCTTAGTGGAATACTGAATGGAACCTCCATTGGATTTATAAATATTAAATATACAGTTAAATCATATGTGTGTTTTCTCAGTCTCCATATATGCTTCCTTGGAACACTGACAAGAGTTTTTGATTACCTATGAGGCTAAAACAACACGGGCTCGATCCTCCGGCTAGTCGTAGCGTTGTTGTTGATTAAATACCACTTGTATTGTATATATATATATATATATATATATATTTATATATATATATATATATATATATATGTATATATATGTATAGAAGTATCCTGTACTCACCTAGTTGTGGTTGCAGGGGTCAAGTCATAGCTCCTGGCCCCGCCTCTTTACTGGCCGCTACTGGGTCTCTCTCCTTTCGCCATGAGCCTTATCATACCTCTTCTTAAAGCTATGAATGGATCGTGTGTGTGTGTGTGTGTGTGTGTGTGTGTGTGTGTGTGTGTGTGTGTGTGTGTGCGTAATTAAAGTTTCTTATCTGAATTCGTAGGGGTGTAGCCCTGGCTCGTGTACTCCCCTCTTAAACAGTCGATCGATTGATATGATTTACTGCTCTCGTGTAGTTTCTGAAGCCGTGACACTAGTCACCCTCTCGCAGATCATAGTGCTTTCTAGTGTATGTGTGACTTGTGTGGTGTCCCTCACTCCGCCGCTTCCCTTGTCAGCCTGTCGAGGTGTCTAACTTTGTCTAATTGGTAGTAATATACCTCAGACAGAGCTAAGCTTAGAAATGAGCTGAGGTAAGATAACAGCTCTTAGCCTCTAGAACTGATTTGTGAAAAAAACTTGTCCATTATCTTAAAAGAATAACGTGAACATCTTAGCCGTTCTGACAATAAATGTAATTTTATAAATTAATTGTCAAAAATAAATCGTCAGACTCCATAAGATTAGACACTTTTACGCTAATTTACTTTAACTAAAAATATATCATTTTGGTGGACTACTAAATTTATTAAAAAAAAAAAATCTTAAAACCTCATAAAACATTGGATAATTTTTAGCTTTTTGAAGGAGTAATCCACCAATTTGTGGCTTAATGGTTAAAAATTGTTGTCTAATTATGAAACTTATGCTGTAAGCACAGAAGGGTAAATATTAACAGGTTGAGTTAAGTCTCTCTCTTGGGAGTTACCCTGTAACACTCAGTACTTAGCTAGAAACTGTCGTAGTTGGTGCAGAAATATCATTGCTAGCGAAAAAAAATGTAGCTGGCGATAAAAAGTGTCGTAGATAACTGACGAAAAAAGTGTCGTAGATAACTGGCGAAAAAAGTGTCGTAGATAACTTCAGATGTAAATATCTGTTGAAAAAAAGTGTCGTAGATAACTTCAAATTTAAGTAACTGGCTAAAAAAAAGTGTCGTAGCTAACTGAAAATCTAAGTAACTATCTAAAAAAAAGTGTCGTAGCTAACTGAAAATCTAAGTAACTGACGAAAAAAGTGTCGTAGTTAACTTCAAATTTAAGTAGCTGGCTAAAAGCGTGTCGTGGCTAACTTGAAGTCTATTTTTTTTTTTTTTTTTTTAATTCATGTTAAGCGCTAAACCTATTTGGGTTATTCAGCGCAATACTTTGTGGAGGTTTGATCCTCCGTCTGCTGGGCGCGAGACAGACACGCTCTCTATTTGTACTCACCTATCCTCAACTTGAAGTCTAAGTAGCAAGAAAAATGTGGATAGCGAGACAATACTGCTAGAGGGAAAGCCTTGTAACTAGCTAAATAATGCCGTAAATAACGAACAAATTTTGCACGTATACAAGAAAATGTTTCTAGTATTTAAATATATCAATCAATGAAACGAAGCGAGCGAGAGTGTCTCGACGAGACGTGGCACTTAGTGAGAGAAACCTGCTATACCTAGCGAGAAACCTGCTAAGCCTAGCGAGAAACCTGCTATACCTAGTGAGAAACTTGTTATACCTAACTAGAAACCTGCTATGCCTAACTAGAAACCTGCTATACCTAGAGAGAAACTATCGCAACCGGGAAGGAGAAAGGCCTCACATAGCTAAAAAAAAATGTCGTATCCAGTAAGAATATGTTGGGTCTGCTATATCCCGCATTTCCTGGGTCGTGTTTTATGTTATTTAAACTAGCTGGTGTGTCCGGTGATCCTGTTTTACTGCAAGGTTTAGCGACCAGCGCGGACGCCTTGCTACCTCCCTCCTCCTCCTATTTAAACCTTGCGGGGATTTCTCGGTCTGGTTTATGATGTCTTCTTTCTTATATTTTTCCTTGATATGGAAGGTCTGTGAGTCCTGGAGGCGACAACGGGAAAATTGTCTCGTTTGCAACCACGCGGATGCAACACCCTGCAAGAAACGTCTGCAACGGTTCGGTATTTATATTAACGAGACGTTTCGCCTGCCCAGCAGGCTTCTTCAGTTGAAATACTAAGGAGACAGCCGAAGTTGTGTAGATATAGATATGAGGTGGTCAGTCCCTCAGTCTTGATGTGTGTTTAGCTTTGAAATAATGATTGTTACATAAATGGGGGAAGCGCTAAACGTGTAGGGATAATCAGATTTGTTCCAAGGAAGGGAAAGGGCTGCTCCAGTTCCTTCGATCAAGAGCCCTATGCCCGCATCAAGGCGCCACCATCAGAGGAGACCTGCAGCTACAGAGGCGACTTAGCCTGCCGAAATAAAATATCTTAACATGATACAGTGGCAGCTTTTATTTATTAATGGTTGAGCCATTCAAAGAGGATGCTTTGGTGCTGCTGGAAGGCTCTTGATCTAGGGAATTGGAGTTATCCTAACCTAGAATCAAATATGTTTATCTCCCATTTCCAAGTCTCTGAATAATTTATAATTGTATAAATCTCTCCATAATAATATTAATAATAATATTAATATTATTATTATTATTTTATTGGTAATTTTTGATCACTGTGGTCATGTGGCCTGACTTTGTATATGCTTCATCTCTTGTACAGTTCTGAGTCTGAAAAAGACCTCATTGTGAGACCGAAATATGCAGTACTTGTGGTAGAAGGAAGACCAAGTGTTTGTGCAGATGAAGGCAGGATGAAAATTGGTCTGCATGCTTCCATCTCGGTCTCGGACTGTATAGACGAAAAGACCTTACATGGAGAACTAGGACTGACTCCCACCTGTCCAACCAGGACTGACACCCACTTGTCCATCTAGGAATAACACCTATTTGTCTACCATCCACCCAGTATCCTCTATAAAAAGATAAGTTTTCTCTTCCCTAATATACTGATGAGGATTGAAGACGAAGTCGAAATACACACATCAACCATTCTCTTGCCTACCTGTGGGTTTCCTAGCAAGTGTCCACGATACACAGATGTTGCCCCAACTCAACACATCCATCTGCAGTTGTGCTGTCTCCGTGTGTCATAAGCAGTGTGAATTTCCCCCTATGTGATCTCTGACACTTGTTGTTGACATTCAGCTCCACGCTAGAAGCAGTATCGCCTCAGGCACGGAGTGTGAATACTGACGCAGAGGCACCTGGTTAGACCTAGTGCAGCTGTAGATCTAGAACAGGTGTAGGTGTAGATCAGGTTAAGCTATTCATCATAGACGGGAATGGAACAAGTGATGTTGTACGTGCTGATGTTTCCAGACGTTGTAAAGCTGTAAATAATTCGAAAGAGAAATATTCCAAACCCAGTGGAAAAAACTACGATGTGTAATTATAATAACGCCGAAAATAAAAGACAAACAACAGGATTCAGAGGAACAATGCAAATTAAAAACTTTCTCAACATCTATTATACAATAGCCGTAGCGTTAAGAATAAGATAAACGAGCTTAAAATTAATTGTATATTGAGCAAACATGGATATTATTCAGTAGCAGAGAAATGGTTACGCATGAAGAGTCAGGATATGCCTGCAGAATGCCACATTAAGGGGTTTAAGTAATTCCACACTCATATTAAAAACGAAAGGGGACGAAGTGGCGCTGTCGTATGCAGAGAAAACTTGATTTGTTGCATTAAAATTGATGTAAAAGCAGAGAATAAACATGAACCATGTGGTTGCAGTTTCTTGAAGAGCTTGAAATGCTTATTTTATGTGTGCTAAATCATCCCCGGAACTCAGTCACCAAGAAAAACTGCTTCTAGACGATAATGTAAAGAGTTCAAGAGGTGGAAATGTAGTAATCATGAAGGATTTTAATTTCAGCCAAATTGGCTGGAATTCTTTGACTGCGAGTCAAGAGCTCAATGACTTAATGGTTATGCAGAAATGTTTTTTTTTACAGCAGTTTGTGATATTATTAGCTAGTGGAAAAAACCTTCTTTGCTTGAGGTTGACAAACGAGGGGTCCCTAACATATATTTTATGGGTCACAGTAGACCTTGGAAGAAACAATCACAAATTTATCTTCATTATTACCTTGAAGAACGAAAGTAAGAATAATGAAGTATACTACAGCTCCCGGACTGCTCATTATAATAGACTTAAGGAACTGGTGTTGAGTGGTGACCTGACATGTTTATATCAATGAAGGTCTTACAAAAAGTACCTAAGAAAGCTGCCAATATGACATTTGTACTACTGTCCAAAACACACATATTCCTTCTGAAGAAGATCATATGATACAAAACTATTCTAAGAACGATAACCAGGAGATTCAACTATTTCTTGTGGGGAGGGGGAGACATCTATAGGTGTATTAAATGAGTCTCCTTTCTGACCGCTTGTTCATATTAAAACAAAAAAAATATTAAAAATATTACACATTTTTCGTGCCTAATTTACCATATAATATAAATTGTTAAATAATAATACTAGGGATTATTCAGGGAGGAGATACATAAACTGACATTATAAATAGAGACTTAATTGTCAGGCAAATTACTTAATTCCTCTTTCTTACGACCTGTAATTAATTATAGAAATTGAGGGTAGTATTAGAGTTAATTAGTGAATTGTAAACTTGTTCTGTGAGCCATATATATTTACTAAGAGCATTAAAGGACACTTGGGAGCTACACACACTTTTAAAAGATAAGTAAGCCACGTTCGTAGGAAGTTCTCTGATGTTTACGTATTTCTTTGGCTAATATATTGGTGGCATCACGAAGTTCGACCTCCTATTTATTGGTGTCATTATGTTACTATCACCTGAAATGAATACTTAGGACAATCATAAGGATAGTTTGGCATATCCTTAGTTCTTAGGTCCCTCGTGGATGGGGTAAGGGATGGAAGGGGAAGAGATGATCGATGCAGCTCTTCTTTTAAAAGTTTTCTGATGGGATTCCTGAAGATACTGTCACTCCAGATAATAAATTAGTTCTTTTTTTTATAAATAATCAACCTTAAAATATCCCACAAATGTAATACAAATCTTAACATGACCAAGTAATTAAAGTTGCAAGGGACTCCAAGAGAAAATCAAAAGATTTCTTAAAAAAGTGAATAGGACTAAGATTAGTGAAAGGTTATGTCCACTTAACTCGGAACAGCTTACCGATAATGAGAAAGAAATGTGTTCACCTTTTAACAATTATTTCCTGTTAGTCAACACAAGAGAAAGCACAAATGAAATCCCATTTACTAATTATAGAGGATCTGAAGAAACCAAAACACAAAATATAACGATCACTAGACACGACTATCGAGCAAGTGACTCGATTAAAGCAACCAGTTGTTTTTAAGGCATCTTAAAGAATACAAGATGGAACTTATTGAACCGTTAACTAGTCTAACACAACTGCAATCGAGTATCGTACCGGAAATGGGAAAGATGACTAGTGTAGCTCTAGTTACAACACGAGAGTAAAAGTCGTACCATTTTATTACAGTCCAATTAGCCTGACCTCAGCAATGGACAAGTTAATACGATCATTAATAGCGGATGCAATTAGAAGCTACTTTAATGAACACATTTTGATTAATACTGCACAAGAAGGATTCGCAAGAGGCCGCTCATGTTTAAAGATTAAGATTATAGTGTTGTGCATCTGAATGTCAGGCTTCAGGCGTCAACAGTTTAAGTGGCAACTTACTGTATTGGAGGAAAACTTATCTCTTGGACCCATGCATGTTTTCAGAGAGTTTTCATAAATGGGGTGAAATCAAAATGGGGACCAGTTATAAGTGGGATTCCTCAAGAATCAGTTTTAGTTTCACTGTTTTTTATAATATACATTAATTTGAAGGAATAAAAAGCGACATCAGCAAATTCGCTGACGACACAAAACTAGGGCGAGCAGCAAATTCAGAGAAGGATACCATTCACATGCAGAATGATTTGGAAAATTTGATAATGTGATCGGAAAAGTGGCAGACTTTTCCGATCATAAACATGAACGTGAAATATAAAAAATGATCTCCAAGGACGTAAACAACGAATCATTCAAGACGCTGTACAAACTACCTAAGATATGTACGTACTATAAAAGGTAATATCAACATGGAGTCCTAACTTAAATAAAACATTTAACGAAACTAGAAACAAGCTGACAACCAGATTTCACAAAGAGTCGAACCTAACATGACTGAAGGAAAGGTAAACTAGGGAAGATATGTCCACGATGTACAAGATATTGAAATACATAAGTAAGAAAACTGTTCAACATAAGAGGCACCAGATTGAGCAGCGGACTTAGAGTGGAAAACAAACTTCTCTCATGAGACAGTAAGATATAAGAAAGCAATTCAGTGTGGGGTTAGTGCGAAATGGAATATTTGATTTCATACATGATTTATAAAATTTATGGAAGAACACCGTGAGTCAAATGAAGGTTATGAAACAGGATCCCAAGAGCTGGAGCTCGGCGCCATCAAACACGAAGAAGCAAGTACAAACACAAATATTTAGAAATAATTATAGTAATCCCCGCCTACGCCACCCACGGAAGGCAGCCCGACCGCGCCTCCCCCACCCACGGAAGGTAGTCTGACCCCGCCTCCCCCACCCAAGAAAGGCAGCCCGACCCCGCCTCCTCCACCCACAGAAGGAAGCCAGACCCCTCCTCCACCCACGGAAGGCAGCCAGACCCCTCCTCCCCCATCCACGGAAGGCAGCACGACCCCACCACAAGGAAACCATAATAATACCCCCTTCTCACCCCCTTCCCCGCCTCACAAGGACCCATCAAATAGTAATTTCCCTAGCCGGCTTGCCATCAAATACCACAACAGCCAAATGAGCGGCACAAAAGCGGCATCGCAAACCCCAAGAGGTCGTCAGAATGGCATCAAATACTCCTCGAAGTATTCCTCAAAAATATGATATAATTTGGTCTCTTTCCCCCTTCCCCCCTGCTCTCCTATACCTCCCATCACCTACCTCACTTTCCTCCTTTTTCTTCCTTCGCCCTCCTTCTCTGACTCTCCTCTTAACACTCCCTCTTTTCCCTTAACCAGCTCTCTTCCCTTTACCCTCACTCTTCTCTTATCCTTCTTCCTTTTCCCTCACTATCTCCTCTCTTCCTGCCTAGTCTCCTCCCTTACTCATGTTTCTCTACGATCCTTTTTTTCCTCTTCCCCTCTCTGTCTCTCTCTCTCTCCCTCCCCTCACATTCTCTCTCGTATCACCCACCTATCCTACCTCTATTTCTCTTGCCTCCGTGTCCCCTTTCATCTCTTCTTCTCTATACCCCCCGTCCTCTTCCTCTTACTCCTCTTCCTCTCTCTCCCTCTCTTCTCCTCGTCTCTCCCCCTCCCTCTCTTCTCCTCGTCTCTCCCCCTCCCTCTCTCCTCCTCGTCTCTCCCCCTCCCTCACCCCTCCCCCACCACGTCAAGTTTCAAAAGCCTTCTTCCTAACATAGGATGATTCTCAGCTCTGGCTTTTAATAACGTTGGGGCGTCATAAGAGCGACTTCGAGGATGGTATTCGTGAAGTTCGATAATGGTATTCGTGGAGTTCGAGGATGATATTCGTGAAGTTCTAGGATGATATTCGTTGAGTTCTAGGATGGTATTCGTGGAGTTCTAGGATGGTATTCGTGGAGTTCGAGGATGGTATTCGTGGAGTTCTAGGATGATATTCGTGGAGTTCTAGGATGGTATTCGTGGAGTTCGAGGATGATATTCGTGAAGTTCGAGGATGATATTCGTGGAGTTCGAGGATGATATTCGTGTACCCCCAGGGTACCAATTATGTGTGTACCCTCAGGGTATCAATTATTAGTGTACCCCCAGGGTACCAATTATATGTGTACCCTCAGGGTACCAATTATGTGTGTACCCCAGGGTACCAATTATGTGTGTACCCCCAGGGTACCAATTATGTGTGTACCCCCAGGGTACCAATTATGAGTGTACCCCCAGAGTACCAATTATGTGTGTACCCTCAGGGTACCAATTATGTGTGTACCCCCAGAGTACCAATTGTGTATAACCCCAGGGTACCAATTATGCGTGTACCCCCATGGTACCAATTATGAGTGTACCCCCAGAGTACCAATTATGTGTGTACCCTCAGGGTACCAATTATGTGTGTACCCCAAGGGTACCAATTATGTGTGTACCCCAGGGTACCATTTATGTGTGTACCCTCAGGGTACCAATTATGTGTGTACCCTCAGGGTACCAATTATGTGTGTACCCCCAGGGTACAAATTATGTGTACTCCCAGGGTACCAATTATATGTGTACTCCCATGGCACCAATTATGTGTGTACCCTCAGGGTACCAATTATGTGTGTACCCTCAGGGTACCAATTATGTGTGTACCCCAGGGTACCAATTATGTGTGTACCCCCAGGGTACCAATTATGGGTGTACCTTCAGAGTACCAATTATGTGTGTACCCTCAGGGTACCAATTATGTGTGTACCCTCAGGGTACCAATTATGTGTGTATCCTCAGGGTACCAATTCTAGGAGCAAATCTCCCTGGGCACCAGTTCTTGGTGTGTGTATCCCCTTGGGCACCAGTCCTGGGTGTGTACATCCCTCTGGGGCGCCTGTCCTAAGTGTATGTATTTCCTGGAGAACCAGACGTGAGAGTATCCCTGGAGTATATCCCTGGATCATATTTCTGGAGTATATCCTAGATCATATTTCTGGAGTGTGTCCCTGGATCATGTTTCTGGAGTGCATTCCTGGATTATATTTCTGGAGTGTATCCCTAGTGTATATTCCTGGAGTGTATCCCTGTAACATATTCCTGGAGTGTATCCCTGACGTGTATTCCTAGCATGTGTCTCTTGCGTATATCCCCCGCTTGTATCCCTGGAGTGTGTCACTTGAATGTATCCCTGGAGAGCATCAGTGGTGTGTATCCCTGGTGTGTATCCCTGGTGTAAATCTCTGTTGTGTATCCCTGGAGTGTATCCCCAGTGTGTATCCATGGTGTGAATCCCTTTTGTTTATCCCTGGAGTGTATCCCTGGAGTGTATATCTGGTTTGCATTTCTGGTGTGTATCCTTGGTGTGCATCCCTAGTGTGCATCCCTGGTGTGTATCTCTGGAGTGTTTCCCTAGTGTGCATCCCTGGTGTGTATCCATGGAGTGTATTCCTGATGTGTATCCCTGAAGTGTATCCCTGGAACGTAACCCTGGTGTGTATCCCTGGTGTGCATCCCTGGTGTGTGTCCCTGGTGTGCGTCCCTGGTGTGCATACCTGGTTTGTATCCCTGAAGTGTATCCCTGGAACGCATCCCTGATGTGTATCCCTGGAATGTATCCCTGGAGTGTATACCTGTCCTGTATCCCTGGAATGTAACCCTGGCATGTAACCCTGGCGGGTATCCCTATCGTGTATCCCTGGAGTGTTTATCCCTGAGGTTATCGCTGCTGATAATATTAAAAGAGATTTGAGCGTATTAAGGAGTACCATCAAGAAGATATTATATTTCCATATAACCTCTGGCGCTGCCTTCCCCTGGGGGACGGTGATGGGGAGGGGGCGCATCCCCCTGCCCTTTCCTTGACGCTGATGACAGCCCCCTCCCCCTCCACCTTCTCTCCTCTCTTTATACCTCTCTATTGCGGCGCACGCGCGTGCGTGCGTGTGTGTGTTGTACGTGCATCTTATTTTAATATCTCCAGGTTTACCCTTGCAATTGGGGAAGGTTTCTTGATGCGAGGAGCTGGAGATATCCCCTCTTCCTCGGATTAAATCTGATTGCCTGCCATATCCCAGAAGCCGTATGCGTCAATATGGTTTCTTGCTTCCAATGAATTTATTATTATTATTATTATTATTATTATTATTATTATTATTATTTTTATTTTATTTTTATTATTATTATTATTATTATTATTATTATTATTATTATTATTATTATTATTATTATAAGTATTAGTACTATTTATTCCAGAAAGGGATCTTTAGTTTTGTTTTATTTTTTTCTTCTTTTCTCATTTTCTTTCTGCAACTTTACGTTTTCATTTCCTTTTGCATGTGCAAGTTCAATATGATCAAACTTGTAGAAGCCATTTCAATATTCCAGGTATGTCTAATAACTTACAAAAAATGGCTCTGCTCCTTTGCTTCGAACGCTCACAAAATTTTGCCAGCTACTTCGACAACAACTAAGACTGATATACCAGTGTGAGGGGACGCAGCTAATATTTTGACGAAGGGAAAATGGTATTATTTTGATTCCCGGTAAATTACTTCGGAAACATTTGATTCTGCCTCTGCTAAACGCCTCTAATATTTAACGACTGATACTTCATACTAAATTATTTAAAAAAAAAAAAGCGAATCTGTGCTATAACAGAATGGTTCTTCTGATTGGCCATAAATTTTTAGCCTTGGTGTGTTTTCCATAAAGCAAGATTTGTGTTGTTATTGGGCTGCGTGACCTACTTCCTTCCGTGGATTTGTACAAGGTGACATCGCCCACGACTGCTACACCTCACCTGTCTACAGTATATAAGCTTCTCAACAAATGCTGAGGAAACCACTGATTGGCCGTGAGGGCGGGGAACGTGGCTAGGCCTGGGGACAATAGGTCCCAGACGATGAGGGGGTACTTGTACCTCCTCCCATGGGAGACATAGGTCTCAGACACTCCCAAGACAGGGAGCCAAGGCCGGGTCACCATCTGGAAAAGACCCGGGCCGGGAGAGTACCGGCGAATCAACAACAACAACAACACTGATTGGCGAAACGTTTCCACAAGAAACATACCCAAGTGTTGCACAAGTGTCTAATTCTTCATCCTAAAGAGGAAAACTCTCTTCTTCAAGCTCTAGAATATTTTCTATCCAGAATTGTCTTCAGCCTTGGACAGGACCGGGGCGAGTGAGCTCTCGTGGCGTCTTATATAATATCGGAAACAGCTCCCAGTCTTAATCACAACTTTAAAGAACTGACTCACAGCAGACTCTGTGAAATACAGCCAAGAACATCATGACAGTTGTGGTATACTGAGACAGACAGCTCCTGATAGATCTTAGCAACAGCGAGCAAGGAAGATAGACTCCTGTCTCAGTGTTCACCTCAGTTGACAACTCTTGAGAGCCCAGAAAGCCTCAGGAAGTAGGCAACAGCAAGCAGAAGCTGTTTGGTCTCTTGCGACTTGCGACTTCGTGTTGAATACAGAACTTCACCCACGTAAGAACCAACACTAGTACCGCTGCTAACGCAGTGTGTCACTACGGCTGCTGTCTGCTGCTAGAATAGAAGTCGCAGAAAGAGCCCCTCTGCTTGGCATGTAGTTTCCCTGTCATATTCCATCCAACAGAATGGTTCACTTATACTTCATCATGACGCTGGTTATCGCCGCCGCGTTCACGGCACGTCATGACGCAGTTTCTGGCTCCAAATTTTTGTTAATCAAGAGATTCTAGCAACAGTAGAAAAACCATCGACCAAAGCTAATTCCCAACACATCTCGACGACAACCCACGTACTAACACAGTTACAAGGAGTTTTTGGAACTCGTTACTGTCTTCCTTGGTGAAAACCATTCATTGCCAATTCGAATCATGTGTCCACTGCGATACATCACGCTCCTGAACGACCAAGGTCCTGTATTGTATTAAGATGTGGATGTTCCGGCAGCAACAGCAACATCTCACATCGAAAGACAAAACATTCTTTCAAGGTATGAGCATCATCGGAGTAACAGTGACCTGAAGGCATGGTTCACTGCCTCAATAGCCCCTTCCACCCCAGCACAGAACCTTCGCCTCCTAAAATCATTGAGGTTGTATCCAGATCAGATCTCCAAAGGAGCCAGTCGGGAGCTGCCAGGGGTGTTTTGGTACCTCTGAGGAAATTGTTCCATTGCAATGAAACGTCGAATAGTTGCAGACCTATACAGGCAAGATTGCCAAGTACGTCAACCAATCTCTTAGTTCGACTTTGGACAACTTTGTGACGAAAAATCCGACAATGTTCTTCGAATTGACTGCAACAGTCCTAGTCAGAGCTGGTTCTGCAATGTGCATATCATTGCGGTGTTTATTTAGGTTTTAAGATGTTGCTTAAGTTTGTTTTAAGATGTTGCTTAAGTTTGTTTTAAGATGGTTATATTGTTTTTTATAATATTTTCAAGGTAGCGTTGATACTAGTTTCAAGGTGGTGTTTACATTGTTGATTAGGTGTTTACATTGTTGTTTAGGTGTTTACATTGTGTTTAGGTGGTGTTTACATTGTTTTTAAGATGATGCTTACACTGTTTTTAAGGTAGTGCTAAAATTGGTTTTAAGGCAGTGTTTATACTGCTTTTAAAGTAGTATTTATATTGTGTTTAAGGTGGTTTATACTGGTATTTGGGTGGTATTTATACTAGTTTTAATTTTTTGACATTGGTTTTAAAGGTGGCGTTCATATTGGCTTATGGTGATTATATTGATTTTAAATCTGTGTTCATAGTAGTTTTATGGTGGGGTTTATATTGGTTTAAACTATGTGTCGGGGGGATGGAGGGGTTGAAAATAATAGAAACACGGACAACTGGCTCCCTCACATTTGAATAGTGGCGGATTTAGAGACAGTCATCGATAAGCCAGTTAATGACACTCTCCAGCTTCCCCTCCAGCCCTTCCGTCTTTCCTCCCTTCTTTACTCCCGCCGATCCTTTCCTCTCTTCTATTGTTCCTCTCTTCTCTCCCACCCTGCCCTCTCTCTCTTCCTCCTCCTCTTCTCTCTCTCTCTCTCTCCTCAAAGTTCCTCTTTCTCCACCCATACTCACTATCTTCCTTATGCATCTTCCTCTCATTTCATTACTTTTGCTCCACCAGGTATGTCTACCAGGTGTGTCCACTAGGTGTCCACCAGGTACTTCCTCCAGGTATGTCCACCAGCATACAAAGACACAACTGTCGGCGTCAACACGATACCCTGTGGTAACCATGACAAGTTTTACGTCGGTGAATCTGGTAGGGAACTAAACACAAGGATCAGGGAACACAGAAGTACCTGTCAGTGAGATGTGACTAACATCGTTGTCACCGCAACACAGAGGACCATCTGACGTACTTCTCCATCAAACCCCAGTGTTGCATATGTGTCTAATTTATACCTTACGTCTCTCCATCTCTGATAATTGATCAAGTCTCTGGTGGATGTAAATAATCTCTATACAATAATAAGACACAACCGTATGTTGTATCTTAATGACATCCTTGTCGGTATATAAGACTTCAGTCTATCCTCTACATCCATCTCTTCATCCTCACCCATCCATTCAACCTACTGATCTTACCCATCCTCTCGGCCTTACCAACCTCACTCAACCCATCAACCTCACTCATACCTTGACCCCCATCAACCTCACTCATCCCTTGACCCCCATCAATCTCACTCATTCCTTGACCCCCATCAATCTCACTCATTCCTTGACCCCCATCAATCTCACTCATCCCTTGACCCCCATCAACCTCACTCATCCCTTGACCCCCATCAACCTCACTCATCCCTTGACCCCCATCAACCTCACTCATCCCTTGACCCCCATCAACCTCACTCATCCCTTGACCCCCCATCAACCTCACTCATCCCTTGACCCCCATCAACCATCGGCGATACGAACATCAACTCAACACTTCACTTTTCTAAAGTGAAAATTCCGACGTTTCTCGGGAAAAAGCATCAATTAAGCTATTTGTTATCAATTCATGGGTAAGCGCTAAGCCCGTTTGGGTCATGGGGCCTCCTGAGGGATGGGTGGTAAACGGGTTTGATCAAAGTGCAGCATAGCTCCAATTCCTGAGAGCAAGAGCCCGTCACCGACATCAGGTCACATCTACCACCCCATTGAATAGATGGTTTTATACATTAACATGTCGTCTAGTTTGACGATAAAACGCAAGCTGCTTTTATTGGAGCAACGTTTCGCTCAATTTAGAACGAAACGTTGTCGTAATAAAAGCTTGTTCCGCAACGTTTTCAGATTTGGTATCTTTCTGTTCGTTAAGAAATCCACTTTCAGTGCTTTCTTTTTGTGAAAGTTGGAACTTTATGGGCGTCTCCAGACAGCGTTGGACTGCTGCGGGATGCTAGCACCAATACCCTGACTGATCAAGTCAGCCTGGTCCGGGACCCCTGAAGCTGTAAACAAGCAGAGGCCGACTTAAAACACTAATGAAATGGGACGTTAAAACTCATAGAAAAACCTGGTTCTTCCTTATGTAAATAGAAAGTATTGTTTATAAGAGGACAGACGGAAAGAGGAAGTTAGTTGATAAATAATATCTTATCTATCTACTAGCCACTCCTTTTATCTATCCACATATAAACAATACTTTATTTGTTAGGTATAATGACACATGTACAACTAATGCGAGATTTTTATTGTGGCAACGTTTCGCTTTCCAGGACCGAAACGTTGCCATAATAGAAATGTTGCACTAGTTGCACATGTGTCCTTTACCTAAGATATTGTGGGTAATTCTATCAATAAACAGGTTTCCTATAATATAAACTTTCCATTTCATTCGCTTTTCGAGTAGGTCTCTCACTGTTTCAGAGATCCAAGAGTTCCTGGCGTAATCGAGCAGGTAGGTGGTAAACAAACCAATACGTGTTCATCTGTTGATGCTCTGGATCATTGTCCTCAATTCTGGTCTCATACCTGACCAACTTAATGCCCTGGTCTGCCCTGCCCTGGTCTCACACCAGGCCAGGTTGATGACCTGGTCTGTCTGGCTGTTGGTGGGAGCTGCTCGCAGTTTGACGTCCCTACCACAATCCTGCTGATCAGCTGTCTAGGGGAACTTATTAAGTTCCCTTATGAAGACATTGGGCGAACGATAACCTCTGTGATGTTTGAAGGTTGGGCACTGAAATCTTGGGATGGATATGTGATAATCATCTTAAATAATTAAGGCATCTAAATGGCGTACTGTTGACAGTAATCAAAAAAAGGCATACGTTGCAGAACAACCTTTTATTAGGCCTACCCTTTTCTTTGTGTTGGGCTTTATCTAGTTGACTCTGCTCTTTGTGGAGCTTTATCTATTTATGACTTAGTGAAGCTCTACACAGAGAGAAACGTTGTCCAAATTGAAGATTGTTATTCATCGTATCTTCACATCACCATCATCACCATGTTACAAAGGAACAAAATACCGACACGATGGAAAAAAAATAGACACAAATATAGCATAATGCGATCCTTTGAAACTTGATAAAGTCCATTGTGTGAGCGAAACGTAGTCAATAAAAAGATCTCATTATACTGCATTTGTGTGTATTTTTCGAACGCGTTGCGACACTTGTTTACACAGATGAGAGGAACAGTGACTGTGTTCGTTTCTGTTGATCAATGACACGAGTACTTGGCTTCGCATCCCTGCCGTGTGTATGTTAGGAAACTCTATAACTCAATGAATGTAATGAAATTTAAACTAAAGTTTTAGATTCAAACTTCTTTCGCTAATACATAAAATATTTTCCATTAAATTAATTATCATTTTAAAATCCGTGGCGAGTAATATTTACACTAATCTGGATTGGTTGGTGGGTTTGATTTTCTTTACAGCATAGATATTGGTTGATTAGTTGGTTTATTTGGTTTGAAGCCTATCGACTAGACGAAAGCCATTAAGGCTGCATGTACACCACCAGTCAAGGATATTTTAATCCTTATAACAGAGCTTAAAGTAAACTTCCAGTGTACATACAATATATATATATATATATATATATATATATATATATATATATATATATATATATATATATATATATATATATATATATCCTCCATGGGGAAGGGGAACAGAATTTTTCCTCCGTAAGCCATGCGTGTCGTAAGAGGCGACTAAAATGCCGGGAGCAAGGGGCTAGTAACCCCTTCTCCTGTATATATTACTAAATGTAAAAGGAGAAACTTTCGTATTTCCTTCTGGGCCACCCTGCCTCGGTGGGATACGGCCAGTGTGTTGAAGATATATATATATATATATATATATATATATATATATATATATATATATATATATATATATATATATATATATATATATATATATATATATATATATATACATATATATACACTGAGAGATGCATGCCTCTCTGCGTATATAACACTGTCCTCCCTTTATCCCCTACTACTTTTATTTCTTTACCCCTTTTTATTCTCTGTCATCCCCCTTCCTTTACTTCCGTGCCCCACAGCATAGTAGCAGAGGTTGCCAGTGTTTATCTATACCATCGTTTTCCCTCTTGAATGTTAAATTTTGGTCAGGGATGTTCATTAATACCGTAGAATGTTTTTGCAAATCGAGACTAGTCTTTGAGTGTTATAATTACCGAGACAGTGAATAAAATACTGGTACTCAAGGTCTTCCTCGACGTGTTTATTGATCCTTGTTCTGCCGAGGATCACAGCTTCGTATTTCAACTCTTCGTCCCATTAAATATTAATGTAAAGTGGGCTCACTGGAGGGATTGGAACCTTCCTACTCACTCGAAACAGTTTCAGCATTGACGGCAGGGCGTATATTTTTTTTTTTCAGTCGGATCAAGACTGATTGCTTCCCATTTTCTCAGCTCTTCATGGGCCCCTATATGTTTTTTCTTGTTCATTAGTAACAAGAAAAAATGAGTGTTGACAACTTGAGGAACATGTACACGAATGCATTCACTTAGGGGCACCTATAGTGAAATCGTTTCGGGCGCTGGAACTTGATAACGTCTAATACAAGAATAACACATCAGCAACGTTGTCAATAAGTGTCCTAAGGAAACGCATTCGATTCCCATTTACCTCAATCTGTTCACTATAACATTACATTTGTTTTCCCTCCTCTCACACTTGCTTCATTGCTGTCTTGACAGACTGACAGTCGCCAGTGAGAGCCACGTACTCCAGCCTGGGTCTGTCAGCCATTTTAAATACTTTCTTGAGGGTACGTGTGAATACATCTAGAATATTGTGAGACGTTTACTTCTGCGTAAACGTATAAGCTTGTAACGTTTAGGAAAATATATAAAAGCATGTACATGCAACATCGCGAATTAACTCATTAATGTTCTTATGCTAACGTTTGAGCCTAAATAATTTATACGTGATCCTTAATAATTAAGACAGCCGAGGTAACACCTGAACCTCAAATATGAACTTATAAACCTCCAGCAACGTGACGTTGTGAACCCAAGAACCAGCATCCTGCCCTAGTAAAGACCATTCTCAAACTTAAACTGTGTGCGTTGGAATATCAACGCTTTAAGGGACTCCCTACGAAAGTAAAAGACTGGGCAGGCGATGCAAAGTACCCCCAATGAAAAGTAGGGGCGCCATTAGTACACTAAGAGAAAACACCATAAGTGTCCGGGCCCCAAGACTGTTCAACAGTCTCCCACCAAGCATAAGAGGAATTACCAATAGGCCTCTGGCTGCCTTCAAGAGGAAGCTGGACAGATACTTAAAGTCGGTGCCAGATCACCCGGGCTGTGGTTCGTACGTTGGACTAAGTGCGACCAGCAGTAACAGCCTGGTTGATCAGGCCCTGATCCACCGGGAGGCCTGGTCGTGGATCGGGCCGCGGGGGCGTTGATCCTCGGAATACCCTCCAGGTAGACTCCAGGTAGACTATGACATATCCCGCGCTGCCAGTCGCAAGCTGCCAGCTTTTCATCTCGTTATTGTCTCAGGACAATTCACTCAAAGCTTTCACTTAGGAAAGGAATTTAATGGCTATCTTATGGACCCTAGTCAAGTCCTGGACAATGTGTGTGTGTGTGAGAGAGAGAGAGAGAGAGAGAGAGAGAGAGAGAGAGAGAGAGAGAGAGAGAGAGAGAGAAGAGAGTGAGTGAGTGAGTTTAAGGGTTAAGTTTCAACTCCTAGACTCGACTCTCAGCCTCATGTTGGATAATTTGATCTATATCCATCATATCCTTGTTTAACCTGAGGATTAGTTTCAACTTCCACTGTGTACTTGGAGTCTCTACACTTCTCAATTACTGTAGTGCTCTAAATGTTTCGTAAAGTGTGTCCTAACGCGCGTATAAGTAACTATTTTCGTAATGATCTTTCTACATATTTGCAATTTACAGTAAAAGAGCTTATGCTCTTGGTGTCTTATGTAATACTCTTACAATCAAAGTTTTTGAAATTCCAAATTGTTTTAGACTGAGAAAAAATAAATTCTTGAAATTCCTTTCACATCGTGTAAAATCCCGGTTTCTTGTTCTCCTTAGTAATGGTAAGAAGATAACCTTCATGGCTGCCCTTTCATCACCCATTTTTAATTCATATGTACTGCAGTTCCCACATCTCTTCTGCCTTAAAAATGGGGGCTTATTCAGTGTCTTTTTTCGATATTCTCAATTCTTCCCCCATTTCATTTAGTCGTATTACTGTGATTTCATTTTTATATATTTTAATTATTCTTTATAAGGTCAGGACACCACACCAATGTCGCTTATAATAATTTTGGTTTAAGAATAAAAAGTCACAATACCGTGACTTGAACAACACAAATATCACACACACATAGAAGAATGAAACTAATGACTACGTTTCGGTTCGACTTGGAGCATTAACTAGTAAATGTGACTAGTTAATGGTTCGAATCGGACCCAAACGTCGTCATATTCTCGTACGCGCGGGTTATTTGTCTAATTTTGGTGTAACGCAGCTTACGAAATTTGTATCTTTCAGTTATCCGTATTTTCGTAAACTATAATTACCCAGCACATTGTCAGTGTAAATAGTAGTGAAACGTGTTTTATTTTTAAGGGATAACATGTACATAATCACCCCAGTCTGTTTTTATATGTCAGATGTTATTAAAATTAGTTCACACTTGTTGAAATCCTTATGGGGTTTATTTGCACTTTCTATTTGTATTTTGTGGCATCTGTCATCAACTACAACCATCACCTCCCACCAGTCATCACCATAAACCACCACTATCACCACCACTCAACAATTACCTCATCCACTATCACTTTCCGCCCAGTTATCACAACCCACCTCTCACCATCTACGACCACTACCACCACCTACGCACATCACTACCTAAATCAATCTATCCACCTACCATTATATATCTGTCCATCACCCCCAAATACCCAACAACTTACACTACCACCAACCACCCATATGACCCACTCGTGAATCCCAGTCCCTTACCGAGGTGGTTTTGAGTTTGGAGGCCACTCACCCCACAAAGTGCTTGCCTTACTAACAATGCATCATCTATTTCGGCATAAATGGTTGGGATATTTGCTATTTGGTTTAAATATGCTGACACTTAAGGAAAACGACACTGAACATATTATAGGTATGGATTTATGAAATCGAAATAATACGATTGTAAACACGATTGTTTTAGAACTCACCACAGGTTCAAATCCCACTCGTTCCTTGGTTTATAGGTATGGAAGATGGAATGTAAAAAATAGACACCGAATATGGGTACTTTGCGATTATGATTTCTGTGATATGAGAGAGAACTAGTTGATAATGATATTGTGATAATAAAAATGTGTTTAATGTGCTCAATAACCGAATTTTCTAGTATTTTGTAAATACAACAAGTTATTATAGTACTCTGTAAATAAAACAAATTATATATATATATATATATATATATATATATATATATATATATATTATATATATATATATATATATATATATATATATATATATATATATATATATATATATATATTATATATATATATATATATATATATATATATATATATATATAATATATATATATATATATATATTATATATATATATATATATATATATATATATATATATATATATATATATATATTTTTTTTTATTAACACACCGGCCGATTCCCACCAAGGCAGGGTGGCCCGAAAAAGAAAACTTTCATCATCATTCACTCCATCACTGTCTTGCCAGAAGGGTGCTTTACACTACAGTTATAAAACTGCAACATTAACACCCCTCCTTCAGAGTGCCGGCACTGTACTTCCCATCTCCAGAACTCAAGTCCGGCCTGCCGGTTTCCTGAATCCTTCATAAATGTTACTTTGCTCACACTCCAACAGCACGTCAAGTATTAAAACCATATGCCTCCATTCACTCCTATCAAATACGCTCACACATGCTTGCTGGAAGTCCAAGCCCCTCGCACACAAAACTTCCTTTACCCCTCCCTCCAACCTTTCCTAGGCCGACCCCTACCCCGCCTTCCCTCCACTACAGATTTATACACTCTCGAAGTCACTCTGTCTCGTTCCATTCTCTCTACATGTCCAAACCACCTCAACAACCCCTCCTCAGCTCTCTGAACAATCGTTTTGGTAATCCCGCACCTCCTCCTAATTTCCAAACTCCGAATTCTCTGCATTATATTCACACCACACATTGACCTCAGACATGACATCTCCACTGCCTCCAGCCTTCTCCTCGTTGCAACATTCATCACCCATGCTTCACACCCATATAAGAGCGTTGGTATAACTATACTCTCATACATTCCCTCTTTACTTCCATGGACAAGGTTCTTTGTCTCCACAGACTCCGAAGTGCTCCACTCACCCTTTTCCCTCATCAATTCTATGATTCACCTCATCCTTCATAGACCCATCCGCCGACATATCCACTCCCAAATATCTGAATACATTCACCTCCTCCATACTCTCTCCCTCCAATCTGATATCCAATCTTTCGTCACCTATTCTTTTTGTTATCCTCATCACCTTACTCTTTCCTATATTCACTTTCAATTTTCTTCTTTTACACACCCTACCAAATTCATCCACCAACCTCTGCAGCTTCTCTTCAGAATCTCCAAAAGCACAGTGTCATCAGCAAAAAGCAACTGTGACAACTCCCACTTTGTATTTGCTCTTTATCTTTTAGCCCAACACCTCTTGCCAAGACCCTCGCATTCACTTCTCTTACAACCCCATCTATAAATATATTGAACAACCACGGTGACATCACACATCCTTGTCTAAGGCCCACTTTTACTGGGAAATAGTCCCCTTCCCTCCTACACACTCTAACCTGAGCCTCACTATCCTCATAAAAACTCTTCACTGCTTTCAGTAACCTTCCTCCTATTCCATACACCTGCAACATCTGCCACATTGCCCCCCTATCTACCCAATCATACGCCTTTTCCAAATCCATAAATGCCACAAAAACATCTTTACCCTTATCCAAATACTGTTCACCTATATGTTTCACTGTAAACACTTGGTCTACACACCCCCTACCTTTCCTAAAGCCCCCTTGTTCATCTGCTATCCTGCTTTCTGTTTTACTCTTAATTCTTTCAATAATAACTCTACCATACACTTTACCAGGTACACTCAACAGACTTATTCCCTATAATTTTTGCACTCTCTTTTGTCCCCTTTGCCTTTATACAAAGGAACAATACACGCTCTCTGCCAATCCTAGGTACCTTACCCTCTTCCATACATTTATTAAATAATAGCACCAACCACTCCAAAATTATATCCCCACCTGCTTTTAACATTTCTATCTTTATCCCATCAATCCCAGCTGCCTTACCCCTTTCATTCTACCCACTGCCTCACGAACTTCCCTACACCCACAACTGGCTCTTCCACACTCCTACAAGATGTTATTCCTCCTTGCCCTACACACGAAATCACAGCTTCCCTGTCTTCATCAACATTTAACAAATCCTCAAAATATTCTCTCCATCTTCCCGATACCTCTAACTCTCCATTTAATAACTCTCCTCTCCTATTTTTAACTGTCAAATCCATTTGTTCTCTAGGCTTCCTCAACTTATTAATCTCATTCCAAAACTTTTCTTATTTTCAACAAAATTTGCTGATAACATCTCACCCACTCTCTCATCTGCTCTCTTTTTACATTGCTTCACCACTTTTTTAACCTCTCTTTTCTCTCCATATACTCTTCCCTCCTTGCATCACTTCTACTTTGTAAAAACCTCTCATATGCTAACTTTTTCTCCCTTACTACTCTCTTTACATCATCATTCCACCAATCGCTCCTCTTCCCTCCTGCACCCACTCGCCTGTAACCACAAACTTCTGCTGAACACTCTAACACTACATTTTTAAATCTACCCCATACATTTTCGACCCCATTGCCTACACTCTCACTAACCCATCTATCCTCCAATAGTTGTTTATATCTTACCCTAACTGCCTCCTCTTTTAGTTTATAAACCTTCACCTCTCTTTTACTTACTGATTCTATTTTCCTTGTATCCCATCTACCTTTTACTCCCACTGTAGCTATAACTAAAAAGTGATCTGATATATCTGTAGCCCCTCTATAAACATGTACATCCTGAAGTCTACTCAACAGTCTTTTATCTACCAATACATAGTCCAACAAACTACTGTCATTACGCCCTACATCATATCTTGTATACTTATTTATCCTCTTTTTCTTAAAATATGTATTACCTATAACTAAACCCCTTTCTATACAAAGTTCAATCAAAGGGCTCCCATTATATATATATATATAATATATATATATATATATATATATATATATAATATGATATTATATATATATATATATATATATATATATATATATATATAAAATAATATCTTAAAATATGTATTACCTATAACTAAACCCCTTTCTATACAAAGTTCAATCAAAGGGCTCCCATTATATATATATATATATAATATATATATATATATTATATATATATATATATATATATATATATATATATATATATATATTATATATATATATATATATATATATATATATATATATATATATATATATATATATATATATATATATATATATATATATATATAATGTTAGTTACCATTTGTCCAAGGCACATGTCGGTTAGACACTAGGCCTGTTGTATATTTGAGTGTGTGTGTGTGTGTGTGTGTGTGTGTGTATGTTATGTGTGTGTGTGTGTGTATGTTATGTGTGTGTGTGTGTGTATGTATGTCGTGCCGAATAAGTAAAACTTAATATTTTGGATTAAATAGCAACGCTCTTCTTGCCGAATAAGGCAAGCAAAAATTTGTGTTTGCAATAATTTCGCAAAAATTAGTCTGAACCTAACTAAAAAAATATATTTCATTGTGTTTGTTTATTATTAAATTACTGTAAACTTATCTGAAATATATTTAGTTGGATTAGGCTAAATTAAATTGAGCTTGTTATAATAAGGTTAGGTAAGTTTTCTAAGGTTATTTTGGTACAAAATTATTAATTGTTACATTTACCATAAATGAAAAACATATATCTTTAAGCTAAGATAATTTTTTTTAGAAAGGACTTAATTTTAAAATAGTTCTCACTAATTGACCAGTTTTACTTATTCGGCACAACACACACATTATATATATTATACAATAAATTGTTATTCCCATTACCTCTCATTTTACTCCACTTTTGTGTTAATGTTAACAATGAGACATGTGTTCCACCTGCATGACTTCCTTCTACATGTGTCTGGCGTGTTGGTTAAATTGTCATGCTCAAGAACAGATATTTACTCCCATACAATTTGCTAATACACGTGCATGTGGTACCATCAGTAATTACTCCTTACACGTGAGAACAAAGTAATAGTACTGCGTGTATTATGAGTGTACATGTGTGTTCGTAATTATATATATTTCTGTACTCATCTGATCATGTATGTGTGTATTTATAAGACTGAGTGTGTATGTGTGTATGCTGACTGTCGTGCTTTTTATGCAGCAATGTGAATTAATATGATTTTTGTAGCAAATTACCCTAAGCGGTCTGGCCTATCTGATAAATTAATGTAAAGCAGCCTAGCCTTACCCAACTTGGGTCAGCCTTCATTTAGTGGTTATTTAGTACAAGTACAGGTTGTTGACGTTCAGACTGGTTGTCGCCAGACTAGTGCTAATATGAATTCTTAGGCTTATAATGTAGCTTTAAAATGTCGAGAGGCTGTAGCAGTAAATCTGCATTGTTTATACATCGGTATATGTACGCATTCCAAGATATAATGTAATACAGATTTCCCTCACGTCACGTCATTTCATAAAAAATAAATTTCTACTGTGTAAGGAATAGGCCATTCTGAGAGGCGGTAATTCCCAAGTAACAGTAACTCCCAAGTAACAGTAACTCCCAAGTAACAGTAACTCCCAAGTAACAGTAACTTCAGCTCTGCTGGAACGGAACTTTTGTAGCTGCCTCAGTTATTGAACCTTTAATGTAATATTTGCATTTCTGAAGTCTCTCATCTCAGACTGAAAGATTTCATCTCTGAAATCTACCCTAGGTGATGTAACTATCATAGAATGGTGTAGCAGGATATGCCTTGTGTATCTAATTTTGCTGAAAAATATATATACCACCTCATTCTCAACTCACACTCACTGTGAGTTTTGTACTCAACCTATTCATTGTTTATGTATTTGTGTGTCTGTGTAGCATGGGAAAGTAGCTCTGGAGAGAACGAGTGTGTTGGGTAGAGTGTGGTAGCGTACTTCTGGAGAGAACGAGTGTGTTTGGTAGCGTAGCTCTGGAGAGAACGAGTGTGTTTGGTAGCGTAGCTCTGGAGAGAACGAGTGTGTTTGGTAGCTTATCTCTGGAGAGAACGAGTGTGTTGGGTAGCGTAGCTCTGCAGGTCGAGTGTGTTGGGTAGCGTGTGGTGGCGTAGCTCTGGAGAGAACGAGTATCTCTCGCTATCAGAGGCCACACAATGGAGTCTTCAAGCCAGAGTTTCTGTCTTTGTCATCGATATTGCAATCAGCGACCCTCGTGTCTCTCTCTCCTGTCCTCGTTCCCTTTGATAATTTACATACGTAATAATGGCGGGTTCCCTATAACGAAAGAGGTGATCCATCCTTACGTATGGATCCCGGGGGGAAAAGCGGGTTCATATGGCCCTTAGCGACGCCCGAGAGAGAGGGATCACCCGAGCATAGCCTCCACGGTGGATTTTCGCCTTTGCCGACATGGCTGCAATAACACTGTGTTGCTCCGAGTGTCTGTATCATGCAAGGATCATCTGAAGCGACACATGGGTGTTTCCAGTGCGCATGGGTCGCGGTCAGAGCTTATCGGCCAGGCATCAGATTGATCGGGCCAGACAGAACGAAAACTAATGGATATCAACGATAGCTTCTGTCGCCCGACATAAATCGACTGTTAATGAAGCCCTAAGTGGGCCCGCTGATGTCTGAATTGTGCAATGTTGCCGAGACAATGGTTGCAGCGGGATCATAAATCGCGAGGGGAGACAGAGGGGAACTTTAAGGGGGTAGAGGGGAAGCTAAGGGCAGACGGGAGGAAGCTACTGATGACAGGAGACTGGGGAGACGGATAAGACCGTCAGGAGACGAGGAGACAGACGGAACTAAGAAGAGACTGACAGGGAACTAAGAGGAGACTGACAGGGAACTAAGAGGAGACTGACAGGGAACTAAGAGGAGGCTGACAGGGAACTAAGAGGAGGCTGACAGGGAACTAAGAGGAGGCTGACAGGGAACTAAGAGGAGGCTGACAGGGAACTAAGAGGAGACGGACGAGAAACTTGAAAA
>WNWK01000818.1:152500-377093 GCA_009830355.1 Cherax destructor
CTTATCTGCTAGACAATAGAACCAGACTGGAACTTATCTGCTAGACAATAGAACCAGACTGGAACTTATCTGATAGACAATAGAACCAGACGGGAACTTATCTGCTAGACAATAGAACCAGACTGGAACTTATCTGCTAGACAAAAGAACCAGACTGGAACTTGTCTGCTAGACAATAGAACCAGACGGGAACTTATCTGCTAGACAATAGAACCAGACTGAAACTTAACTATTGATAATTATGCCAGTCTATTGCTCAATAGTATCAATATGAAGATCATCTGGTAAATACAGCCAGACTGGAGGTGAACCGTTTTTTCAATAGATCTATGGTAGAATGTATCTATCGTTCGATAAAAGCAGAGTAGACACATTCTGTCGTTCGTAATATCGAGTTCTTTGTAGTTAACGATTCGCTTTATGGCGGTATTAAGGCCATAGCGGCAGATTATGGAAATGTTGAGAGTAATGATGGTATTGAGCCAAGGATGGTGATGATAGCTCTTGTTGTTGGTGATGACTCTGGATTTGTGTGTGTGTGTGTGTGTGTGTGTGTGTGTGTGTGTGTGTGTGTGTGTGTGTGTGTGTGTGACCGAAGAAGGTTTGAAATGAGTTGGGATAACTATGGGAAGGGAAATGATATAGACAGCAGGTGTAGGATCATGATATAGACAGCGCGCATACGCACGCGCCCGTGCACACACACACACACACACACACACACACACATTAATAAAGAATCGTTCAGGACCCTGTACATGGTAGTTAGGCCCATATTGGAGTATGCAGCACAGGTTTGGAACCACACCTACCAAGCATGTGAAAAGCTCGAGAAAGTCAAGGTTTGCAACAAGACTAGTCCCGAGCTAAGGGGTATGTCCTACGAGGAGGTTAAGGGAAATCGACCTGACGACACTGGAGGACAGGGGAGATAGGGAGAACATGATAACAACATATAAGATACTGAGAGGAATTGACAAAGTGGACAGAGACAGAATGTTCCAGAGATGGGACACAACAACAAGGGACACAGATGGAAGTTGAAGACTCAGATGAATCACAGAGATGTTAGGAAGTATTTCTTCAGTCACAGAGTTGTGGGAAGTGGAATAGTTTAGGAAGCGATGTAGTGGATGCAGGCTCTATACATAGCTTTAAGCAGAGGTATGATAAAGCTTATGGCGCAGGGAGAGTGACCCAGTAGCGGCCAGTGAAGAGGCGGGGCCAGGAGCTTTGACTCGACCCCTGCAACCACAACTAGGTGAGTACAACTAGGTGAGTACACGCACACAAGAAATAAGAGAAAGTGCAAAGGTTTGCGACAAGGTTAGTTCCAGAGCTAAGGGGAATGTCCTACGGAGAAAGGTTAAGGGAAATCGGCCTGACAACACTGGAGGACAGGATGTTTAGGGGAGATATGATAACGACATATAAAATACTGCGTGGAACAGACAAGGTGGATAGAGAGAGGACACAGAAACTAGGGGTCACAATTGGAAGTTGAAGACTCAGGTGAGTCAATGGGATGTTAGGAAGTATTTCTTCAGCCATAGAGTAGTCAGGAAGTGGAATAGTCTAGCAAGTGATGTAGTGGGGGCAGGAACCATACATAGCTTTAAGACGAGGTATGATAAACTCATGGAGCAGGGATAGAGAGAACCCAGTAGCGATCAGTGAAGAGGCGGGGCTAGGAGCCATGACTCGACCCCTGCAACCACAACTAGGTGAGTACACACACACACCTACACACACACCTCCACACACACCTACACACACACCTACATACACACCTACACACACACACACTCTCACACACACACACTCTCACACACACACACACACATCTACACACCACACACACACACCTACACACACTCACACACACACACCTACACACACACACCCACACCTACACACCCACACCTACACACACACACCTACACACACACACCTTCGCAAACACCTACCTACTTTCCTTTCGTGTTCTTTGAGACGTTCCCAGTAGTTTAAATCTCAGCCTCTTAGAACGGCACTGTCAACACTGAGCAGTACTCCAGGTGAGAGAGCACAGGTAATTTGAATAATGTTTCCACTGTCATTATTTCTCTTGTTTTGAAAGCTCTTAATATCCACCCTATCATTTTCCTGGCCTTTGCAGCATTTTCTTTTTAAGCATTTAAAAGAAAGTTCATCTGACATTATTTTACCTATTTTTTTTTTACATGTGGATATTTTTTTATTTCTCTGTCGTGACCCTCCTGTATTTGGAGCAACTGGAATTTATTCCATCGATCATGTTATTTTGTCCAACCTACTGGAAAACTATGTTTATATCTTCTGGTAGTGTTTCGGTGTCTTCTACAGAGGTGACTGTCCTGTTTAAATTGTTGTGTCACCCACAAAGGATGATCCAGATTTGTGGTTTGTGTTTTTATCTGTGTTATGAGAATGAGAAACAGAGTGGACGCCAGGACTGTGTCTTGGGGTGTAACATTAATGTAATGACGAATTTTTATTGTCAAGACCACTCATTGGTCTGTTAAGACGACTCATTGGTCTGTTAAGACCACTCATTGGTCTGTTAAGACCACTCATTGGTCTGTTAAGACCACTCATTGGTCTGAAAGACGAAAAGGCTCTTCAAATATCAAAATTTCTTTCCACCCACAGGATGGGTATGGGACGACTACCACCCACAGGATAGGTATGGGTAAACTACCACCCACAGGATGAGTATGGGGCGATTACCACCCACAGGATGGGTATGGGGCGATTACCACCCACAGGATGGGTATGGGGCGATTACCACCCACAGGATGAGTATGGGGCGACTACCACCCACAGGATGAGTATGGGGCGACTACCACCCACAGGATGAGTATGGGGCGACTACCACCCACAGGATGAGTATGGGGGCGACTACCACCCACAGGATGGGTATGGGGCGACTACCACCCACAAGATGGGTATGGGGCGACTTCCACCCACAGGATGCGTATGGGGCGACTACCACTCACAGATGGGTATGGGGTGACTACCACCCACAGGATGGGTAATGGGCGACTACCACCCACAGGATGGGTATGGGACGACTACCACCCACAGGATGGGTATGGGACGACTACAACCCACAACATGGGTATGGGGCGACTACCACCTACAGGATGGGTATGGGGCGACTACCACCCACAGGATGGGTATGGGGTGACTACCACCCACAGGATGGGTATGGGGTGACTACCACCCCAGAACTGGTAGTAGGCTAAGATAGAATGATCACTTCAAGGTAGTTCTCCATGTGGTCTGTTGTGTCAAGGAGAGTAATTCATCTCTGTATTCTACTGATTACGTCAGCATTGCAGAGAAAACTGTAAATTGCAGAAAAAGAGTTTGGTTCGTGTGGCAGTAGTTTGATCGTTAGGATCTTCAGGTCTCTGAGACGGAGTGGGGGGAGGGGTTGTATGTGGCGCCATCTAGTGAGGGAATTTTCTTAATTTTCCATTTCGTCATTCGCCGTCATTCCTCTTTATTCTTAGTGGCTTCTCTACTGTTCTCACTTTTTCTCTCTTCAGGGAAGGTGAATGTGTCTCCTCACGTCAACTACTCTAGCTCTGCAGTCCAAGTAAATATTAATATTTTCTGGTGTTGGGTTATTCTTGTGTTTGGAAGGTTGCAAGTAGACTTCCTTACTATGTTAAGTGTTGTCTTATGCCTTCAATTTTTTTATTCTTATGCATCATTTTTTAATATTTTTTGTCCCTCACCTAGTCCGTAGATCATTGCTTGGTTACCCATGGAGAGAGAGCTAAATGGGAACGGTTTTTTTGTTCTCATTTTACTCGATCTTGGATGACTTATAAACGGACTGCGTACAATATAGTGAAGGATCATGGCTGATCTCTTCACATAAGCTACTCTTGCACTGCCGAGGTGACTTCACTATCTTAAAGGATTTACACCTGGTCATCTGTCACTCAACTTATCTGCGATGCGCTTATAAAACGTGGTACTCTAAATCTGCTTGGTACTCAGTCAACACGACCTATCACTTGAGCTGACAACTCGCACTATTGTCTCAAGAATATGTCCCCAGAACATCTCAGTTAACGAGTGCTTGCTCTTTTGGCCGAGGATTACTCTTGTTACTTTTATATTTAGCTTTGCTTAGTCCGTTTATATTTACTTTTCTTTCTTTCATGTTAGGTTTATTTAACAAGGGTCTTGCTAAAATTATCTTTAAATCATTAGAGTTATTAGATCCTGGCACAGCTTTTAGCCAATGAAGATACTTATTGTTGCACATGTGTACAATGTATTGCATATATTGATAATAGGATTCCAAGGGAGGGTATGGGCCGCGTTAGAGACCCGTCCAACACTGGTATCATCTGTGTTTTCGTAATATATTCGTCTAGACATACGAATAATTCTATTAAAATTTTACTTTCCCATCATCCGAGCGGCTTTCAGTGAGGAATCTGCATATATAGTATACCTATAATTATTTACTTCTAACATATGGCGGGACCGAAACAAAAGATGTCAGAAGACGTCAGCAGTGCGCGCGTGATCCTGGTGACGTCAGGACATGGTGAATTAAGATGGTGTTGTTTATAATCGTGAAGAATAGTGTGGAAAATTGCCAGACAGTGAACACTTTGTGAAGAAAATCACAAACATATCGGAAGGTGAGGAGGATTGAGTGTCTCCCTCAGACAGGTTAATGGAGTTACGGGATGAGCTGTGTTGTGAGGTGGTTGTTTTTGTTCGTCTTTGTTGTGTGGTCGTGGTAGTGTCTTTGTTGTGAAGTTGTATCAGGGCTTTTGTTACACATATTAATACATATAGTTACACTAATTTTATAGATAATTATAATCTAATAATACATAGTTTTGTTGATCAAGCAACATTTATAGAATGCCATGTGATGGGGACAATCTGTAGATGATTTTTCCACTGAAGTCCGTTTATTCTCTTTTTCTCTCTCTCTCTCTATCTTTCTCTCTTTGTATATATATATATATATATATATATATATATATATATATATATATATATATATATATATATATATATATATTTTATATATATATATATATACATGTATATTATAATTATTACTTCAGTCACTACCATTAACAACAACAGCAAACAAGAAAAGCTTTCACCACCACTACCACAAACAGAAAACAAACAACCTTCACCACCAACACCCAGAGCAATAGCAACAATCAGTCCCATCATTACCACCACATCCAGCAACAACAAGAATCACCCGCAGCACCAACAACAGCGAGCACCATCACCAGCACCAGCACCATCACCATCACCAACACCATCACCAGCACCAAACGTGAGAGTGACGACGCAGGAAACAAACTGCCACAAACCTCCGGGAGGAGTCATCATCAGACCAAATCAGTTCTGGCTAATGAAAAGTGAGTCAATCCTTCAAGTGGCCTCTCTCTCTCTGGCTCATTAGAATCCAATCTTTCTAAAGGGTAGGAAGTGCCACGGACGCACTCGAGGGCGCGCACACACACACACACACACACACACACACACACACACACACACACATACATACATACATACATACACACACACACACACACACACACACACACCATCGCACACACACACACACATACACACTCGCCTGCACGCACACCAGATCAGAGTAAATATAGTAAGAAGCATATTGCCAGAGGTGTATATTAAGATTAGTGTTGAGGAACCTTTGGGAGCAATGAATATTGACCCACGAAGACACGAATATCCTGACCACTTTAGCGTGAAATGAGGAACGCGTAAGTTTAGGTTGAAAATACACAGTTAACCCGTCCATAGGAGAAACGACGTTTCGGTCCGAACCTAGACCATTGTCAAGTGTGACTAATCAATGTCCAGATCGGACCGAAACGTCGCCATTAGCTTCTATTTACTATGTAAGGGTTAATTCTGAAATTAGACCAAATAAGCAACAAGATTTTCAAAAAATAATTCTAGATGAAAAATTAACAGAATAAAACTTCAAACACAGTTGTAAGGAAATGTACGACAGGGTCTCAGAAAATAGAAAGTATTGAAAGATGTTGAATGTAATTAAGAGGCTGGTCCAGGAGCTCGACCCCCGCAACCACTAGAAGGGGATTAAACACTTTTGAGTACATCAGGGTGTATATTTATTCGTACACACGTAACTTATTTCAACTAGAAATGTGTTACTCGTGAATCCATGAAAGAAAATGCTACAACGTATACTGCCAGGCACATCATCTAAAGGGGACAAGAAGACACAGACCAGCCAGACTATGGGAAACAAAAGAGGGGAGCCATAACCTCTCCAGGGAAAGAGGCTTTTTAGGGCCAGGAGGAAAAAAAGACTGGAAAAAAATGACAGCAATCCTACAACTGAAAACACTTCTGGAGCAGAGGCACAGTGACTGGCCTCCACTCCAAAACAACAGATATTAGAGCCAGAAAATAAAACCTCCCTAAATTCCACCAATATAACGACATTTGTCTTTGCAAACATACAGGGTCTAAAGCCATGAAAAAAACAATAAAATACCTTACATCAAGGGACATTCACAGAGACCCACATAAAGGATCATTATGACAATGAAATATGGATCCCAGGTTATAATCTATTCAGATGCGACAGACTAAACAGGCAACAAGGGGGGTTGGCCTGTACGTCACAGAGTCGCTCATTTGCTCAGAACTACTAAACACCTCAAATGATGTAGTTGAAGTTTTGGCGGTAAAGATTGTAAACCAAAACCTTGTCATTGTGGTGGTATACAAGCCTCCAGATGCAACTTCCCAGCAATTCCAGAATCAGCTTTTGAAAATTGACCACTGTCTGGAAAATCTCCCAACTCCTGCCCCAAACATCTTACTACTAGGAGATTTCAACTTGAGACACCTAAAATGGAGGAGTATAGCAAACAATGTTTTAGCAAAGATCACCCCAGGAGGCAGCGCAGATGAAAATTCACACACACACGAACTATTAAATCTCTGCCCCAAATTCACCTTAAACCAGCAAATATTAGAGCCTACAAGACTAGAAAATATGCTGGACCTCATCTTCACTAACAACGACGATCTGATACGTAATATAACCGTATCAAAGACAATACACTCGGATCACAACATAATAGAGGTTCAGACATGTATGCACAGGGCTCCTGACCAGCAAAATGTGATCAGCCATGAGGGTCTCTTCACAAAATTCAATTTCAATAACAAAAACATGCAATGGGAACAAGTCAATCATGTCCTAAATGAAACAAGCTGGGAAGATATCCTAAACAACACGGATCCGAACATTTGCCTAGAAAAAATGAACTCTTTGGTTCTTGAGATCTGCTCAATACACATTCCATTAAGAAAAAGAAAGAGAAGATGTAAACTAGAAAGAGAGAGACGCTCCCTATACAGACGAAGGCAAAGAGTCACAGAACTGCTGAGAGGGGCCAATATATCTGAAATACGAAAGGAGGCACTGGTCAATGAAATTGCAAATATCGAACTTAAGCTGAAGGAATCTTACAGTAGACAAAAATAGCAGGAAGAACTAAAAGCCATAAAGTAAATTGAAAAAAACAAAACAAAATACTTTTTCTCTTATGCCAAATCTAAGGAAAAAACAACATCCAGCATTGGGCTAGATGGGACATACACAGATGACAGCCAAGAAATGAGTGAGATACTAAAGTCCCAATACGACTCAGTGTTCAGCGAGCAGCTGCCCAAAATTTGGTCATCTCAAAAATCTCGGATATTTTCCTAACTCCACAAGACTTTGAAAAGGCAGTAAATGATATGCCCATGCACTCTGTCCCAGGCCCAGACTCATGGAACTCCGTGTTCATCAGGAACTGCAAGAAACCCCTGTCGCGTGACTTCAGCATTCTATGGAGAGGGAGCATGGACACAGGGGTCATCCCACACTCGCTAAAAGCAACACACACAGCCCCACTCTACAAAGGTGGCAGTAAAACAATTGCAAAGAACCGATAGTACTAACATCCCATATCATAAAAATCTTTGAGAGGGTTCTAAGAAGCAAGATCGCCAACCACCTAGATACCCATCAGTTGCACAACCTAGGGCAACACGGGTTTAGAGCAGGTCGCTCCTGCCTGTTCCAGCTACTGGACCACTATGACAAGGTCCTGGATGCTGTAGAGGATAAACAAAATACAGATGTAGTATACACAGACTTTGCAAAAGCTTTCGACAAGTGTGACCATGGTGTAATAGCGCACAAAATGAGTGATAAAGGAATAACAGGAAAAGTTGGTAATGGATCTATAACTTCCTGACAAATAGAACACAAAGAGTAATAGAAAACAGAGTAAAGTCCGAGGCAGCTACGGTGAAAAGCTCTGTTCCACAAGGCACAGTACTCGTTCCCATTCTATTCCTCATCCTCATATCTGACATAGACAGAGATGTAAGCCATAGCTCCATGTCTTCCTTTGCGGATGACACCCGGATTGCCATGACAGTGACCTCCACCGAAGACACCACAAGACTCCAAGCGGACATAAACCAAGTCTTCTAATGGGCCACTCAAAACAATATGAAGTTCGATGAGGAGAAATTTCAACTACTCAGATATGGAAAACTTGAGGAAATTAAAAATATATCAGGGTATATGACAAATTCTAACCATACAATAGAGCAAAAAAGTAATGTGAAGGACCTGGGAGTGACAATGTCAGAGAATCACGCCTTCAAAGACCACAACAATGTATCTACAACATCTGCTAGGAAAATAATAGGATGGATAATGAGAACCTTCAAAACTAGGGATGCCAAGCCCATGATGATTCTCTTCAAATCACTTGTTCTCTCAAGGCTGAAATACTGCTGTACACTAACGGCCCCCTTCAAGGCTGGCGACATTGCTGACCTGGAGAGTGTACAAAGAACTTTCATGGCACACATAAGTACGATAAGGCACCTGAATTACTGGGAACGGTTGAAGGCCCTTAATCTGTATTCCCTGGAACGCAGGCGAGAAAGATACATGATAATATACACTTGCAAAATCCTAGAGAGATTAGTACCAAACTTGCAAACGAAAATCACTCCCTATGAAAGCAAAAGACTTGGCAGGAGATGCAACATTCTCCCTATGAAAAGCAGGGACGCCACGAGTACACTAAGACACAATAAGTGTCCGAGGCCCAAGACTGTTCAACTGCCTCCCAGCATGCATAAGGGGGATTACCAACTGACCCCTGGCTGTCTACAAGAAGTCAGTACCTGACCAACCAGGCTGTTGTTCGTACGTCAGTCTGCGTGCGGCCAGCAGTAACAACTTGGTTGATCAGACCTTGTTCCACCATGAGGCCTTGTCTCAGACCGAGCCGCAGGGGCGTTGACCCCCGAAACCCTCTCCAGGTAAACTCCAGGTATGTACAATTAAGTTCAAGACAGTTTCGGTTGAAGTCTTCAACAACCACAACTATCACCACCCACAACCACCACAAACCACCACAACCATCACCTCCCCCACCCAGGTCATCAGATCACATCCTACCAGTACTACCACAATCACCTAGAAAATGAGCGCTCAGCTACCACCACCCAGACCTGATGGTCTGGGTGGTGGTAGCTGAGCGCTAAGGACATCATCTCTCAACAACCACCACTACACACACCATCATCTCAACAACCACCACTACACACACCATCATCTCAACAACCACCACTACACACACCATCATCTCAACAACCACCACTACACACACCATCATCTCAACAACCACCACTACACACACCATCATCTCAACAACCACCACTACACACACCATCATCTCAACAACCACCACTACACACACCATCATCTCAACAACCACCACTACACACACCATCATCTCAACAACCACCACTACACACACCATCGTCTCAACAACCACCACTACAACCACCACCACTACAAGCATCATCATCTCAACTACTACCACTACTGCGGCCATTTAAGAATCTTATGGATCATTAAATGTGAAATGGTTGAGTTGAGAAATATGGAGAAGAGAGACATTAGAGAATGTACAGAGGGCAACATCTCTTCCATCTCAACTTAAAAACATTTTTTTTCCTTGGTTTTCGCTGCAATTTTTTTCCTAGTAGTGGCTAGGAAAATATCAATGTGAAAGGCACTGTTTTGTTATAGATGGTTTCTGGTGAATTGACTTTTGTCATTATTTTTTTACAGATATTAACTTGTATGTGTTTCTGTTGTAGAATGAGGCGAGAGTTGTGTGTCATTCTATCTGTTGTCATTCTCTGGTGACAATTATTCTGTCTGGTGATCATTCTCTGGTGACAATTATTCAGTCTGGTGATCATTCTCTGGTGAAAATTATTCAGTCTGGTGATCATTCTCTGGTGAAAATTATTCTGTCTGGTAATCATTCTGTTGTGACAATTATTCTGTCTGGTGATCATTCTTTTGTGGCAATTATTCTGTCTGATGATCATTCTCTGGTGACAATTATTCTGTCTGGTGATCATTCATTTGTGGCAATTATTCTGTTTGGTTATCATTCTCTGGTGAAAATTATTCTGTCTAGTTACCATTCTCTGGTGACAATTATTCTGTCTAGTTATCATTCTCTGGTGACAATTATTCTGTCTAGTTGTAATAATATTCTTGTGACAATCATTGAGGTGGAAATCACTGTCTGGTGTCACTGTGTGTGGTGACAACGATCATGCATGGTTGTCAAGTCTAGTTGTCACCACACATCCAACAACCACCAGTTAGTGATTTAACCATAATTTTTAAAGGGGTGGACCAGTAAGCCAGTGGAAGGCCTCTGTCAGATGTCCAACTGCAAGTCATCATATGACTAAGACCCGCGTCAGGAAACACTTGGCCTGTGTCCTGACAAACCTTACCTAAGTCCCTACCATCTCTTAATTCCATATTATCTCTTCCTGTGTTCGTCTTATCCTTGTATCTCTCCGAGTTTTTACCTCCTACGGTCTCATTCAAGTAAATATAAATATGTACTCTGATTCAAGTATAAATATTTACATATTTTATGTGCTTTTAGTATCTTTCACACTTTATTCCTGAATACATATATATATATATATATATATATATATATATATATATATATATATATATATATATATATATATATATATATAGTGTGTGTGTGTTTGTGATTAATGATGTATTTAGACCCCAACATTGGTGATGTAGTTGTTTGAAGAATACAAGATGTGTAAAAATAAACCCGAAAAATGTGTGTACTGTAGAATAAACTTCGGGGAAGTCCCAAGTAGACAGTCATCTTAATAAAGGCCCCAAGAAAATGGTCATCTTAATAAAGGGCCCCCAAGAAGACAGTCATCTAAATAAAGGCCCCAAGGAGATGGTTATCTTAATAAAGGCCCCAAGAAGATGGCCATCTTAATAAAGGCCCCAAGAGAGTGGGCATCATACGAAAAATTCTCTAGAGGAGGGTGGTCTTGAGAGGTCCCAGAGGGTAGTTATATTAGAGAAGATCCCAAGAGAGTGGCCATCTTAAGGACTGTCCCAGAAGAATGGTAGTCCCCGGGAAGGTCCTAGAAGAATAGAAGTCCTCCAGAAGGTCCCAAAAGAATGGCAGTCTCCAGGAAGGTCAAAGAAGAACGGCAGTCTAATGGAAGGTCCTACAAGAAAGGCAGTCCCCTGGAAGGTCCCAGAAGAACAGCAGTCCTCCGGAAGGTCCCAGAAGAATGGCAGTCCCCCATAAGGTCAAAGAAGAATGGCTTTCCCCCAGAAGGTCAAAGAAGAATGGCAGTCCCCCAGATCTCAGAAGAATAGCAGTCCCCTGGAAGGCCCTACAAGAAAGGGAAGGTTCCAGAAGAACATCAGTCCTCCGGAAGGTTCCATAAGAATGGTAGTCCTCTGGATGGTCCCTGAAGAATGGTAGTCCTCGGGAAGGTCCCTGAAGAATGGTAGTACTCTGGAAGGTCCTTGAAGAATGGGAGTCCTACTAGATCTAGGGTTTCACCTCCGCATTTAATTAATAAGGCAAAGAATCATTACAACTGTAATGACTTTAAGATATAACTGTTTAAGTTTTGTGGAATTTGGCTGTGAAAATTGTGATGTCTTGTCCATGAGGTGTTTGTTTATCAATGATGGGTGTGGGTGTCAGTGCCTGTCTCTCACATAGCTTCATAGATGAATGCTTGATTTACACACTCGTTCCTTTCCTGTTACCCTCCTGTCTATCTGTCTCACGAAATCGTAATGACAAGATTGTAATCAAACCATATGACTCTCTGATCGCGGGCTCTATCCCCGCCCGTGGTATGGGTTGTCTGTGTTTGTCTGTGTGTCTATGTCTGTCTGTCTCTATCTCTCCCTTTATTTTTCTCTCTCATCCTTAGAAACACTGGCGTGAACTCAAAAGAGACTACCAAACACACCCACCAGATCAAACACCTACAAACTACCACCATCGGTATTAGCTCTCAGCTCTCTTAAACGCACCTGAATTCATTAAAATATCTAATGAATATCTCTAAATTGGCCCTCGGCTCTGACAAACCCTGTCCTAATTCTGACGGATTATTGCATATTAATGAAATCAAAATTAATTTATAACGTGATGCCTTCAAAATATATAATTAGGCAGCGTCTACTCTGGGTATTGGAGGCGAAATTATTGTAGGGTAATACTGCGATCATAATGATTTCCTGGCTTAATTGAAGCCAGTTAATTTGACCCCGGCAAAAATTGTGCAGCTTTGAGTTGAGTGAAATTATTTCAACACGACCAGGTTTACCTCCCACATATTTAACCTGAGGTTTTATATATATATATATATATATATATATATATATATATATATATATATATATATATATATATATATGTATATATATATATAAGACAACCACTATGAAAAATAGAGAATTCAAGCGCTTTCGGACTTACATTATCAAGGAACTATAGTTCCTTGATAATGTAGTAGTCACGAAAGCGCTTGGAATTCTCTATTTTTCATAGTGGTTGTCTTGCATATTTTGATATCACCTGTTTACTGTGATCTTTTGCATATATATATATATATATATATATATATATATATATATATATATATATATATATATATATATATTGTAACCACGGACGAGTGGTATTTAAACAATAACAACACTGCGACTAGCCGAGAACTCGAACCCATGACGTTTTTGCCTGCCTCATGGTGTGTGAAAATCACATGACGCTCTAACCCAGAGGACCACCCAATCCTACAAGAATCACGCACCCAGTAGAGCTAGGTGTTTTACCGTGATCCGAGGACATACGATAGTGTGGGTGTACTAGCCTCCACAAGCAGTATGATTCTTGTAGGATTGGGTGGTCCTGTAGATTAGAGCATCATGTGATTCTCGCTCACTATGAGGCGGACCAAAACGACATGGGTTCGAGTCCTCTGCTAGTCGCAGCGTTGTTATTGATTAAATACCACTTGTCCGTGGTTACAATAATATATATACTGCTTGTGGAGGCTAGTACACCAAACGGGGAGTAGAATGAAATTAGCTCTGAGGCACCCACACCATCGCATGTCCTCGGATCACGGTAAAACACCTAGCTCTGCTGGGTTCGCATATTGAAATTCTATTCGCTTTCATGATTTCTCGCATTATCAAAGAACTAGAAAAATAATAGGATAGCAGAAAGATTATGAGGCTAAGTTATGACCTCACATATGACCTGACGCCTGACCCAGCATACTGAGCGTGGGAGTGTAGTGAAGAATTTGTCAGGTCACATATCAAGTGAAATTTATGAGTGACATGTCAGATATAACTTAAAATTTTCACAAATTCTATTACTTATAAATGAACCTAACTTATATAATCCTGAACTAATATTCACATTAAAAGCAATACTATTTTTTTGAAACCTGACTCTGTTATATTTCTCACAACCATGGCCCTTCTCGGCCTCTTGAAATTCAATTGGATGGTTAAAATTTATCACATGAATAAACAGAGCATTAGAATTTTGTCCAGTTCTAATGTTATGTTTATGTTTTTGTAATCTTAGTTCAAGGCTTTTTCCAGTTTAACTATAATAAACTTCATTGCATTTTTTTTACAAGGAATCACAGCCATCAGCTTTTTTTTTGACGGGGGAATTTTTGATCAGCTGTTTCTTGATCAGATGTTTCTTGATCAGATGTTTCTTGATCAGATGTTTCTTGATCAGATGTTTCTTGATCAGCTGTTTCTTGATCAGATGTTTTACTGCATCAATACTTTTAGAAGCAGCTTTGATTTTAAAATTCTTAAGTAGAGAAGGTAAATCAAGAAGATCTTCATGGTAAGGAAGAACCGATTGTAAAATGTATTTCTGGCAATTTTAAAAGATTTGTCAATTATTTTTTGGGGGGTATTTTAGATCAATCGCTTTTTCATAAACACACTGCACTTCCACACCTAATGTTATGTACAGGAAGCCCTCCATTGTTTACAGAAAGAAGAAAATATGAAACCTGTTAGATCGCCCAAAAACTGCGTCAAAAAGTCACTTAATATCAAAACTGGTTATAATTATAAGCATATTTTTTTAAAGGAGTGGACTGGTAGGCCAGTGGAAGGCCTCGGTCAGATAGCCAAAATCTCCAGTGGCGGGTCATCATATAATTAAGATCAGCGTCAGGAAACACTTGTCCTGTTTCCTGACAAATCTTATCTAACATAACCTAATCTAGCCTAACCTAACCTAGCCTAACTTAACCTAACCTAACTTAACCTAACCTAGCCTATCCTAACCTAACATAAATTAACCTAACCTAACCTAACCTAGCCTAGCCTAGCCTAACCTAACCTAACGTAACGTAACCTAACCGCGTCAAATCCATACCAACTTATCTAGTGCCATCATGAAGACACATTTACTGGTTGGTGGTTTTCTTGTTAACTTAGTTTAAGTAACACTTGGAGTAACGTAAGACTGAAACGTTAATTTCTCGTTTCATTATACCAAAGTACCGTTAGATTCCAGAACTTTCTAGAACCCTTAGGAGTCACCTAACCCCTAGATATATGTGATGTTTGGTACCTTAAGATGTACTTCGTGATAGACGAGATGATTCAAGTGTATAGCATACTACAGATCTGTATATATTTGTGAAGTTGTCCTGGTTGGTAAGGATGGATTGCTGAGAATTTTTGAGCATTCCAGAGTATTTCTAGAGTTTCCTGAGTATTTCTGAGTATTTCTGCGTGTCCCTGAGTATTTCTGCATGTCCCTGAGTATTTCTGCATGTCCCTGAGTATTTCTGCGAGTCCCTGAGTATTTCTGCGTGTCCCTGAGTATTTCTTACCCCATTCTGACACCCTTACATAACTATTGGAAAGATATTAATTATCAGCGTGGATTTAAGTTAAATTTTCTACTCCTGAAAACAACATGTTAAATATATATAGAACTGATGTTTAGAGTTTAAGGTTAGAAATATATTACTAACCGCATTTTCAAAATACCTCAAGTTGAAAGTGAAAAATGAAAAATATCACATCAAGCTTAAGTTAATACGAAGCTTAAAGTTTGCTATACTTATTTCAAAACATCAATTCATATGAGATTGACATTACTAAACTATTATATTCATTGGCTCTGTTGTAATTATGATTACAACTTATTTTGAAATGTAATTTAGCTTTTCCAAATCTGGATCTCATTATTTATTCATTACCATATAATATTATGTGAGTGAAAGGTAATATTGTATTAAACATTTACACTAATTAGCTTATTGGAAACTGTGATAATTTTAGGAATAAAACGAATAATTTCTGGAAGTGAGACACTGATTTTAATTCGTTTAATCAGTTTGCGAAGATAATTATTAACGTTGTTAATATATGGGTTATTTTAGTTAACACATTAGTTCACCTTGTGCATCAAGGTGCGGCTCTCATCATACAATTGACCACCTAATGTGGCTCACTTAAATAGATAAGTTAGGGACTATTGGTGTATACATCGGCGAGTGTACATAATGAAGGTACATCACTTTAACAGCACATACTTAAGAGGCACCTAAGTACCCCCCGTCTTCTAATAACATGCTCATTTTTCCACTATAATCTACCTTGTCCATAATTACTATCACATTTGATTTGTTTCGTAAGGTGAAGTCCAGGATCTTTCTTTAATTCATGGTATAACTTAACAAATCTTTAAGGACAATTGTGTTGTAGAGGTGTCAGAGGTCATCAAAGATTTGTTAAGTTATACCATGAATTAAAGATCCTGGACTTCACCTTACGAAACAGACAAAGCAAATGCGATAGTAATTATGGACAAGGTAGATTATAGTGGGAAAATGAGCATGTTATTAGAAGACGGGGGAACTTACGTGTCCCTTAAAGAAAAGCCTTAAAGAAGGTATGGGTTTAGAAATGGAAAATACTGAATGTCGAAATATAGATCTAGGCTTTGATATAAAAAATCTTAACAATAACAAGGACAGTAATAGGTATAGTGGTAAAACAGAATGGAGCAGGAAGGGTAAAGAGAAAGGAGGGTCTTTAAAAGTGTATTATACAAATAGTCGTAGTGCTAGGAATAAGATGGACGATTTGAGATTAGTTGCAAGTGCAGGTAACATTGATGTATTTGCCATAACTGAGACGTGGTTCAATACGAAAAATAGGGACATGCGTGCTGAATGTCATATACAGGGTTTTAAATTGTTCCAAGTAGACAGACGTTTCGGGAAGGGGGGTGGAGTGGCACTGTATGTCCGAGATCGCTTGAACTGTTGCATAAAATAGGGAATAAAGTCTGAAATAACACATACAGAGTCTGTCTGGATAGAATTTTCAAAGGGGCATGAAAAATTGATTTTAGGTGTGATATACCGTCCCCCAAACTTAGATAGGGACCAAGGGAGACTACTATGGGAGGAAATTGTTAAGGCCACAATGCACGATAACGTAGTTATTCTGGGTGACTTCAACTTTAGTCAAATTGATTGGAATTTTTTGACTGGGAATTTAGAATCTAACGACTTCTTAGAAGTAGTTCAAGATTGTTTTTGAAGCAGTTTGTGACAGAACCTACAAGGGAAATAACCTGCTTGACTTAGTTCTGGCAAACAAGGAAACCCTTGTTAATAATTTAGAAATTACAGAGGAACTCGGCGCAAGCGACCACAAATCAATTACCTTTGGCATTGAATGGAAGTTTCATAGTACGAATAACTCAGTAACGGTCCCAGATTTTCGCTTAGCAGATTACAATGGACTTAGAGAACACTTATCATCTGTGGACTGGGGTAATGAAGAGAGCTATCAATATGACAGTTTTCTGAACACTATACATGCTGCCCAAGTAACATTTATCCCATATAAAGAAATTAGATCGAATAGAAATGACCCAAAATGGATGAATAATAGGCTCAAATATCTTTTAGGGCAGAAGAAAGGAATTTATAGGCGTATCAAAAGAGGTGAGGGTCATCTTATGAGTCAGTATATTGACATTAAGAGGGACGTTAAAAAGGGGATAAGAAAAACTAAACGGGACTACGAAATTAAAGTTGCTAGGGATTCGAAAACTAACCCAAAAAGTTTTTTCCAGGTGTATAGAACAAAAGTTAGAGATAAGATAGGTCCCCTTAAAAATAATTATGGGTATCTTACTGACAAAGAGAATGAAATGTGCTATATTTTTAATAATTATTTTCTAAGAACATAAGAACATAAGAAAGGAGGAACACTGCAGCAGGCCTGTTGGCCCATACTAGGCAGGTCCTTCACAATCCGTCCCACTAACAGAATATTTGCTCAACCCAATTTTCAATGCTACCCAAGAAATAAGCTTTGACAATTCTATCCACTCATGCGCGAGTCCCACTCAAATCCAACCCCTCTCACTCATGAATTTATCCAACCTAAATTTGAAACTACCCAAGGTCCTAGCTTCAATAACCCTACTAGGCAGACTGTTCCACTCATCAACTACCCTATTTCCAAACCAATACTTTCCTATATCCTTTCTAAATCTAAACTTATCTAACTTGAATCCATTATTGCGGGTTCTCTCTTGGAGAGATATCCTCAAGACCTTATTTATATCCCCTTTGTTAATACCCATTTTCCACTTGTATACCTCGATCATGTCTCCCCTCATTCTACGTCTTACAAGTGAATGTAATTTTAGGGTCTTCAATCTTTCTTCGTAAGGAAGATTTCTAATGCTATGTATTAATTTAGTCATTCTACGCTGAATGTTTTCTAACGAATTTATGTCCATTCTGTAATATGGAGACCAGAACTGAGCTGCGTAATCTAGGTGAGGCCTTACTAATGATGTATAAAGCTGTAATATAACCTCTGGACTTCTGTTGCTAACACTTCTTGATATAAATCCCAGTAATCTATTTGCCTTATTACGTACGCTTAGGCATTGCTGTCTTGGTTTAAGGTTGCTGCTTACCATCACCCCAAGTCCTTCTCGCAATCTGTATGGCTAAGTTCTACGTTATTTAACTTATAAGTGCTTGGGTTATGGACACTCCCGAGCTTCAGAACCTTGCATTTATCTACATTGAACTGCATCTGCCACTTTTCTGACCACGAATTAAGTTTGTCTAAATCTTCCTGAAGTTCTATGACATCTATGTTTGAATCAATTATCCTACCTATCTTCGTGTCGTCGGCGAATTTGCTCATATCACTAGTAATTCCCTCATCAAGGTCATTGATATATATTATAAATAACAATGGGCCTAAGACTGATCCCTGTGGAACACCACTTGTTACAAGTCCCCATTCGGATTTAACCCCATTTATGCACACTCTCTGCTTCCTATTGGTGAGCCATGACTCGATCCATGACAGCACTTTTCCCCCAATGCCATGAGCTGCCACTTTCTTTAACAGTCTCTGGTGCGTACTCTATCAAAAGCCTTACTAAAGTCTAAATAAACAATATCGAATTCTTTATCGTGATCAACAGCCTCAAAAGCTTTACTGAAGAAGGTTAATAAATTAGATAGGCAGGAACGGCCCCTCGTGAATCCATGCTGGGTATCATTAATCAAATTATGGTTATCTAGATGGCTTCTAATAATATCAGCTATAATTGACTCTAGTAATTTGCCTACAATTGAGGTCAGGCTTATTGGGCGGTAGTTTGACGGTAGTGACTTGTCCCCTGCTTTAAAAATAGGAATTACATTAGCCATCTTCCACATATCAGACACTACACCTGTTTGAAGAGATAAATTAAAAATGTTAGATATTGTTAAATTTAGGTTGGATAAATTCATGAGTGAAAGGGGTTGGATTTGAGTGGGAATTGCACATGAGTAAATAAAATTATCAAAGCTTATTTCTTGGGTAGCATTGAAAATTGGGTTGAGCAAATATTCTGTTAGTGGGATGGAATGTGAAGGACCTGCCTAGAATGGGCCAACAGGCCTGCTGCAGTGTTCCTCCTTTCTTATGTTCTTATGTTTAAAGCCCTTTAAGAAAAGCCTTTAAAAAAAAGCTTCCGTAACAAAAATAAATTCACTTTGCAACACTCTCTCTCTCTGAACACATTTCAACACACATCCACTCATCTTCTTTTTTCAACACTAATCAATTATTCAGTCATCCATTTTATTTCCTGTGCCTGGCCATGACTTTTTTCTGGCTAAATAATTACTGAATGGTTATAGACGTATTGTTCAAGAGTGTGTACATCGCAGCTGTCAGCCAAGACAGGTGTGTGACGAGTCTTGACATCCTTACGGTTTATCTGTTTCAAAATACTTGTGTTGTGAAAAAGCCTGATGAAACATATTAATAAGTTAATTAGCGATAAAAATAAAAATTGCCTCAGGTGTGATTGGCAGGAGGAAAAATATAAATTTAATCAAGTATTTCGTACCTGTTTATTATGTAATGTTCTCTTACAGGTGTGTGTGTGTGTGTGTCGTGTGTGTATTTTGTGTGTGTGTGTGTGTGTTTTGTGTGTGTGTGTGTGTACTCACCTAATTGTGGTTGCAGGGGTCGAGTCATAGCTCCTGGCCCCGCTTCTTCACTGATTGCTACTAGGTCATCTCTCTCCCTGCTCCATGAGCTTTATCAACCCTCGCGCATGGGTGGGTGGGGTTGTCAGGGCTTGTTTCTTGGGTAGCATTGCAAATTGGGTTAAGCAAATATTCTGTTAGTGGGACGGATTGTGAAGGACTTGCCTAGTATAGGCCAACAGGCCTGCTGCAGTGTTCCTCCTTTCTTATGTTCTTATGTTAAAACTATGTATGGTTCCTGCCTCCACTTCGTCACTTTCTAGGCTATTCCACTTCCTGACAACTCTATGACTGAAGAAATACTTCCTAACATCCCTTTGACTCATAGGAGTCTTCAACTTCCAACTGTGACCCCTTGTTTCTGTGTCCCCTCTCTGGAACATCTTGTCTCTGTCCACCTTATCTATTCCTCGCAGTATTTTATATGTCGTTATCATGTCTCCCCTAACCCTCCTGTCCTCTAGTGTCGTCAGGCCGATTTCCCTTAACGTTTCTTCGTAGGACAATCCCCTTAGCTCTGGGACTAGTCTTGTTGCAAACCTCTGCACTTTCTCTAATTTACTGACGTGCTTGACTAGGTGTGGGTTCCAAACTGGTGCTGCATACTCCAGTATGGGCCTGACGTATATGGAATACAGAGTCTTGAACGATTCCTTAGTGAGGTATTGGAACGCTATTCTTAGGTTTGCCAGCCGCCCTTATGCTGCAGCAGTTATCTGATTGATGTGTGCCTCAGGAGATGTGCTCGGTATTATACTCACCCCAAGATCTTTCTCCTTGAGTGAGGTTTGCAGTCTTTGGCCACCTAGATTATACTCTGTCTGCGGTCTTCTTTGCCCTTCCCCGATCTTCATGACTTTACATTTGGCAGGGTTAAATTCAAGGAGCCATTTACTGGACCAGGCTTGTAGCCTGTCCAGGTCTCTTTGTAGTCCTACCTGATCCTCAACTGATTTAATTCTTCTCATTAACTTCACATCATCTGCAAACAGGGACACTTCTGAGTCTGTGTGTGTGTGTGTGTGTGTGCTTACCTATTTGTGGTTGCAGGAGTAGAGTCACAGTTCCTGGCCCCACCTCTTCACTGGTCGCTACGGTCACTCTTCCTACTCCATGAGCTTTATCATATTTCTTCTTAAGGCTATTAATGGATCCTGCCTACAGTACATCACTCTCCAGATTGTTCCACTTCCTGACAGCTCTATGACTGAAGAATACTTCCTAACATCCCTGTGAGTCGTCTGAGTTTTCAACTTCCAGTTGTGACCCCTTGTTGCTGTGTCCCATCTCTGAAACATCCTGTCCCTACTCATCTTGTCAATTCCTCTCTCTCCTGTTCTCCAGTGTCGTCAGGTCTATTTCCCTTAACCTCTCTTCGTAGGACATACCCCTTAGTTCCGGGAAAACTCTTGTTGCAAACTTTTGCACTTTCTCTATTTTTTTTTATTTGCTTGACCAGGTGTGGGTTCCATACTGGTGCTGCATACTCCAAGATGGGTCTGACGTACATGGTGTACAGAGTCTTAAACGATTCCTTGTTAAGGTGTCGAAAAGATATTCTTAGGGTTGCCAGGTGCCCATGTGCTGCTGCAGCTATTTGGTTGATGTGCGCCTCAGATGTGCTCGATATTATACTCATCCCAAGATCCTTTTTCTTGAGTGAGGTTTGCAGTCTTTGGCCCCCTAGCCTGTACTCTGTCAGCGGTCTTCTTTGACCTCTAATCTTTGCAATTGGTGGGGTTAAACTCCAGGAGCCAGTTTTTGGACCAAGCTTGCAGCCTGTCCAGATCCCTCTGTAGCTCTACCTAATTTCCATTAACTTGAATTCTCCGCATTAGCTTCACGTCGTCTGCAAACAGGGACACCTCTGAATCTATCCCTTCCATCATGTTATTCCCATATACCAGAAACAGCACCGGCCCTAGGACTGACCCTTGTGGAACCCCGCTCGCCACGGCCGCCCACTCTGACACCTCGCCACATCACGTACATCACTCGTTGTTTCCTTCCTGTCAGGTATTCTCGTGCCCGGAACACGGAGCGCGATCAAGAAATGCGGAGAGTGCCATCCATCCTCCTTCACTACATCGCTTTGGCTAAGGTCCTCAAATGAATAAGATCCCATATTTGTTAATACCATAAACAGGAACATATTATTCAAAATGTTGTGAGTGGAAGGTATATAATACAGACTAGTGTGTGTGTAAACCAGACACATATGCAACGTTTCGCTCTTAATAAAATTATCCAAACGTTGCATTTGTCTTATGTATAGCAACCAAGCTATTGGAATTATTTTTATTGTGGTTATGTATTTTTTTCGCTGTTGGGAGACGGAGGATCGAGCCTCGACCGCTCCTCATGCAGGGCAACAAACACGATTTCGTGGTTATATTACGTTCTTAACATATGACGCTTTGAGCTGGGCAGCACAGTTTCATCAAACTGTTGGTATTTTATCTATGCAGTATGTCTTCAGTATTCTGAATGATCTGAGGGTTAAGCCACTCTTAACATCCGTTGCTCTGAGGGTTAAGCCACTCTTTACATCCGTTGTATCTGAAGGTTAAGTCACTCTTAACATCCGTTGCTCTGAGGGTTAAGCCACTCTTAACATCCGCTGCTCTGAGGGTTAAGCCACTCTTAACATCCGTTGCTCTGAGGGTTAAGCCACTCTTGATACTAGTTGCTCTGAGGGTTAAGCCACTCTTAACATCCGTTGCTCTGAGGGTTAAGCCACTCTTAACATCCGTTGCTCTGAGGGTTAAGCCACTCTTGATACTAGTTGCTCTGAGGGTTAAGCCACTCTTAACATCCGTTGCTCTGAGGGTTAAGCCACTCTTAACATCCGTTACTCTGAGGGTTAAGCCACTCTTGACACTCGTTGCTCTGAGGGTTAAGCCACTCTTGACACCCATTGCTCTGAGGGTTAAGACACTCTTAACACCCGCTGCTCTGAGGGTTAAGCCACTCTTAACATCCGTTGCTCTGAGGGTTAAGCCACTCTTGACACTCGTTGCATCTAGATTTTTTAACTTCATTGTGATACGCCCTTTTAAAAACCAGTATACACATTAGAGACACTAATTCAATGATTAAATGAATAAACAAATATGACTGATTAATAATTAGAAAAATAAGCATTTTGAAGTTTGATAATTGAGTAAATACAACATTATATAAAGTTGGTCTGTATTAAAAACTTTGTGGTCAGTCCTGCCACTGAAGCTTGACCAAGTCTTTTATTTTAATGGTGTGGAAAACACTGTAGATCAGTACAACACATGTACAACACATGTACAACACATGTACAACACTTGAGTGTCTTTATTATGGAGACGTTTCGCCCACTAGTGATTATTAATCCAGTACAGAGAACGATTACTGGAGATTGTGGAGGATGGGGTGGTAGTAGTAGTAGAAGGAAGTAGTAGTAGTAGTAGTAACAATAGTAAGAGTAGCAGTAGTAGTAGTAGTAAGTAGTAGTAGTGGTAGTAGCAATAGTAATAGTAGTAGTAGTAGTTTGATGTGATCAGTCCCTCGGCCTTGAATGAATCTGTGGGAGACTGTGGAAGACGTGAAGTACTAGTCTGAGGTTATCAGTCCCTCGGCCTTGAAAGGAGTTGCTCAGTCTGCTAGTCTTGATGACCAGTTGATAAGAGTCACACCTGAAGAATCCTCTACCATCTTAGAAGACTTTTCGACTCTCCGAAAGTATAAGCATCTTCATATCTTATCAATTTATTATCTTATTATTTATTATATATTATTATATATGCTTTAGTTTTGTATTCAGGTGTTCATTATTTTGATAATCACTGATATAAATCTGCATAGTTGGTTTGTAACATGATTTAAATACATGTATTTTCTTAGTGACTCCTTTGGTAATTATTAACGTCTTAGTTACTTCTTAAGTAAGTACTGTCTTATTAGTGATTACTCAACTGAACATCATGTTCTTAGCGACTCCTAAAGCAATTACTGTGTAAATAGCGTGCTAAAAATATTTAGCATAGACAGGACTCGCAGCAATGGATTTGGTTTGGTAATAGAGTTGTGGATGAGTGGAACAAACTCCCGAGTACCGTCACAGAAGCTAAGACGTTGTGTAGTTTTAAAAATAGGTTGGATAAATACATGAGAGGGTGTGGGTGGGTGTGAGTTGGACCTGACTAGCTTGTGCTACTAGGTCAGATGCCGTGCTCCTCCCTTAAGTGAATGTGACTGATCTGACTAGGTTAAGGCATTGGCTTAAGTCGGTGGGAGAATTGGACCTGCCTCGCATGGGCCAGTAAGCTACTGCAGTGTTGCTGCTTCTTATGTTATGTTCTTAATGAATATTCTTGGACCTGCGAGTTTTACCTTATTGATGATTCATTTTCAATAACAGCAACCAAAACAACATCAAGAACAACCAAAACAACTTCAACCAAAATCACTAATTACAACAACAAAAACATCAACACTACCATCAACAGCAACCATAACACCACCACCATCAACAGCAACCATAACACTACCACCATCAACAGCAACCATAACAACACCATCGACAGCAACCATAACAACACTATCAACAGCAACCATAACACCACCACTATCAACAGCAACCATAAGAACACCACCATCAACAGCAACCATAACAACACCACCATCAACCATAACAACACCATCAACAGCAACCATAACACTACCACCATCAACAGCAGCCATAACAACACCACCATCAACCATAACAACAACACCATCAACAACAACCATAACACCAGGGCAACACCACCATCCATAATCATAACACCAGGACAACAACACCATTAACAACAACCATAACATCACCAGGACAACACCACCATAAATTGAACACCATCAACAGCAACCATAAAACACCAGGACAACACCACCACCAACCATAACATCAACAACCATAGCAACACCAGCACAACAACACAACAACAACCATAAAAACTAAAACAACAACAACGATTGCTTTATTCGGTATTTTCCCCCATGGAGGCCCCGAGGTTTATTAAACCTTGCACATTATACTATTGTATTCTATAATGAAATTCATTTTTGTTATACATTATGAGGAGAGCTTCCGCTGTTGGTGTAACTTTTAATCAAGTCAAGCTGATTATTATAATAAAGTTTGTTGGGGAATGCAAGGTCGTAAAATCAACTTTGTCGGGAAGGTGTGCTTTTAAAGTTGATAAATGAGACACTTACGCAACTTCTGATACACAAATGTTCTACAAGTGTCTCATTTATCAAATTTTCGGTTTTCTATATCATTTAGTCACACTTTTAAAGCTGCTTTGAAAGATGCTTTATCATTAATTTGGTAAAGCTATAGAGCGAAACGTTGTCGCAGGAGAAACTTGCTCTAACACCCGTCTCTTCTACATCAGCTGGAGTCAGGGTGTGTAAATCACAACGCATTTACCTAAGTAAACATTGGTGTATTTCACTGTGAAACAACACCGTCCGTGGAGCCACTGCCGCTAAATTGTCACCGTTAGATTTTCACTGTCATGTTTCTACAGCTTTCTCACTTGTTCCCAGTTTCCTCTTCGCCCATCGAAACGTTCTTATACCCAAAAACAAATTTTTCACGCGGGAATCTCAGACGAGAAAACACAGTAAGTTGTAAACAATCTGCATTTATTAATCAAACCTTTGTGCATTTTACATATTGGTGTTAATGTATGTTAACTGACGTTAAACGTACTTAAGTTGCATGTAAGTGGTACTTGTGGTGACGTATGCGGTCAACTTTACAAGTTTAGGCTTTATGACGAATTTGTGTAGTATATTCACGCGAGTGTGTAATATTCATAATATTTATATTGTGTTTTTTGTTGTGTTTTGAGTATTGTGTTGTGTGTGAATGAGTGTTGTGTGTGTGTATGAGTGTTGTGTTTGTTTATATGTTGTGTGTGTATCGGTGTCGTGTGTATATGAGCGTTGTGTTGTGTATGAGTCTTGTGTATGAGTGTGTGTGTGTGTGTGTGTGTGTGTGTGAGTACTCATCTATATACTCACCTATATGTAGTAGCAGAGATCGATTCTCAGCTCCTGGCCCCGCCTCTTTGCCAGTCGCTACTAGGTTCACACTCCTGGCTTCAAGAGCCTTTCCATACATCGTCTTAAAGCTATGCGTGGATTCTGCCTCTACCACTTCACTCTCCAGTTCGTTCCATTTCCTAATTACTGTGAGGCTGAAGGTATAGTTCCTAACATCCCCATGTGTGTGTGTGTGTGTGTGTGTGTTGTACTTGTGTGTGAGCATGTTGTGTATTGTATATATATAGTGTGTTGTATTGCGTGTGTATTATTGTTTGTTCCTGTTTATGTGTTTTGTTTGTGTTGAGTGTGTACCACTCTCTCCCACATAATCCCATTCTCCTTCCCTCAGCGTGCATCCTCCATCCCTTCCCTACCACAACGGCTCAGCAAGAAAGATGCGAGTGGGGAGCAAATAATGATACGGTGTGAGCCTGGAGAAAGTGAGGTGTGGTGGGCACACCAAGGGCTCAGCCCACTGGTCTCATGCTCTCCTCCTTGAGGTAATTATCTTCCACTGGTCTGCCATGGATCTGCCCCCCGCATAATTAGAACATTTTTCACACCGCCAACCTCCTGGGAAAGGAAGGGGGGAAGGGGACTAGGGTGAAGATGCGAGAGAGATAGAGAGAGGCAGGGAGTCGGGAAGAGAGAGATAGAGAGTTGGGCTAGAGAGTGGCAGGGATTGAGGGAAGAGACCGGGGTTGATGGGAGGAAGAAAGTAAGTAGAACTAGCGAGATAACAGGAGAGACATGGGGTGAAGGTAAGTTAAGTAGGAGGAAAATGAGAGACAGATGGATAAGGACGAAGAGAGGGTAGAAGAGTTAGAAAGGGGAAGGAACAAAGGACGAACGGAAGGAAGGAAGGATTGGAAATAGAAGGAAAGAAGAAGAAAGAGGAAAAGATAGAAGGAATGGAGAAGATGAAACAAGCACTCAAAGGACTGATTAATACTTGAAAACAATAACAAATATTATCAATCACCTAATTTGAAATTAGTTACTGATAATGTCGAGGCTTGCCGCGAGTTCAATCCCCACCAGTACCATGGTTTTTTCAGATTCCCTCAGAGATGCCTGGAGACGAGGATGCTACTAGCAACACAGCCCCTTACATTCTAAGTAATAAACTAGACTTCCTCCGGTCGCATCCCGATCCAAGTAAATGTTTCTCCCGTGTGTCAACAACCCGAACCTCCTTTACCCTAAGGCAATTAAACGGAAGAACTGATGATTTGAAGCCTACCAGAAGAATCATTCAAAAGTCATCACATGGAAACTTATGAAGAATTAGACACATGTGCAACATCTGGATGTTGCAATGTGTTTAATTCTTTATATTTTTGGGTATTATATACCATTTATGTATTCCATTGTAACTTATATCAAGTAAACAGATCGAAACCAAACCTAACATTCCACTGAGTAAGGTATTCTCTAATTATTGCATGGAATCTAATATAATTTATTTAAAAAAAAACTGGCACACCATGGTTTACTCAAGGCAAACAAGATAAACCTTTCTTTGAGCAATATAAACCAATGCTTTTAGTTTGAAGACGTTCAAAAGATGGTAAATAAGACGCATGTGCAACAGTCATTTTTTTTTTCTGAAAAGTTTCGCCCTCTCAGCAGACTTCTTCAGTTGAATACAGGTGAACGTAACTCTGGGGACAGTAGATAAAGTACTTTTGAGGTGATCAGTATACCATTAATATATCCTTCAAAAGTTGTATTCTCAAATTATCGCATGGAAAAAAAATTCCACAAGTCTTGAATAAACAGATTGGCATCTTTACAACGCAACAAGACCTTCCTGTGAGTCACATCAGTGTTGAACATGATTATGAACCTTCCTGTGAGTCACATCAATGTTGAACATGACTATGAACTTTTCTGTGAGTCACATCAGTGTTGAACATGATTATGAACCTTCCTGTGAGTCACATCAGTGTTGAACATGATTATGAACCTTTCTGTGAGTCACATCAGTGTTGAACATGATTATGAACCTTCCTGTGAGTCACATCAGTGTTGAACATGACTATGAACCTTTCTGTGAGTCACATCAGTGTTGAACATGATTATGAACCTTCCTGTGAGTCACATCAGTGTTGAACATGACTATGAACCTTCCTGTGAGTCACATCAGTGTAGAACAAGACAGTGTTGAACAAGACTATGAACCTTCCTCTGAGTCACATCAGTGTAGAACAAGACAGTGTTGAACAAGACTATGAACCTTCCTCTGAGTAACATCAGTGTAGAACAAGACAGTGTTGAACATGACTATGAACCTTCCTGTGAGTCACATCAGTGTAGAACAAGACAGTGTTGAACAAGACTATGAACCTTCCTGTGAGTCACATCAGTGTAGAACAAGACAGTGTTGAACAAGACTATGAATCTTCCTCTGAGTCACATCAGTGTAGAACAAGACAGTGTTGAACAAGACTATGAACCTTCCTCTGAGTAACATCAGTGTTGAACAAGACAGTCGAAAGGGTAAATCACAAATTATCGCATGATAACCAATATTTAATTATTTTTTTTCACAGTTCCTTCATCAAAATTTGGCAAATTGAGAATCATACTTCTCAAAATCAATCAAAACTTCCTCTACGTAAGCTAGAGGAAGACTTTTTTTCTATAGTTATTGTACGGAAAACAATGTGGTTAATAAAACTGGCAGATGCAAACAGAGACGAAAATTAGTGCAAAATGTTCCTTTGAACAGAACCCGCCATTACTCAAAGTTTGAAGCCATTCAGAACAGGCATTTCCCAGTTATTGGTCGGAATCCTGCAAATTCATCTTTTATTAACTAGGTTAGTAAATTGATAAAGCTGCATATGCATATCCGAAATTTACAAGTTACCATCTTATCCAGAGATTCATCATCTATTGAATATTAAACTGATTTTGAACTTAGAAGGTGCAGGGTGTTTCGGGGGTCAACGCCCCCGCGGCCAAGTTCTTGACTGTCATAATCAACCTATTTTAGGGGAAAATACCAAATTATATTAAAATTAAAATTGGCAGAGTGACACACATTCCAATAACAATTCCAATATTCTATCAAGTTAGATACACCAGTGTCAAAAGTTTGAAGCCTATCAGGTGAGACATTATCAGAGTATCGCACGGCAACCAAAACCAGAGGGAATCTGCAAGTTCTAATATTTGCGTGAAAACTTATCCTAAAACGTAGAGCATAATGGAGAAGCACTGGAGGATGTAGAACAGATATTAAAGCTTACAAAAGCATTGATACACACACCAGTACTTTGTATATTAAATACATATACGTCTGGTACGACTGGTAGTATGGAAGTACGTCTAACAAAAGCAAACCTTTTCTTAAAGATACAGCACACACACAGACCTTTTTCTAAACGTATAAGTGTACACACAGACCTTTCTTAAACATATACAGACCTTTTCTTAAATATATACGTAAAACGCACACATACCTTTTTCTTAACATATATAGCCACACACAGACCTTTTCGTAAACATCTAAAGCACACACAAACCTTTTCTTAAAAACGACGTGGTATCTACAAGTATTTGATAAAGCTTCTTGTAGGAGAAACATCGATTCTCTCCAACTTCTGGGGCTGCACATCATTGCAAATAATTGCAACGTCAAGTACCCACCAGAGTGCACCATATAAATACTTATATAACCAGCAGTCAACTGATGTGAAAGTTTGACTCCCCATATGATAAATATCCTGAAGGAGGGAAACGTTCCTCAATAAAAGATTTGTGTCTTTCCCTTATTACTGTTGGCAGTATGCCATTTGCATCCCCCCAAATTGCTCTTAGTTTATTTTCCCAATGTAAACAACAGGATTTACACAAACAATATCAAAGAAAACAACAGATTAACGAAAGGTTGAAGAGAGAGTAATGAGAGGACAACTATAGTTCAAATGCAATAATAAAACTCAATAAAAAACAACGAGGGGAAATAAAACCGCTCGCCTTACCAGAAACATGAATAAAGCGGATGGGAAATGTAGAAATGAAGGAAGGTGAAAATTATTCATGGGGAAATGAGAGGGCAGGGAGGGGCGGGGAGGAGAGGCTGGTGGTGCGGAGAAATTTACATAGCATTGGTAGAATTTATGTGACCACCAGACAAGCACTGGGCCCGCACTCAGAGCCCTCCCGAATTGGAACGTGGGGGGGAAGGGTAGAGGGTCCTAGAGCAGGCGCTGGGGAACGCTAGGGAGTCTCGAAGAGCACCAGGGAACGTCGGAGAGCACCAGGGAACGTCGGGAGTATCAGGGAACGTTGGAGAGGCCCAGGGAACGTCGGAGAGCACCAGGGAACGTCGGAGAGCACCAGGGAACGTCGGAGAGCACCAGGGAACGTTGGAGAGCACCAGGGAACGTCGGAGAGCACCAGGGAACATAGGAGAAGCAGGAAACGTCAAAGCACGAGGGAACGTTGGAAAGCATTAGAGTACGTCAAGGAATACTAGAGCCAGTAAAGAAGATCACGGTACATTAAAGAATGTTTAGAAATATTTGGGCACTTAGGAACACAGAGAAACACAGCGGAATATCGAGAAACACTAATGAACGTGTGGAAACACTAGGACCACTAAGGAACGTGGAGAAACACTAGGACCACTTAGGAACGTGGAGAAACACTAGGACCACTTAGGAACGTGGAGAAACACTAGGACCACTAAGGAACGTGGATAAACACTAGGACTACTAAGGAACGTGGAGAAACACTAGGACTACTAAGGAACGTGGATAAACACTAGGACTACTAAGGAACGTGGTGAAACACTATGACCATTAAGGAACGTGGTGAAACACTATGACCATTAAGGAACGTGGTGAAACACTATGACCATTAAGGAACGTGGTGAAACACTATGACCATTAAGGAACGTGGAGAAACACTATGACCATTAAGGAACGTGGAGAAACACTATGACCATTAAGGAACGTGGAGAAATACAAAAAAAAAAAGTTAGGCAGTGTCGTACACAAAGGAGATCTTTTGGCTCACTGCCTGTCTAATTGATTTTAAACCAATAGTTAATTAAAAAATGTTGAAAATATTTCTGGTTTTTTTTTTAAGTTTTAATCCAGGTAGTTATTTCAGTCATACCTTTCCAATTATTTTTTTCCCCATTCCCGATCTTGTTTTCTCTTCCTAGCATTTGTTAGTGCAGCTTAGAAGGTTCTGAGTAACAACTCAGGGGATCTATGACCACGATATGCTTTACTAATCCTCCTAGCTACACTTGTTAGGTTCCGTAGTCGTGGATAATTTACAGTACTCACGAAATCGCAATGAGACGATTGGAAACAAACCATACCAAGGGTGGGGTTCGAACCCGCGGTCTGGAGTTTTGAGACTCTCTGACCGCGGGTTCGAATCCCACCCGTGGTATGGTTTAATTTACAGTATTGACGATGGTGTTTGTTTACGTTTGCGATCTGTGAGCAAGTCCTCAGTGGTGGCACCTAAATCATCATTAAACTTATGTGTGTTCCAGTGGCCTCGTGATAATTATTCTATTGATCTAAACAGTTAATGATGTTATATCTGTGGTGTGGGATAAGAATAAGTATTTTTCCTTCTGTATTTATCTCCTTAATTGCCGGAAATATTAAGATTGATAATTGTAAATCTTAAGAAATAATGTCAAGTAGGTTAGTCCATTTCAGACCCCCCAAAAATACACTTGCAAAAGCACTTACAATATTATTCTTACATACTTGTACGATTTCCGGGGTGTTCGTTACTCGGGGGTCCACTGTATATATTAAATGTCTTTGTCTTCTCCTCATTATTATCTTCCATTCTGTATCTTTTTCCTACTTACCCATCTTTCTTTTCCTCTTCCTTGCCTTCTACTTTATTCTTACCTTCTTACCCCCCACCTCTTCTCTGTTTCCTCCCTCTCCTTCATCTCTCTCTTTTTCTCCCCTCCTCCTTTTTCCCCTTCCCCCTTATTCCTACTGTTGTTCTTCTCCCCTTTACTATGACGGTAATTAAACCTTTTCAAGAAATATTAGCGTCATTTTAATTAAGTTTATTCTGTGTTCTAACAAGTTCACAACACATGCTACACGCTGCTCAAAAATGATCACGTCTCTGGGGTGACAGTCAAGACTCACAAGGTTAATCTCTGCAGGGAACTAATTGTTCTGTGGGGATGGTCAGCTGTGGTGTGCTTTTGATCCCAGTGAAACATGCAGGTGTGGGAGAGCTGGGAGGAGGGGGAGGGGAAGTCGCATCAAGTTGATAACCCTCCCCCCCCCACCCCCTTTATATCACATGAAAAAAAGCTCAAATGTTGTGCAAATTCTGACCTCTAGGGGGCGTGCCTTGGTGCTGACGAAAGGCTCTTGATACAAGGAATTGGAGCTGACTTTTTCTTCCTCGAATCAAACCTGAATTTTTCTCATTCCCCAGATCTGTTAAGACCCTTTCAGTTTCAGCGCTTCCCCATAAATAACAATTAATATGAATTAATATGATTAATATGAACGTGTCTCATTAAATGAATATTAAGGAAGTAGATCAATCGCGTACTCAAAATATTTTCCAAGTTACTCTCCTTAAATAGGAAAGTCTGGGTAGACCTCTGACTGTGCGGAAGGCCTATTTGTATAATATATATTAACTATGCAATGTTGCAAGAGTACATTATCACCATTAATTATATTTGCTTGACTTACTGACTTTAAAGGACTTGCTTTGTGTGGGCCAGTAGGCCTTCTGCAGTGTTCCTCCATTCTTATGTTCTTATGTTCTTTAGATATTTTTTATCAAGAGACTGGAAGGCGAGGCCATATTCTCATTAATAAGTATAAGTATAGGAAGGTCAACGATCCCTTTTTATACCAAGTGTTTGAGAGCTTTTAGCCTTATAGTAGGAAGGAGAAGAGGAAGAGAGTGTGTCAGTGAGAGCTCTGCCCAGGCAAGAGTAAGAGGAAGGCAGTTGTGTCATGAGCTGTTCCTGAGAATATCTGGTTAGGTTAGGTAAGGTTCGTCAGGAAACAGGACAAGTATTTCCTGACGCAGGTCTTTGGTGCCGTTGATTCAGTGTAAGCGCTGTGGAGTAATGCGAGTACACTTAAATATTCCCCAGGAACGATGTCCTGGCACGGGTCTTTGACAGATGGTGACCCGTTACTGGCTCCCGGAGTGTCGGAGTTAGTACCGGGTGTTTTACTCGTAGGAGGCCCCGAGTTATCGTTTACTAAGACATAATACACAAACAAAACGGTTGCAACTACGGGGGTACGAACTCGGGGCCTCCTACGAGTGAAACACCATGTAATATGCGAGTACAGTTCCCTGAACTTGCTCCTTTCAATATTTCAGCACCGATTTCTGCTACGGTGTAACTGTAATTAATTTAGAAGAATATCTGAAACACTATTATTGCAGCCTCTTTATTTCAGTTAATTACTGTAATTTTAAGCTAGTCTTCCAGTTTTCCCATTAACCTGAATCTATAAATTCTTCCTCTTTATACATTATTACTACTCCTGTAGTTATTGGTATATTGGTAGCATGCTGTATTGTACATGATTATTATCTGTATTTTACATGCTTATCTGTATTTTACATGATTATCTGTATTATACACTTTTATTATCTGTATTTTACATTATTATTATCTGAATTATATATTTGTATAATACATGATTATTGTCTGAATTATACATGATTATTATCTGTATTTTATATGATTATTATCGATATTACACATGAATATCTGTATAATTCATAATTATTATCTGAATTATTGTGGTGGAAGCGTGACTGAGTGACATAATATAGTAGTGAAAAATAAGCCAGGGTGGGTAGACAAGTGAACCCCACTACAGTGTTTGGGTAATTGGCGACTAATTACTTATAAATTATGATTAAGTAATTAAGCCAGACTGAAAGCCGTGGGGCTACACCCTTATGGCCTGACATGGTAAAAGAAGACGGGGTAGGTCTATTGTAAAGGAAGACTGGGTAGGTTTATTGTAAAGGAAGACTGGGTAGGTCTGTAGTAAAGGATAGGTCTGTAGTAAAGGAAGAAAAGCTAGGGCTACAGCAAAGAAAATCTAGATAAGTCTATGGAAAAGGAAGATTAAATAGGCCTATGATAAAGGAAGACTAAATAGGTCTATGATAAAGGAAGACTGTATAGGCCTATGGTAAAGAAAGACTGAATATGTCTATATAACTAAATATTAACCAGGCCTATGGTAAAGGAAGACGGAATAAGCCTATGGTAAAGAAAGATTAGGTAGGCCTGTGGTAAAGGACGACTGAGTAGGTTTATAGTATAGGAAGATTGGGTAGGGCTATGGTATAGGAAGATTGAGTAGGCCTATGGTATAAGAAGACTGATTAGGTCTATAGTTTAGGAAGAAGTGGAAGTAGGAAATGCAAATTTGGCAAAAAATTTAATTATTTGTTTTTAAAAATTCTCCAAAATTTTGCATATAGTGACCATACATGCTCAGAATGTGCTAGTTGACATAGATGCTGAGAATGTGCTAGTTGACATAGATGCTTAAAATGTGCTAGTTGACATAGATGTTTAGAATGTGCTAGTTGACATAGATGCTTAGAATGTGCTAGTGACATAGATACTTAGAATGTGCTAGTTGACGTAGATGCTTAGAATGTGCTAGTTGACATAGATGTTTAAAATGTGCTAGTGACATAGATACTTAGAATGTGCTAGTTGACGTAGATGCTTAGAATGTGCTAGTTGACATAGATGTTTAGAATGTGCTAGGTGACATAGATGCTTAGAATGTGCTAGTTGACATAGATGCTTCGAATGTGCTAACTGACATAGATGCTTAAAATTTGCTAGTTGACATAGATGCTTAGAATGTGCTAATGACATAGATAATTAGAATGTGCTAGTGACATAGATGCTTAAAATTTGCTAGTTGACATGTGCTAGGTGACATAAATGCTTAGAATGTGCAAGATGAAATAGATTTTTTTGTGACCCCAAGGTTAAATAGATTCTTGGAATGGAAAGGATTTAATAAATACTTGGAATGGGCAGGATTTAATAGATTCTTGGAATAGCCAAATTGAATAAATTTTGGGAATGGGCAGGACTTAAATTATTCTTGGAATGGGCAAAGTTTAAATTTTTTTGGAATAGGCCATGCCCATTTCTGAGTCAGGAAATGGGCATGGGAATAATTAATTCTTAAAAAGTTCAAAGCAAAATAGATGTTTACAAGGTGAAAGTCATACATTCGAGAAGAATGGACAAAATAATTAAAGATACTAAGAATGGGCAATAAATAATAATCAGAATGGGCAAAACATAGATACTTAGAATGGGCAAGGTTAAAATAGATAATTAGCACCCAAGTCCTGGAAAATATCTGAGAAATAGTATTCGTAAACACGTACGTAAATATCTCGTAAGGAGATTTTACATTGGGAAATCTGTATACGTTCAAAAATAAGCATTATATTTCCAGCACAATAATAATTTTAATAATTGTTATTACAATAAATTATAAAAAATATAGCATTTCTATTAATGCCATCGGTAATTATACTACTACTACTCCTACTGCTACTACTACTGTTGCTACTACTACTACTACTGCTACTACTACAACTACTACTACTGCTGACTACTACTACTACTACTACTACTACTACTACTGCTACTACTACTACTACTACTACTACTACTACTATTACTACTACTACTACTACTACTGTTACTACTACTCCTACTGCTACTATTACTGCTACTACTACTACTACTACTACTACTACTATTAGTACTACTACTACTACTATTACTGCTGCTACTACTACTATTACTGCTGCTACTACTACTACTACTAATAATAATTAATAAAGTGGGAAGCTGCTTTTATAATACTATTATTACCACTACTATTACTACTATTACCACTAGTACCACTATTACTGCCATTACTACTACTAGTACAATTATTGCTACTTTTATTACTATTGATACTATTACTGCGTTTACCACTATTGCTACTATTGTCATTATTACTATTAGTTCTACTACTATTACTATTATTATTACTACAGTTGGCACTATTATTATTACTACTATTACTACTACTACTAAGAATAGCAACAACAACAACAATAACTGCACTTATTTCCTGTGAATGATACGAAATTCTGATAAACATTTTGCACTCTGGCAGTATTGTTGTCTATTTCTTTGCCAGAAGAAAATTTTAAAATTAAAAAAAGGTGAAATTTGCTTTCTGTGCACCTCGGTAAAATTAGGTTTCTGTGCACAACCACAACATTGGGTTTCTGTGCACCTCTGTAAAATAGCTCAGCGGAGAAGGTGTAAGGAGAAAAATCCTGTGAAAATTGGCAGACAGGAAACGAGAGTTGAATCGCCTGCTGAAGGACTCTCTCAGGGAAGGAGGAGACTCGACACAGCCAATTAGGCGAATTTGATGAAAATCACCTGATTATAAAAGGCCTTGAAAGTGTAAAAGTTTTGGAGATGGCGCGGCAAGCTATTTAAACTACCTAGAAGCAAGTGAAGGAAGGTGGTAGGTATTGAATGAAGAGGGAATGAAGTGAAAGAAGCGAGAAGTTAGTTGCTGCAGTGATTTAATGACAATACGTACTTCTAACAACAACGTTAGATATAAGATAAATAATGGATGAAATGAAAAGGTTGATACTTGATCAAATAAAAGGTAAATAACTGATGAAAAAGTAAATAATGGATGAAAAAGTAAATTGATGAACTAAAAAGTAAATAATTGATAAAATAAGTAAATAATCGTTGAAATAATGGGTAAATAATTGATGAAATAATGGATAAATAATTGATGAAATAATAGGTAAATAACTGATGAAAAAATGTAAATAATGAAATAATAGGTAAATAATTTGATGACATAGTAAATTTATAAAACAAGGGGTAAATAATTATAACTAATAAAATAAGAGCCAATATTAGGGGCAGTAAATGCCGAAAAGTGGGAAAAAAGACATCTTAACTGAAGACATTTCGGTCCTGGGACCTGGATCACGTTAAATACATTTGAAGGTCCCAGACCAGTAAAGTCTTCAGTAAAGATGTCCTAAGTGAACGTATTTGTGTTTTTTCCCTTTAAGAGGTAAATAGGGTGTAGGTAACCCTTCAAGAAGGTCTCTGGAAGTTTCAAGGTTTTTACCTTAAGGGAGGATTCATTGTAGCTCGTTAAGGGTGCTTGTAATCCAGGTATATACGTTAAGGATGCTTGTAATCCAGGGAGATACGTTCATTGTGCTTGTAATCCAGGAAGATACGTTAAGGATGCTTGTAATCCAGGGAGATACGTTAAGGATGCTTTAATCCATGGATATACGTTTATTGTGCTTGTAATCTAGGAAGATACGTTAAGGGTACTTTTAATCCAGGAAGATACGTTAAGGGTGCTTGTAATCCAGGGAGATACGTTCATTGTGCTTGTAATCCAGGAAGATACGTTAAGGGTGCTTGTAATCTAGGAAGATACGTTAAGGGTGCTTGTAATCCAGGAAGATACGTTAAGGGTGCTTGTAATCCAGGAAGATACCCTTGTAGTTGAGGGGTTGTCTATGCAGGACGTGATGCATGTAACCATACAAAAAGGACCTCTTGTAGTTGGTCCAGGGCTCTTCACTCGAGGATGTTAAGCTCATTTTCTTTCTTGAATTAAACACGAATATTTCCTATACGAAATTTAGCCAAAGGCCTTTTGAAGGTCGTGAAACATGCAACCCACCCATCTTCACTTTACAAGTCTGAACTTTGTCATCTATTGAATTTAGTTAAAAGTGGCAGGATTATACAGCTATGTGCCCATTCTGTTCAAAATTAAAGGTTTTAAGTTGATTATGTAACCTCCAGCATTGTTTTGTAGTTGAAGTTTCGTCTGTCTGTCTGTCTTTGAACCCTCCATTGCTGGGTCACCTTACCTTGATGACGGGGTTTGAACCTTCTCTGACCACCAATATTGGGTCAACTTTCCGTGGTGTCGCGGTGTGAACCGACTTATGTTTTTGACTAAAGATCCAGCAAAGCGCTTTAAGTCTACATAGCAAAGAGGAGTTTTTCCCCAATGACTTCTATAGTCTGTAACTTGAAACGAATATTGAACATAGTTTGGTCTATGATTTATGGATTTAAATTGTTTTAAACATATCGTGAATAAAAAAGTAATAGGACAACAAATTAGTCAATATTGGTTAGGTTAACACATTGATGTTGTGGGAAGAATAATGTAACAAAGTAGTAGTAAAGAGACACAAACAATAAAAGGAGACCTTTATTAGTACGAAGTGTCACCTATATCAGACTATCAAATACTGTATCCAGTATTTGATAGTCTGCAGGTGACACCTTGTGCTTCATGTGTCTTTTATACCAAATTGGTCTTGATAGTATCAAATTGTCCTAAAATTGGCAATGATGGCTGTTTATTAATAATTTGGAGTTCACATTAAAAACGCTGACTAACCACAATGATTTGGTGCTACGTAAACAACTTGGTATATCAACTTAATTTTTTTTTAAGATCGAGGGCGCTATTTTTACAGTTTCCAGTCTTTCTGTCAGCTCTCCTGTCTCTATCGCTAAATTTTAGATACATTAGTGTCGTCTTCCAGAGTGTCCACACTGAGATTATTTTACCTCGTTTCTTTGCCTATGATGTTTCTGATTACATATTTTTTTAAACCTTTCTGTCACAGCTGTGTGGTTTAAGATCTTGTGACGATGCCTCTCTTCTCTCATTTCGTTATTTGTATCAGGATATCTTGAAATTCATTATTGAGTTTCTATCATATCTCCCTGATGGTTACCATAATCTTCCCATTTGCCTTCAATCTGAATATAATTTATAATTAGATTTTTTTCCTTATGTAATTGTGCAGTAGTTGTTAAGGTATTTTCGTATTGTTTTTCAGCGTCCCTCCCGATTGTACGGTATTCCTTCCTAGCCAATCTATACTATTCTTTGTTTACTATTGTCCCTCTTGTTCTACATTTCTTCCATACTCTTTATTATTTTTTTTTACTATCGTGAAGTTCTTATTGAATGATTAGTTGTCTTTCTTATTTTCCTTCCTCTCTTCTTATATTGGAATGAATCTTCACATGATTTCTTTTAAGTTCTGTGTAAAAGAGACCATGTCCTGCATTACGTTTTCATTCAGTTCGCTGCCAAAGTTTACGTTCGAATGTAAGTTCTTTGACACTGTGTTCTTTAGTACTGTATTTCACGTCTCTCTTCCTCATGTCTCATTTACTGCCTAGTTAAAGTATCCTAAGTTAAGGAGGTTTGGTTGACTGATTCCTGTTAATGCTTAAATCACTGTGATATTATTTCTGGCTTTATTGCCAATGTTTACTTGCTTGTCTTCCATTGCTTGCAATGGATGAGTATATTATTGCTAACATTATCTTTATTCTTCATATTTTTTTGTCCGGAAAATACAAACTGGGAAAACTGCACTTTATAATAGTCTTTCTAACCCCGTTGTTTTTCGATTAATAAAACACCCTCTCCACCCCCTCTGTTATATTTCTCATATCATTTAGTATTCCCTGGGAAATATTGCATCCGTTATTGTCCCAGTTTATATATATAAATTTTTATATATATATATATATATATATATATATATATATATATATATATATATATGTGAGTGTGTGTGTTTATTTCCGTTTTATCTCTAAATTTCTCTGCTTGGTTGGATATTCAGTAAGCGTTTATGCTAGAAGGGTGAGGATGGAAGAAGTCTTGTTACGTTTTGGGGATGTGGATTTAATTTAGTATGGGGTAAGGAAAGGAAGTTTTTTTTGGGATGGATATATTATCCTGGCAAGGGGGGTAGGTGTCAGTGTGAGGTGGTGGTGTTATAAGGTACCCACGCTGTTTGATCAAATCTCTGTTGCCTTCAGCGGAACTCTTGGATTCTTCCATTCCGTTTTGTACGTCTCATACTGCATTCTTTATTGAATTTAATGTATTTCCTCAGATTTTTTTCCAATATTTCCTCCTCACTGGAGGGAATTCCTCAAATCGGATTAATTTTTCAGTTCAAATTTGCTTTAATCTTTTAAGTTCCTGATATTTCCATCTTTTTTTTTTTGTTACTTTCATTTTAAATATTCATTAGATATTTTCGTTTCCGTTTGCTTATTGTCCCTGTTTTATCTTTCTGTTTTCTTTAACCTTTTCGTTTTTCTTCTACAATTTGCCTATTGCCTCATTTGTTGCAATTGTTATTACTGAGAGTTTCAGTTTTTTTTTATAAATGATGTATTATTTGAAGAATAAGAAACACGTACAACCTCAGGGTATCTTACAGCGGTAGCGTTACGCTTGTGCAGCGGGGGATTCAGAAGCGTACAGGCGTATTGAAGAAGTAATTTTGAGGTGATCAGTCCCTTAGCATTATTATTATCATTATTATTATTGCTATTGTTATTGTTATTATTATTGCTATTATTATTTTAATTATTACTATTATCATTGTTATTATTTTTGTGCTTGTTATCATTATTATAATTATTATTATTATTATTATTGCTGTTTTGTTTTTGTTAGTGTTATATTCACAGTGAGGCGCGAAACCCGAAAGGGTTTTGCAGACACAAGTTAGAGACCGAGCTTTTATTGTTACTACGCTTCCCTGTGTAGAGCTTTATCAAGTCTTGACTTGGTAAAGCTCTACACGGAACTTGATCATGTCAAAGACTTTTAATTACTAATTGTCATCAATCACTATGTTAGAAAAGACAAAACTGATGTTAACTCTATAACACTTTTTTTTAAGTGTGTGTGTGTGTGTGTGTGTGTGTGTGTGTGTGTGTGTGTGTGTACTCACCTAATTGTGGTTGCAGGGGTCGATTCATAGCTCCTGGCCCCGCCTCTTCACTGGTCGCTATTAGGTCACTCTTCCTGACCCGTGAGGTTTATCATACCTCTTCTTAAAAGTGTGTGTGTGTGTGTGTATGTGTGTGTGTGTGTGTGTGTGTGTGTGTGTGTGTTGTTAGGGCAGGATGAATCTTCTTTCCATTCTCTATCTCTTGCCTGTCTTAACCCCAGCCTCCACTAACAGTAAGAGAGAGAGAGAGAGAGAGAGAGAGAGAGATAGTGAGAGAGAGAGAGATAGTGAGAGAGAGAAATAGTGAGAGAGAGAGATATATATAGATAGAGAGAGAGAGAGAGAGAGAGAGAGAGAGAGAGACAGACAGACAGACAGACAGACAGACAGACAGAGAAGAGAGATAATAATATATGGGAAGACTTTATTTCCCCTATCTAGTACATCTGCTGCAGGAGAGAGAGAGAAGAGAGAGAGAGAGAGAGAGAGAGAGAGAGAGAGAGAGAGAGAGAGAGAGAAGGCAAGAGCGAAAGCAAGAAAGAAGGCTTGCTTATCAAAGAGAAAGTCACAGTGCTACAATGATTCCCCGGCCAGAAATCCAGAAATAATGAAGTCGGCGGTTCAACGCTGCCCGGGGGACCTGCGCTCACCCTGTAACAATGCCTTCGTCCACATGTCGACAAAGGACTGCAAAGAAAATATTTTTCGCCCCAAATGACAACACAAGAATGAAGTGAGAGGCGCAGGGTGTTGCCAGGGGACGATGATTATCAGAGAGCCTTCTGCCAGGGTGACTCTTCTACCAGCATTCTTCCTTTGTGTTGTAGATAAGATTTCCCTATTGGTGTATCAAAGGGCTAGAGAGAAGCTCCCTATGTAGGGGAGAGTAAAGGAGAGAAGGGGAAGGGGGGATAAGGGAGGGAAGGGGCAGTGCACTAGCTAATTTCCCTTATTGATGGTCTCGCGTTTTATTGTGGTTTCAAGGAAGATGAGGAAAAAATGAGAGGACACACGGAAGTTGAAAGAACGAACGAGGAAGTAAAAGGAAATGGAATGAAGAGACTCCGACGAAGGAAAGAGAGTGAAGCCCCCCAAAAAAATAAGATAGAGAAAATAAAAGTATGCAGGAGAGGAGACAAAGGCAGGATGGTAGGGAGGGGGGGGGGGGCAAAAGTGTGTTATATCCTGCGGGGGTTTATGGTGGATAACCGGGACACAATGCAAATAAATTGACTCTTGCTGCAGTCCCGGCGGGAGAGTAATGGCCGACATTACATTACTGTTACTCAAATATTTACGCCGCCCGGACCCGACGTTTCGCTCGTCTTTTTTTACGCTGTAATTCCCTCATTAATTTCTGAGTTGATTAATCACGCGCTGTTTATGTTTGTTGTATTTGTTTATTAATTTTTTTGGTAGGGAAGTCTTTTTTTATATTGATTTGTTTGGTGGGGAGGTTTTGTTTGTCTTGATTGGTGGGGGAGGTTTTTTGTTTTGATTTGTTTTATGGGAAGGTTTTGTTGTCTTGATTGCTTGGTGGTGAGGTTTATGCTGCTTTATTTATTGCTTGATAAGATCTTGTGTCTCATGATTTATTGGTAGGTTGGGAGGTCTTGTTTTTTATTGATTTATTTGGTTGGGCGGTTTTTTGTGTCTAGCTTGATTTGATTTGTTTTTTTTAATTTTACAAAAATATTTGTATAATTAAAAAAAATCTATACTTTGCTGTCCACAACTTAGAGCATTAAAACATAAAAAAATAAAAAGATATACAAGAAAATGGGTTCCGGAGCTGAAAAAAATTACGAAGACAGATCAAAAACCCTCGTGATGTCCTCAGAAGACAAAAAATATATATGGTTTTGAATGTGATTTTTTCTTCTTCTTGTGGTTGTGTTCTCAAGTAGCTGCAAAGGTTAAGGGACGTTTGTTAGGAAGAGTAAATAAATCTATATTTCAAACCACGTGTTGCACTGAGTACAGCTTTATCTAGTGACACATGTTGCAATGCAGACTAATATAGGTGAGTTGGGAGGGAAATAGGTGAGTGTTAGGAGTCACTGATGGCAGTGATGTGCTCTGGCGCTGAGGGCCACCTGTACTTGTTGGGTGGGGTTTGAATCCATGGCGAGCGAACCCTTAAACTCACTGACCGAGTGGTTAACTCACTGGCCTGTGAGTTTTAGGTCTCACTTGCCATGGGTTCGATCCCCACCCGTTCAGTGATTTGTTGGGCAAATGGTTTGGCAATGCTAATTGCCCCGTGATTCTGCTCTATGGTGTTCGAGGTCTGTGTAGTTGCTATCATCTTTCCTTCGGTATTGGTCGCTGTAAAGTGTACCGTTCCTGTTGTAGATTCTGAGGCTTATCGCCCTAGCGGGATCAGTCAGGTTGTTGGTACTGGAAGCACAAGTTCAACATAAGCACCACAGCCCGGCTGATCAGGAACTGACTTAAGGAACTGATCAATGTTCCCTCTGGAAGGCATCCAGGGGTCTCTGGTCCTCTGTAAAAAAAAGTTTTGATTGACCTCACGGTTCTAATACTTTGTAAAATTTACAACTCATCCACATGAATCAGAGGTACAAAAAAATATGCCCTGAAAACACATAAATCTAATATACATTCCCTTCCCCCCCCTTCCATCATATACGGTATCTTATTCCCCCTCCCTCCCCTCCTACATATATAATATTTCCACCTCTCCCCTCCAACATTTACACCTGCCACAAAAACATAAACCTCAAAATTTTCACGTGAATTTTGTGGAATTGAACCCCACGTGCCTATATGGAGAATTAAAAACAATTGGTGAAGTTTTGCTAGTGTTCAGACCATTAGCGCAGAGAGGCGACGAACAATGAGAGAGGATTCCCCAGCAGGCGCCTCCCAAACAAAGACTCTTGGATCCTCTTAGTACTGAACAAGTGCGATCCTCTATTGTTTTGTTTAGGGGGATTCACTGCATCAAAGGAGTGCTTTTAATTGAGACTCGATCGGGCATTGTTTTTTACTGGTTGGAATACACCTACACAGCCTGCTTTTATGCCTTCTTTTTATTTTTATTCAATTTTTTTTTATTTTTTTGTTGCAGCGGGGTAGACAATAGAAGGGCAGTGTGTACTCTGTGCATCGACGCGTATAGTAGGTACTGGAGTATGTACTCTGTGTATTGAGGTGTACACTAGGTACTAGAGTGTGTACTCTGTGCATTGAGGTGTACAGTATGTACTGGAGAGTGTACTCTGTTTATTGAGGTGTACACTAGGTATTGGAGTGTGTACTCTGTTTATTGAGGTGTAAACTAGGTACTGGAGTGTGTACTCTGTGCATTGAGGTGTATATTAGGTGCTGGAAATAGTGCTAGATGCATTGAGATGTACAGTAGGTGCTGGAGTGTTCTCTGCATTGATGTGTACAATAGGTGCTGGAATGTGTGCTAGGTGCATTGAGGTGTACAGTAGGTACTGGAGTGTTTGCTAGGTGCATCATTAACATCACTACCACACCTCTAGCACCACTAACAGGCCACTAACACCACTTGCAGACCATCGACATCACTACCAGACTACCTGGAAACGACCACTAGCACCACTAACACCAATAACAATCCACTAACAGATCGCAAACATCATTACCAGACCACCAGCATCACTAACACCACTAGCAGACAACTAACACCTCTAACAGACCACTAACAGATCTAACTAACAGTCAGCGTCACCCCTAGTTTTTCTTCCACCTACTTTTGCCTTTTGGCAGATAAATAAAAGGATTTATGTAACGTCATTTGACGCTCCGTAGCGGCGATGCGTTTTCATTTTTTTCACGTTGAGAGGAAAAGAAGAAAAATGTTCGGATTACGTGGGTGACCTTTTCATTTTTCTTCCTCGAACGCTAGTGGATTGACCGAGGCTCCGTAATGCGCTCCGACAAGGAATGTCACTCGTAGCAGCCGAATATCATCCGTGGAAAAGATATAATTCAGTGAGGCATTTTGTAGTTGCGGTACGGGAGAAAGGAGAGAAGAATAACTTTTGCGTTACGGTGAATGTTTTCGTGGGGGCGTTTGTGTGGGGGGTTTAAGTGGGGTGTTAGTGTGAGGTGTTTGTGTGGGATGTAAATTTATGTTGGGTGTTTGTGTTGGGCGTTTATGTTGGGTGTTTATGTTGGGTTTTCGAGTTGGCCTTTTTGTATATAACATTTGCGTGGGGAGTTGGGGTAGGACATTTGTGTGTGCCGATTGCGTGAGGCATAAATTAGTGTATAGGTTTGTGAGGGACGTTGTATATTATTGGCTATTCTGGAAAAATGCCCTAACTTAGCCTATTTTAGTAACTTGTAAATGCTTCTTAACCACATACAGTACGACTACATTGTAAGGAAATCGTGGTATAGAGGATCTTCTGCAGCTGTTTACACTTGCCTGACCTATTAGCATGATCTACTTCGCCACCTGTGACGCAGTCTCCAACTGCTGCATCTTCCCACTGTCCCGGCATATAACTCTCTGTCCCCATTCTTCTGCTTTAGGTTAAGGGACTGATCACCTTCTATCGCAGTTAAAGGCCGGAAAGCCTAAAAGTTAAGATACTCAAGTGTTCAATATGTTTTCTATTTATACACTTGTCAGTTTTTTGTACCATTAATATTATAAGTGTCAGAACACTTGCTAAGTATGACACACTAACACTATGCCACAGCAATGAGGAGGCTGGATACAGTCACACTGCGCCAGGAGTTAGGAGGTAGAACATAGTAACAATGTGCTACAGCACTTAGAAGGTAGGACACACTGTGGCACAGCACCTAGGAGGTAGGACACATTAAAGATATATATAAGAAATTTTAAAAATAATTCGCAGCTCTCTCTCTCAACTTAATGAATCCAGATAATGTCAGGCGATTCAACTTAAGAAGAGCAGGAGTTTAAAACTTGCACAGTTCTCTCTCTCTCACTCACACACACACACACACACACACACACACACACACACACACACACACACACACACACACACACTGGACATGACCCCCACCACAGACATTATGAAGGATGAAATGTCTTATGGGGAGAGAGTCAACACACTTGTGATTTTCATCTGGTTGAAAGCTTGCATGGGCTGTCATCAGTGTGCGTGTGTGTGCGTGTGTGCGCATGTGTGTCCGTGTGTGTGTGTGTGTGTGTGTGTGTGTACGCCCACCTATTTGTGATTGCAGGGGTCGAGTCCCAGCTTCTGGTCCTCCGTCTTAACTTACCGCTTGTCGGATGTACTCCCTCCTTGCTTCGTGGGCCGTGTCATACCTATCGTTAAAACTATGTATGGAGATTGTCTCCACCACTTTTTCGTCGACGTTATTCCACTTCTGGCCACACTGAAGCTGTGTGACTCATCTGCGTTTTTAAACTTTCATCTGTGCCCCCCGTGTGTTAATCGTTCCTGGAACAGTCTGTCCCTGTCCATTTTATCAATTCCTCTGACGTTAACATGTCTCCCCTGGTTCTTTTATCATCTAATGTCATCTTGTTCTGTTTCTTTAGTCTCTCTTCATAGGTTATTCCCTTTAGCTCTGATGCTAGTCTCGTTGCAAATCTTTGCACTCTCTCCAGGCTTTATCAGGTGTAGGTTCCATGCTGGTACTGCGTACTTCAAGAGCGTTTTGCTATACGTTTTATATAGGATCTCGAATGGCTCTGTGTTGAGGTTCCTGAAAGGTAATCCTAGACTCTCCTAATGAATATTTTCGATATGCTCTGCACTATGCTCACCCCTAGGTCTTTCTCCTTTGGGAGAAGTTTTCAGTCTATTCCCAAAGTCTATACTCTGTTTCCAGTCGGCTTTTCCCTTCGGCTATTTTAATAACCTTGCACATGCTGTTATTAAATTCTAGTGACAATCCTGTAATTTGTCTAAGATTCATTCGTAACTTTTCATTTTTTAACTCTCCTGATTACTTTTTACATCACTTATAGACAGGGACGCTTCTGACTTTTATGTCTTGGAATATCATTAACAAATACCAGAAACAGTACTGGTGGTTTAAAAAGACACGTGAGCAAACATTAGAATATTTTTATTAGAAAACATTTCGGTCCCAGGGACGGAAAGCTTTCTAATAAATATGTCCCAGTGTTTGCTCAGTTTAGTGGTATCAGTTACCAAGATTTATACCACCAGTACTGGTCCCAGTACTGGTCGTGTGGAACCCCACTTGTTACCCTTGCTCATTCTGAAATCCCTTCTCAGACATCTCTTCTGCATCTCGCAAGATAATCCTTGATCCACTGTTATAAGCTCTTGAAGTTTCAGTGTCAGTCTCTTGAAAAATTCGGCCTCAAATGACTTCTTGCAATCCAATAATACTCTGACCATCCATCGTTCTATTGTCTCGCTTCTTTTACTTTATCGTAGATCTCCCGCTGGTTTCCGACACAGGATTTGCCATCGCTGAAACCCTCGCTGGTTATCGGTTCTTTCCAGGGGCTCTAACGCTCTCCAGATTATCTTCTCCATTACCTTACTGAGTCTGCATGTTGACGATACCCATGAGTAATGTAATGCATCATGTTTGTCTTCTTTATGTATTCTTGGGACTACGTTTGATGTCTTGGAGATCACTCTAGATTGATATTCAGTTTACAGTGTTGGTAGTGAATTAAGGTTCAGTTTACAGGGTTGGTAGTGAATTAAGGTTCAGTTTACAGGGTTGGTAGTGAATTAAGGTTCAGTTTACAGGGTTGGTAGTGAATTAAGGTTCAGTTTACTGGGTTAGTAGTGAATTAAGGTTCAGTTTACAGGGTTGGTAGTGAATTAAGGTTCAGTTTACAGGGTTGGTAGTGAATTAAGGTTCAGTTTACAGGGATGGTAGTGAATTAAGGTTCAGTTTACAGGGTTGGTAGTGAATTAAGGTTCAGTTTACAGGGTTGGTAGTGAATTAAGGTTCAGTTTACAGGGATGGTAGTGAATTAAGGTTCAGTTTACAGGGTTGGTAGTGAATTAAGGTTCAGTTTACAGGGTTGGTAGTGAATTAAGGTTCAGTTTACAGGGTTGGTAGTGAATTAAGGTTCAGTTTACAGGGTTGGTAGTGAATTAAGGTTCAGTTTACAGGGTTGGTAGTGAATTAAGGTTCAGTTTACAGGGTTGGTAGTGAATTAAGGTTCAGTTTACAGTGTTGGTAGTGAATTAAGGTTCAGTTTACAGTGTTGGTAAGGTTCCGTTTACAGGGTTGGGAGTGAATTAAGTTTCAATTTGAAGGTTTGGTAGTGGACTAAGGTTTAGTTTACAGTGTTGCTGGTGGACTAAGGTTCAGTTTACAGTGTTGCTAGTGGACTAAGGTTCAGCGTTAACCTAATATTATGTCTGTCTGTCTGTCTTCTGTCTCTGTCTGTCTGTCTGTCTGTCTGTCTTTCTCTCTTTTTCTCTCTCTCTCTCTTTCCAGACAATCCTAGGTCTCTCAGTTTTTAAAAACTCCAAAAGATGTAAGCCTATCTTAACATTTCTAGCATTTGTTTATCCCTCCCACCATTTCCAACATCTCTCTCAATCTCTTCCAGCATTGCCAACATCTCTCTCAATCTCTTCCAACATTGCCAACATGCCTCAAAGCTCCTAAGCATTCCTTATCCTCCTGAGCCTACCTTACTCAGCACTATCTCTCTCCATAGGATTATCCTTCGCATAAGCATATCTCAGCTCATCTCTCATCCCTTCATTTCTCGCCCCAGCATCTCTTGCCCCAGCAACTCTCGCCTCAGCATCTCTCGCCTCAGCATCTCTCGCCTCAGCATCTCTCGCCCCAGCATCTCTCGCCTCAGCATCTCTCGCCTCAACATCTCTCACCCCAGCATCTCTCGCCTCAGCATCTCTCGCCCCAGCATCTCTCGCCTCAGCATCTCTCGCCCCAGCATCTCTCGCCTCAGCATCTCTCGCCTCATCCTTGCAGCTTTCTTAAGCATTCCTCGCTCTCTCACTTGCATGTTCTCACTCATTATCCCCTCCCTCTTCTTCGCTCTCCGTCTCTCCGCCTCTCCTCCCACTCACTCTCCTTTCCCCTTTTTTCCTCCTTGACCTCTCCTTCTTGACTTATTGTCTCACTCCTGACTTCTTTTTTACTCTTCTCACACGCCCTCCATTATCTTATCTCACTTGCATGTTCTCACTCATTATCCCTCCCTCTTCTTCGCTCTCCGTCTCTCCGCCTCTCCTCCCACTCACTCTCCTTTCCCCTTTTTACCTCCTTGACCTCTCCCTTCTTGACTTATTGTCTCACTCCTTGACTTCTTTTTTACTCTTCTCACACGCCCTCCATTATCTTAATATCCCTTCTCTCTTCTCTCTCTCTTCGTTACTGTCTCTATTTTCTTCCTCCTTTCTCTCTCTCTTATGTTGTTAATTATTTTTTTCTATATCTCTTTTCCCCCTCCTTTCCCTCTTTTCTCTCTTCTTCACCTCTCCTCTCTTCTCCCTCTTTTTTTCCTCCCTCACGTCTCCATCATCCTAGCCTTCCCTCCCTCACGTCTCCATCATCTCAGCCTAACCTCCCTCACGTCTCCATCATCCCAGTCTCCCCTCCCTCACATCTCCATCATCCCAGCCTTCCCTCCCTCACGTCTCCATCATCCCAGCCTCCCCTCCCTCACGTCTCCATCATCCCAGCAGCGGCGGTACACAAGACTAAGTTAATAATTCAACCTCTTGTTCGTCCCTCTAAAGTTTACTTGTAAAAGAAACTAGAATGACGCCTGCGGTGATGGTAGCCTTTACGAGTGTGGCTGGCCCCGGCACTCCCTTAACCACACCCTTCACCCTAGCGCACCCATTCCACTTCCTCTGGACTACGATCTCCACACATCGCAACGACACCCACTTCGTGAACGCCAAATACCTCCCACGACTCTGCGCATCCATTCTGATGTTGATGGGGGCGGTTCACTGTAGGGAGGTCGGCCTATGTTTTGATATTAAATTTCGGATTAATCTCGTAGGGTCTGGCCGCAAGAAATGGTGATGCAATTTTACAACTTCTGCGACAACGGTAAGGAATTTGACGCCATTAAACGGAGAGCTATAAAATACTGTTGTTGCCCCAGCGGAGACGACTGGGCGATCTTTCACATATATTATCAGCTTCTGTTGTCCTCTGTGATCTTACACTCTTCTGTTGTGTCATGTGATCTTCTCGTCTTCTGTTGTGTCATGTGATCTTCTCGTCTTCTGTTGTTATATAATCGTCATGGCTTCTGTTGTGTTATATGATCTTTTTGTCTTCTGTTGTATTATATGATCCTCTTGTCTTCTGTTGTGTTATATATTCTTGTCTTCTGTTGTGTTATATATTCTTGTCTTCTGTTGTGTTATATATTCTTGTCTTCTGTTGTGTTATATATTCTTGTCTTATGTTGTGTTATATATTCTTGTCTTCTCTTGTGTTATATATTCTTGTCTTCTCTTGTGTTATATATTCTTGTCTTCTCTTGTGTTATATATTCTTGTCTTCTGTTGTGTTGTGTATAGTCGTTTAATGTTTTATTTTATTATTTTCCCTTCTGTTGTGCTATATAATTCTCATGTCTACTGTTGCATTCTGTAATCTTCCTCTTTTTTTAATTCTATAATTTTCACTATCGTTGTGTTCTATAATTATTCCTATGTTGTCTTATAAATATATTTTTTTTCTGTTGTATTCTATAATCATCAATTTTGTTGTTGTCTTCTATTATAGTGTAGTATTTTGTAATCTTCCAGTCTTATATAATCTTCCATTCAGTTGTGTTCTGTAATATTCCATCCTGCTTTTGTGTTCTGTTAACTTCCGTTACACTGTTGTATAATTCTCTGTTCTTCTGTTGCGTTTTACAGTTTTCCGATCTTCTGTTGTGTTCTGTAATCGACTATCCATCCATTATGCTCTAGAATCTTTGACTCTGGCGTTTAACCTCTCCCTTTGTAGTGTTTAAGCATTTCGGTTTCCTGTTGATACAAAGACTAGAAGCTAGAGAAAACTATTTTAGACGACGTTTCGCCAGCCAGCGGCGTCATAGATAATAGTAGTAGCACAATTTATAGGCAGGAGAGAGAGAGAAAGAGAGAGAGAGAGAGGGACTATCGTGACTCCTATCCTACGTTAGCTACAGGGATAGTATCAGATAGGGCAAGACTCGACCCCTGCAACCACATGTAAGTAAGTACAAAGTATAGAAAATTCGGAAATGACGACTTAGATTTATTTTCAAAATCGTGCAAAAAAAATCAGCAGTCCGGCAGAAAATTAAATAAACTATATTAATTCAATTTAAAAAAAAAATCCTGATCAAGTGATTATTGATTTATAAATATATTTCTGACTTGACAAGTTTAAGCGAACTTGAAAACGTACCCTAAAGTTCAGACAAGCAAGATAATTGTTACGGTCAGAAGGCTTTCAAAAGTATATTCCTTGGGACTCATTCACAGTTCACTGTCAACTTCCGAAAACCCGCTGACTCTACCCATAAAGTCACTGAAGTTGACGTGATTCCGTTAGTCACCAGGTGACAGGATCTAACACCAAAAACACTCTCTTAACTCTACATTATATCATCTTTAACCATATTTATATATTGCGTAAAAGGACACATGTGCAACTAATGCGACATTTTATTGTGGCAACGTTTCGCTCTCCTGACACTCTGACAAGCCGTTACCTGACAAAGCTCGTGGAGAAGCACTGTAGTTGAACTACTTGCTTACATAATTAAGTTGATAGTGAGACTTGCTGTCATGTTGACTATTAGAGATACTTATTGGTAGTCATAGCTTAGTTCTGGTCCCCACGCTTTAGAATGGATGCAAATGTATTGGACAATATACAGAGAAGGATGGGGAAGTTAATCAGCTGTATAAGAAATCTTTACTCTGAAGATAGATCAAAGGCCTTAAATCTGTACTTTCTTGGAAGGTGAAGACTGAGTGGAGATACGAGCGAGGTATACAAGATGAAGACAGACACAGACATACATGAAGGAAACATAAATTGGGTTCTGAGGATATCTAACAAGAACTTAAAAGGCTTTTATGCTGGATAAATTTAGGTTTAGAAAGGATATTGGAGAGTACTGGTTCAATAATGGAGTTCCTGTTGAGTGGAACAATCTAATTAGTAGAGTAAATTGAAGCTAACATATTGAGTAGCTTTAAAAATAGGTTGGATAAATATATGAGTGAGAAGGTTCATATTGAAAAATGACATGTCTAGCAAGGACCAGTAGTGATGACGTGTAGCAAGGATCAGTAGTGATGACATGTCTAGCAAGGACCAGTAGTGATGCCATGTCTAGCAAGGACCAGTAGTGATGACATGTCTAGCAAGGACCAGTAGTGATGCCATGTCTAGCAAGGACCAGTAGTGGTTTAAAAAGATAAGTCAGTAAACACTTGGACTGGTATATTAAGAAATTGTTTCGATCTTGGGACCTTGATCACATTTAAAATATAAAAGTCCAAGAACAACAGTATATACCTATATGCACCTTGGTAATAAAACTTGTCGATACCTATATGCAAAAAGTGAAGTGTAAAAAGTTGAGTAATGGCCTAACAAAAGCCCGAGTGAGATACGAGATTGTCAGGCAGACTGTGAGGTCAAATGATAGCCATTTCGAATATCAGGTAAGTCAGTATGTTTCATATGCTACAGCTTTCAACTTTTTGATCCACAGAATCGGTGGCAATGCTCATTGCAGCTCCCAGGCACTTTCATTGTCTAAGATTGGGTTCTGTGATAAGTTGTACTTCTTTCTCATCGTTATATGTCCCATGGAGTTCCCCAGGAGGACTGCGATGCTGCATAAGTAATCACTGTTTTAGCCCTCCTTACGTATGTTTATGTGGTGGTTTGGGATCGTCTCCTCGTCTTTCCAGCATCTGACCATTCAGATAATGGTAGTAACTCTTCCCCCAGCTAAAAGTAACTAATCATATGCATTCATCAATTTTTCAGACTAATACTATGTTGTAGATGAATGGTTCAGAGAACCGACAAGTTATAAATTAGACACATATGCAACACTTGGGTATCTTTATTGAGGAAACGTTTCGCCACACAGTGGCTTCATCAGTCCAATACAAAGTAGAAAGGTGTAAGGAGAGGAGGAGTTTGAGGTTATCAGTCCCTCGGCCTGGAGTCGATGTGTTCAGTCCATCAATCTTGTTAGAAGTGTAGCACAAGGCCGTAGAGGTGGCTTATATGCTGTAATCAGGTGAGATGAAGCAGGAGGAGGCGGGGTCATAGTAGTACCATCCACTATTCTAAGTAGGTCTTCGTCCAAAGGTTGGACAAGCAACAGCTTGGGATCTTGATACAAACGAATTCTTTTACACTTGTCCAACCTTTGGACGAAGACCTACTTAGAATAGTGGATGGTACTACTATGACCCCGCCTCCTCCTGCTTCATCTCACCTGATTACAGCATATAAGCCACCTCTACGGCCTTGTGCTACACTCTAACAAGATTGATGGACTGAACACATCGACTCCAGGCCGAGGACTGATAACCTCAAACTCCTCCTCTCCTTACACCTTTCTACTTGTATTGACTGATGAAGCCACTGTGTGGCGAAACGTTTCCTCAATAAAGATACCCAAGTGTTGCATATGTGTCTAATTTATAATACTATGTTGTTTAGGCGAGTCTAGAAAAATGTCACTATCGACCTGGCAATCAGTATTTCTTAATGATGGAGGAGAAAACAACCATTGATCGATTAATCCCTCTTTAAAGCTGAAGATAAGGATAATTATCTCTGAAGATAATGGGAAGCTGAGTTACAAACTGTTCAAAATCCATCTTAAACAGTTGATGACAAGAGTCACATCACTATAATTACCACCACTATAACTACCACCTTAGCCACAACTAGCAACACCTCCACAAATACCATCACCACCATAACTACCATAACCTCTACAATCACCACGTCTCCCTCTCCACCCCATCACCACGTCTCCCTCACCACTCCATCACAGAACCTCTCTGTCCATCACCATACCTAGTTCTCCTCTATCACTACCATTCCTCGTCCACCATAATTTTTCCCCCTCACTCTCCACCACCACCAATACCACCACCATCATCACCACCTCAACCACCACCACCACCATCATAACCACCACCACCACCACCACCATCATAACCACCACCACCACCATCATCACCATCATCACCACCACCACCACCATCATCACCACCACCACCACCACCATCATCACCATCATCACCACCACCACCATCATCACCATCATCACCACCACCACCATCATCACCATCATCACCACCACCATCACCACCACCATCATCACCACCATCACCACCACCATCATCACCACCATCACCACCACCATCATCACCACTACCAACATCACCACCACCAACATCACCACCACCAACATCACCACCATCACCACTGCCACCATCACCATCACTGCCACCATCACCATCACCACCATCACCACCACCACTGCCACCACCACCACCACCACCATCACAACCACAACCACTGCCACCCTCCTCCTCTTCCTCTTCTTTAATTCTTGTGTGAGAATTAACGTGTTCTCAACTATGTCAACAGAGGTGCTAGTGAGAGATAACTCAAGAAACTCAGTTCCTCTCAGAACTTGTTCAGTTCCTCTCAAAACTCGCTTAGTTCCTCTCAAAACTCGCTTAGTTCCTCTCAAAACTTGCTTAGTTCCTCTCAAAACTTGCTTAGTTCCTCTCAAAACTTGTTTAGTTCCTCTCAAAACTTGTTTAGTTCCTCTCAAAACTTGTTTAGTTCCTCTCAAAACTTGTTTAGTTCCTCTCAAAACTTGTTTAGTTCCTCTCAAAACTTGCTTAGTTCCTCTCAAAACTTGTTTAGTTCCTCTCAAAACTTGTTTAGTTCCTCTCAAAACTTGTTTAGTTCCTCTCAAAACTTGTTTAGTTCCTCTCAAAACTTGTTTAGTTCCTCTCAAAACTTGTTTAGTTCCTCTCAAAACTTGTTTAGTTCCTCTCAAAACTTGTTTAGTTCCTCTCAAAACTTGTTAGTTCCTCTCAAAACTTGTTCAGTTCCTCTCAAAACTTGTTCAGTTCCTCTCAAAACTTGTTCAGTTCCTCTCAAAACTTGTTCAGTTCCTCTCAAAACTTGTTTAGTTCCTCTCAAAACTTGTTTAGTTCCTCTCAAAACTTGCTTAGTTCCTCTCAAAATTTGTTCAGTTCCTCTCAAAACTTGTTCAGTTCCTCTCAAAACTTGTTCATTTCCTCTCAAAACTTGCTTAGTTCCTCTCAAAACTTGTTCAGTTTCTCTTAAATTTGCTGAGTTTTTTAAACTTGCTCAGTTCCTCTCAAAACTTCCTCAGTTTTTTTCAAAGCTTCCTGACTTACTTTCAAACTTCTTAAGTTACTCTCAATGGTAAGTATGTTCCACTGAAAACGTACTCAGTTCCCCCTATATATATATAAGAGAGAGAGAGAGAGAGAGAGAGAGAGAGAGAGAGAGAGAGAGAGAGAGGGAGGCTGGGGATGGAGTCTGAAAAACTACTTACCATAAGCGTATAGTCATCATGCATAAGATGCGGGTTTTTTTACTCTCTCTGTCTCGCTGCCCTTCTTCTGATTGGCCAAGAAGACATGTCGGTGCTGTGATTGGCCGCTGGCGAGTGGAAACTCTGCTCCCGGGGTTCTGATTGGCTGATTGATTCCCGATCGAACATGTTATTGGCCGATAGGTGGAGATGGCTGCTGTGATAACACGTCTGCAATGGTGGTGTGCAATGTTCTCATGTTGCCAGATGGTGAGGAGATGAGAGAGAGTGAGAGAGAGAGTGAGAGATGTGTGTGTGTGTGTGAGAGATAGATAGATAGAGAGAGAGAGAGAGAGAGAGAGAGAGAGAGAGAGAGAGAGTTGATGCAAAAGAGGCGTGAGAGAGATGCTCCAAAAGGAGTGGGAGAAAGAGAGAGAGAAATCAATAACGAATGGAGGAAGAGAACAGTGGAAAATTGTTCAAAGTTCTGGGCAGGAGAACATAAGAGAAAGTAAAGTTGAACAAAAAATGAGTAAATAAAGCATGTGGGGAGATGACAGGGAGGAAGTTGATGGGGAGGGAGGGAGTGAGAGAGAGAGAGAGAGAGAGAGAGAGAGAGAGAGAGAGAGAGAGAGAGAGAGAGAGAGAGAGAAAGACCCAGTGTCTATCGACAACCGCCTTTGATACATGGTAACTTAACATAGACAAACATTGATTGATTAAATAACGAACACAGGAATAGAACAGCTGAAGAAAATCTTCCAAAAGAAGGGAAGAGGAGGACAAGAGATAAGTAACATCTTACAAGATACATCCTACAAGATACATCCTACAAGATACATCCTACAAGATACATCCTACAATTTACATCCCATAAGATACATCCTAAGAAATTCATTCTACAAGATGAATCCTACAATATTCATCCTACAAGATACATCTTATATGATACATCCTACAAGACAGATCCCACGAAATACATCCTACAAGATACAACCTGTAAAACACATATCATACAAGATACATCCTACACTATACACTCCACAAGATACATCCTACGAAATACATCCTGCATCCAACATGATACATGCAGCTTTTAAGACACAGTAAAATGCGTTTTTTGAGGGACGCCAAAAAGCTTATCTTGGGTGTGATTTACAGACCCCCAGACCTAGACAGGAAACACCGTAGAATTCTATGAAATGAAATTCATATGGCATCTAGATACGAAAATGCTTTAATTGGAGATATTAATTTTACGAAATTGATTTTAGCAATTTGGCAGGAAAACTTGAGTCTAGCGATCCGGGTTTTTTTTCCTTTTAAGCAGTTTTGTGACAGAACCAACTAGAGGAAATGATCTGCTTAACTTGGTTCTTGCCAACAAGGAATCTTTAATAAATAATTTTGACTTTAATGTTGAGCTTAGGGAAAGCGATCACATGTCACTCAGTGTCAATATATCAATGAATCACCTTAATAACTACAATCGAGTGAAGATCCCTGATTTTCGTGCAGCAAATCTTGTGGTGCTGAGGGATTATCAAGGTGGCGTGGACTGGTGTGACCTGACAGGTGACTTTCCTGTGGGTCAGGTAGGTGGTGATGGTTGCCAATATGACATTTTCCAAAGCACAGTTCAAGCTGCCCAGGAAACCTATATTCGAAACAGAGGAATCAAATCAAACAATATGACCCAAAATGGAGAAACAATAGGGTAAATCGACTCAAAGGCCTAAAGAGAGGCATTTACAGGCAAATCAGTAGAGAAGAGGAATATTTAATCTATATATTCGGTTAGAGAGAGAAAAAAAATGAATAAAGGTCAAAAGAGATTGTGAAATTCGCAAGGGAATCGAACACCAACCCAAAAGATTTCTCTCAGGTATGTAGAAATAGGATTGGGGGGAAGATAGGCCCATTTAAAAGTTGCTCAGGTCAGCTTACCGTCAGTGAAAAAGAAATATGTACAGCTTTCAATATTTATTTCCTCTTAGAAATTAAAAAATACAAAATTATATCGGTCAAGACGAAAATAAGTTATACACAATCAAAGTCACTAGTGACATTGTTCTAAGTCAAAATATATAGATTAAAACAAATAAATCCCCGGGCCCTGATGAACTGATCTCAAGGGTTATAAAGGTATGTAAAGAGGAACTTAACAAACCACTAGCTAATCTTTTCAACATATCACTACAAACTAGTGCTGGATGAGTGGAAAATGGCAAATGTGATACCAATTTTCCCCTCCCCCTTTTGACGGGTGCACACTCCAATAAGCAAAATAATGACGGGTGAAAATGTTCAATTGAATTATAATACAAACGACACTAGTTTGATATACTGGTGCAGTTTACCCAGGCAGTAAATACTCCCGTATTGAAAATAGTCAGGCTAATTACCTTAATTGAAATGGAGCGAACATAACGAGTATCAGTCATGATTTATGTTGGGTATTAGTTGTGGAATAACTTTGTCGTCCAGTGTTATCTATAGTGCTGCATGTATGTTGCCTTTCTATGTTGTTACATGTACTCTATAGTTTTCTTATATTTCCCTTATATTTCTTATATTTGTGTATTATTCTGATATATATATACATATATATATATATATATATATATATATATATATATATATATATATATATATATATATATATATATATATATATATATATATATATATTCACAGTTAGGTTCCATACTTAAGATTCTTCAAACAGTATAATAGCATGACTTTTAATCGCTCATTTCGAGAATTTCATGCAGTAAGTTATTACCTTAAAAGTATTATGTGTAATATTTGGGAGTGACAGTGATTACGCTAATTTACGGAATTTTCAGTGATTTCACAGTTTCTGGCTTCACACATTTACTGCGCCACTGTTAATGATAAACAAGGGAAGTAATGAGAAGAGATAGCTGAACAAAAATTAGTAAAATGACTCCACAGTGTGTCGTGATTTACAACCCTCCAGCAAATAACAGAAGAAGAAGAAGAGAAGAACACGACAACAATAACAAAGCTCATGTGGTTAAAGAACAATTACTAATAATGTAAAATTTCAGTCATTAAGAAACGGCCTTTGAGAACTGGGACCCACATGAGGGACCAGATACGTGGAGGACTATGATGAAGGTGGGAATGGAAAACTTTGCCAACATGGCAAGAACATAGCATAAGAAAGAGGATGGAATGAACCCACAAGAGTGGATTTTATATTCACCATGTGTGAATTTTAGGTAAGTGAAACAGAATAACAAAAACACCTGGTCGCTACTGACTATAGAATACTAAGGCAGAAATACAAGTTGGGAGATAAGAGAAACCAGATTTCAGAAGAGGAAACTATACAAAGAAATTAGAATCCCTGAAGGGACTACACTGGAAAAAAAAGTGATAGGAAGCTAAGATAATGAACTTCTTTACAAAAAAGTGCAGAGATATGGAAGAGGACGTCATCATAACAAGAACCCACGGTTCAACTGTAGATGTAGGGAGGAAAAACAACAGAAGTGCTAGAGCTAAGAGTAACTAAACAGGGAAATGAGCAGAAGAGTGAAAAGAGAATAGGCACCAGTGAGAAATGAAGGGAGCGAAAATTGAAGAATGTTATAACAGTAGAAGTCGAAGCTGTGCCAAAACTACTATACAACTACATTAAAGAAACACGACTGTAAAAGACCAGATTTGTGAGGAGCTGGATAAGTGATTTAAACTGGTGTTATCAATGGTAACATCAGAGAGCTAAGGTAAAAGAACGGAGCACCGACGGGTACTAGACACCATTCGCAAAACAGTGAAAGAGGTGAAAAAAAATTGAGAGAGACTGATGCTTTGATTCTACAAAAGGCAGTGAATGCACCGTCTGAACCACTAGCTAAAATCTGTAACAAGTGAGGCATTAGGTTGCTTTGCAGGGGCAGGAAGAACTCTCGAAACTGACCACAGATATGTCGCAAAATCAGTGAATTCGGGGCACTTGCCAGAGATTTGGAAGACAGCAAATAGAGTACTAATTATTAAGAAAGGAGCCAGACAGGAAGCATTAAAGTGTATATCAGTAGCACTGGCTTACATATCACGCAAGGTGATGAAGAAGAATAATCAGGAGAGTATGGAGCACTTGGAATGACACGATTGCAAACAAACCACATACCGCGGGTTCGAACCCCACCCGTGGTATGGGAGGAGTGACTTCATAAATAACCAGTATGAATTTAGAGGTGGTAAATATTGTTACACAAACCTTTGTCAATTCCTTGACAAAATAACAGAAATGAGGAACTAGAACAAGAACTTGAGGACTAGGAAAGAATAAGAGAAAATATGATAGTGAATCAAAGAGAACCTAATTCGAAGTAAATTAAGACTGTAATACCGAGAAGAGGCGTCAAAATGAACTGGGGTTCCCTAAGGAACGTTTTTGGATTTGGTGTTTCGATCAATACCAGCCAAAAAAAAAAAAGGTTCGAATGTTGATCACTTCCTTGCACAGTTACCGATACTTTGCTATCGATGCAACGCATGTAAACTTCCTGTGTTTCGGTGAATACCAATAACAACTGCTGGTGTTTCGAGCAGTACCAACTCATTTCGATCACCACCACGCGCACACGTCGTAGTTTTGGTGGTGGCGGAAGGTTGACGACATGAACCAGATCAGCGCTTCCAAGGTCTTCCTGTGGGAGCTGAGTGTCAATGAACCTGGTGTTTGTATTGCGGCCCAAGTTAAACACAGTCCACTGTCTCGCATGAAAAATATTCCCAGTGAGAATATGCAAATAAGCACCCGCTTACTGCGTCCGCCCGAGTGAGCAGGATGGATGACTTCCACTTGTTTAATCATTCTTGTATTTATACATCAGTGGGATATACATGCATTATATATGTGGTGTATTCATACGCATACATATGCATTCATATAAGTAATTATTCAGTAATGATTCGGTGGAAAAACTTTAGTAATATCGTTAGTTCACACAAAAATCTTCAGTTCTTGTTAAAATGTTTCTTTGAACATGTGGTAATAATTTTTTTCCCATCGAAGTGGCTAGTTTATTTATGGTAGTGGCTAGTTTATTGTGAACCACATATCCATCCTGTGGACGGTAGTGGCTAGTTTACTGTGCATCCTATATCCTGCAAACGGTAGCTGGAGAGGATAATGATACATTAAGGCCTAGAAACTAGGCCGAAAGAGGGCTAACAGGAATACATTTAGGTTTATATTATATACAAATTTCATTAGTTTCATTGTTACTAGCATTATTAAGACACTTGTTCTGAATGGCTGGTATCTTCGATACCTTGACATAATTCTCTCTGTCTGTCTGTCTGTCTCTCTCTCTCTCTCTCTCTCTCTCTCTCTCTCTCTCTCTCTCTCTCTATCTATCTATCTATCTATCTATCTATCTATCTATCTATCTATCTCTATATCTCTCATTTCAATAATAAAGAGCTCAGGTATATCTGTTCTTTTACTCTTCGCTGTAGTAGTTATATACATGCAGATGTATAGATGAATTGTGAATGTATGTATATATTAATTCATTCATGTAGTTATTGCATGTATACATAATGTATACAGAACGTAGAACGGCAGGTATTATCGGTATTCATGGCAGAAAGGCAATAGTACAGACAACCTTTCGCTCATTGTAGGGCGTCATCATGACGTGATAAAGGGTGTACAGAGAGCAAAACGTCTCTAATAAATGTCAGGCTCGAACCGGGAGTCTCTGAACCAGTGTTGTTAACTGGGCGACAGCGTCAGGTGGCCACGCCTCGTGCAAAGTTCTAAAATACCCACCTTGTTACTTATCCGAATTTATTGCAGCTATCAGCATACGCGCTCTCCATAAATTTTTAAGCCATGAACAATCCCTCAGAATCGCTATTAATATTCCAGTACGCATCGTGGTGTTCCTGCAAGGCTGGATCAACTTGTACGCTCGTCTCCTCAACTGATACGCCCGCCACTGCGTATTGCGTGCGTATAGGTGCTTTTAAACCGCCGTAAATGTTGCCGTTCTCTCTGATCTTCATTAAAATAATTTGGAAACTGGTGGAAATGTGGTTTGTGTAAGATTTTTTTTACCAGGATGGGCGACCAATACGTTACTTTCTGAAACACTTTTTTACCTAGGAGGGAAGGTGGCAACGGAGTCTTCTATTTATGGTCATTTAACACGCAACACGGCGTAAGCATTGCGTCTCTTTGATGTACGCATTATTTACGCATGGTCCTGGTTGGTGTGGTTTAAAACCTATCGATTGCACATGAGTCATTAAGGCTGCAGTTCGCCCGTACACTAACAATAAGAGGTTTAATCTGACATAGGTTAGGTAGGGTTTGTCAGGAAACACAGGAATCTGAAATAATGCAGTATTTGTTTATGTACGGTGTCACGTGCTTCTCAGCGTAAGTGAGCTGAGAGATGTACGCTTCTAGTGTGTACAGAACAGATTTATCGGTATATATACACTGAGAGATATACATCTCTCAGTGTATGTACACTAAGAGATGTATATCTCTTAGTGTGTGTACTGTGAGATCTGCTCACCCACGGTGTACATAATCTGGTGTCTGGTCTTCAAAACACTAATGCGCTAATTAGGAATTTTGAGGGATAGCAACTACGAGCGGTGAGGTGTGCAGTGTTCTTGCCATGCCCAGCGCACCCCTAGCCATGCCCAGCGCACCCCTAGCCATGCCCAGCGCACCCCTAGCGCTACTAGCCACTGGCCGCATCACATAAAATTAATTAAAACTTATAAGAATGGTACGAGCTAGGCTCAAAATCAGTGTTTATTGTCTCGAAAATTGTCGCACGAAGAATGTAGAGTTTCATTTATCACAGGTAAAGCATATTCTTGCCCACCCCGGCCCACCTCTGCCCACCCAGTCCTACCTCTGCCCACCCAGTCCTACCCCTGCCCACCCCGGGACCAACCCCGTCCCACCATGTCCACCGCTGACACCCCGTCCCACCCCGGCACACACACAGGTCTTTGTTGGAGACAGATTGCCTTGATGCTCCTGAAGGGCTCTTGATCCAGTGGCTCGGAGCTACCCAGTGTGTTGGCTCTGTAGATCTTAGTTCTGCTGTAGATCTAAGTGCTGTAGAACATAACATAAGAAAGAAGGAACACTACAACAGGCCTACTGGCCCATGCGAGGCAGGTCCAAGTCACCTCCCGGCTTAAACCAATGACGCACTTAGGTCAGGTCACATCCACTTAAGGAAGGAGCACGCCATCAGACCTATTAGCACAAGCTAGTCAAGTCCAACTCACACCCACCCACACCCACTCATGTATTTATTCAACCTATTTTTAAAACTACACAACGTCTTAGCTGTTGTAAGTCTTAGTGTTGTTGTCTGCTGTAAGTCTTTGGTCTGCAGTAAGTTTTAGGTCTGGAGTAGTTCCCTGGTTTCGTATATTAATTCGAGTCCCCGCAGTCTAGGCCCAGACCAGGTTTGGAGTAGGTCTTAGGTCTTTTTAGGTCTAAAATCTGGCTTAGGTCTTAGATCGGTTTTTATTTTTTTTGGCTAAGACCTGGCATTTATAAATCTTTGCTAATGCTGTAAGACATCTGCACTCTCATAATAATGCTGTGAAGTCTGTATTCTCAAGATGCTAATGCTGTGAAGTTCTGTACTCTCATGATAATGCTGTACGCTCAAGATTCTGATGCTGTGAAGGCATCTGTACTCTGGAGATGGTTCACTAATCTCTGATTTTCCCTTGCATGGGTTGCTAGTTTGAGTGAGGGTGGTGGGGTAGAGGTGATGTAAGGGTGGTGGGGGCATGTCGGGCATGGTTGGGGTGGTGGTACAGTAGTGATGGTGGCAGGGTGGGGGAAGGTGGCGAAGTAGCAGAAATCCATTTAAGAACATAAGAACATAAGAAAGGAGGAACACTGCAGCAGGCCTGTTGGCCCATACTAGGCAGGTCCTTCACAATCCATCCCACTAACAGAATAATTGCCCAACCCAATTTTCAATTCTACTGCGCTAAAATCTCGCCAATGGTGTAAAAAAAAATCGATTCATGGTGCCAGGCAGACACCTAAGCTTACTTGCCGGTGCCGAGCAGCGTGTCATGCTGATGGTGCCAGTTGAGGGTCTCCCTGTCCCTCATTCTCGGACATAAACAATCACCATGAAACAGGTCTGAAACAGGTCACGCAATGCCTCCCTAAATTACACTCTCAATCGCCTTTACTTCCGTCAGTGTCGACCGTCGATCAGATAGTGTCGGGGTTTGTGTGTACTGGCATCAAATTACCTCTGGTGCCTTTGTTATTATCAGACACAAAGAACTAGTAACCTGTGGGCGCGTGTTTTTGTCATAAAGGAGGATCCGGTGACCTGTGTTGCCTTTACTATTATCAAACACGGAAAATTTATAACCTCTGGCACTTGTACATTTGCCTTTATCGAAGATCTAGTGACCTGCAATGCCTAAGTTATTGTCAGATTGAAAAACCTTGTAACTTCTGAACCTTGTCTTTATGTTGGAAGAGCTGATAACTTGTGGCGCATTTGTTATCAGGTACAAACTCCTTGTAACCTCTGGTGCTTGTTTATTTGGCCGTTATCGAAGATCGACGGACCTCTCGTGTCTTTATTATTGTTATCATAGGCGAAAACTTGGTGACCTGTTAATGACCCGTTCTTAATCTACGCGAAATCTTCGCGACCCTGTAACACGTCTCATTCGTGTGTTACGAACGTTCGTTTTATTGGTATTTATTGTATTAGCGTTCGTTTTAACCGTTTATGTTAAGTGTTGTTGTTGATCATCAACAATGATTTTGAACAGCATGAAGAGTGCTGATTCTTTCTCAGTAGAAGAAATTCTTAGCAGTTTACCAGACGAGCACCTGAGAAGCTTGGTCCAAGACCAGACTACAGGTATACGCAGTGAGACACTATCATGAACACTATGCACTTAATTGTCCTCTTATTGAGGAATATAGAGATAGACCTACGTGATATGTCAAGATATCTTATTAATAAAAATAAGATACCAGATATATTAAGCAAATTTCCTAAATTTGCTTCTAACAGATAAGTGAACTGTAGATACAAATCCAGATGTACCCCTGTCAACCCTCTTGGGGCCTAGTTCCTAGGACTTTAGCGTATCCATATACTTTTTGCACTAACATCCACAGGATGGATATGGGATGTACAATAAGCTAGCCACTTCGGCGGCAAAATATCTAATCTCTTACATTGAGACCTAGATCAAATAGCCGTTCAGCAACTACCAGGACCTGGCGTGGACAGACCATCAAACCAGAATATGTTGGCAGCGGTGGTTGGTGTTTCTTTGAGTGTCGAATTTTGGCTGCAGTTGATGGGTCTCGTCGTGAGCCGTTAGGGCACCTCTATATAGCAGCAAAGTGACTTCAGGGTAGTGGACATGGACTACTATTCATAACCAGAAAGGAATGAGGTGTGGAAGTGAGAACATTCTGACAATGAGCAAAATATATCCCTTTTCAGCCTTAGCCAGAAGTCGAGTATCGCCCTCATGGTCACACTTCATTACTGGCTTCAGTAATAGTTTCATGTCCTAGTCGAACACAAGAACAAGCGCCAACGCTTTACTCCTGGGCTGGTGAAAATAATTCAAAATCTGTTATCATAAGCGAACCATATTGATGTCTGCCAACACCGAGATCTCTCAGTCATCTTCCATACACCTGATGCAACTCAGAAAACTTGAAATGGAAGGTGTTATACTTAGAGTCTTGCGCGTGAGTGACGAGTTCAAGAAAAAACTATTTTTTTCTCTGTGTTGCTGTCAGAACTGACGGTGGCGATTTCGCAGTTCGGTCAAGCTAGTCAGATTATATTTTGCATTGAGTGGTACGAGCTACAATAGGAGGTGTTGGATGCAAATTCCATACACAGTTTCAAATGTAGGTATGATAGGGCCCACAAGATAATAAGTATATGCCGGCCAATTTTTGAGGTTAATTAAGAGGCGGAGCCAAGAGAAATCACTTAACCCCCCCCCACACACACAAACATAAGAACATAAGAAAGAAGGAACACTGCAGCTGGCGTACTTGCCCATGCGAGGCAGGTCCATTCTCCCACCGACTTAAGCCAATGCCTTGACCTAGTCATGTCAGTCACATTCACTTAAGGGAGGAGCACGGCATCTGACCTAGTAGCACAAGCTAGTCAGGTCTAACTCACACCCACCCACACCCACTCATGTATTTATCTAACCTATTTTTAAAACTACACAACGTCTTAGCTTCTATAACGGTACTCGGGAGTTTGTTCCACTCATCCACAACTCTATTACCAAACCAGTGCTTTCCTATATCCTTCCTGAATCGGAACTTTTCCAACTTAAAACCATTGCTGCGAGTCCTGTCTATGCTAGATATTTTTAGCACGCTATTTACATCCCCTTTATTAATTCTTGTTTTCCATTTATACACCTCAATTATATCCCCCCTAATTCTACGCCTTTCTAGAGAGTGCAGATTCAGGGCCCTCAGTCTATCCTCATAGGGAAGATATCTGATACATGGGATCAACTTTGTCATCCTCCTCTGTACGTTTTCCAGTGCATTTATATCCATTCTGTAATACAGTGACCAGAACTGAGCAGCATAATCTAAATGAGGCCTAACCAGATATATAGAGTTGAAGAACAACCTGAGGACTTCTATTATTTATACTTCTTGATATGAAGCCAAGGATTCTGTTAGCTTTATTGCGAACAATTATGCACTGTTGTCTTGGTTTTAGATTACTGCTAACCAGAACTCCTAAATCCTTTTCGCAATCAGTAATATTAAGATCTACATTATTTAGTTTATATGTGGCATGGTTATTTTCCTGTCCAACATTTAGAACTTTGCATTTGTCTATATTAAACTGCATCTGCCACTTCTCCGACCACTGCATCAGTCTTCAAATCTTCCTGTATTGCTCTAATGTCCTCATTTGAATGAAATGGATGGCCTATTTTAGTGTCATCAGCAAATTTGCTTATGTCGCTATTTATTCCCTCATCTATGTCGTTTATGTAAATTGTGAACAACAAGGGGGCCAACACTAACCCCTGTGGAACACCGCTTGTGACGTGCCCCCATTCTGATTTCCCCCCATTTATGCAAACTCTCTGCTGCCTATTTGTCAACCATGCCTCTACCCAGGAAAAAAATTATCCTATTCCATGTGCCTGGAGGACAGGGAGGACATGATAGCAACGTATAAAATACTGAGACGAATCAACAAGGTAGACAGGCACAGGAGGTTTCAGAGATGGGACACAGCAACAAGGGGTCACAGTTGGAAGTTGAAGACTCAAATGAGTCACAGGGATGTTAGGAAGTATTCACTCACAGAGTGGTCAGGAAGTGGAATAGTCTGGAAAGAGAGGTGGTGGAGGCAGGAACCAAACATAGCTTTAAGAAGAGGTTTGATAAAGCTCACGGAGCAGAGAGAGAGAGACTTAGTAGCGACCAGTGAAGAGGTGGGGCCAGGAGCTATGAATCGACCCCTACAGCCACAATTAGGTGAGCACACATACACACACACACACACACACACACAAACACACACACAGGTAATAAGACTATAAACACAGGTGATGGAAACACCTTAATAACCTTTAATAACATAATGTGGAGTAATGAAACAGAGGAACAAGGCGAATGAGGAGGATTGGTCCTTTAAATGATAACTGTTATTGGTGGTAGTGACTGCTCGTCAGTGTGGGGGGAGGAGGGGGATGCGGGAGGGGGCTTAAACGTGGGGAAGAATGGAAGGAGAATGAGGGGCGATTGAGGGGAGGGAGATAGGGAGGTAGAGCAAGGAATGAAAGAATGTGATGAGTTGTAGTGGGGGGAATGTGTGGTGGTAGGGGTACTGTGGTGGTGGGGGTATTGTGGTGGTAGAAGTGAGTGTGTTGATGGTTGGGGTACTGTAGTGGAGGGGAGAATGTGATGGTGGGGTACTGTAGTGGAGGAGAGGGTGTGATGGTGGGGGTACTGAGGTGGTGGAGGGGAGTGTGTGATGGTGGGGTACTGTAGTGGAGGAGAGGGTGTGATGGTGGGGGTACTGTGGTGGAGGATAGAGTGTGATGGTGAGGGTACTGTGGTGGAGGATAGTGTGATGATGGGGGTACTGTGGTGGAGGATAGAGTGTGATGGTGAGGGTACTGTGGTGGAGGATAGTGTGATGGTGGGGGTACTGTGGTGGAGGGAGAGTGTGATGGTGGGGGTACTGTGGTAGAAGAGTCAGGGTATACCTGTGACCTGTTTCGAGAGTCTACCCTGACCCAACCCAACCAGGCTTGTCTGTGGCTCGCCTGGTCAACCAGGCTGTTGTGACTGGTTGCCCTCTGGCCCACCTAGCCATCACAGCCTGACTGATCAAACACTTGGCGGAGCTAGTGATCCAGTTTCCCCATGGAAACCTGTGACAAAAATACATATAAAATCAGACAAAATTAAACATAAAATTAGACATAACAGTAATCATAAAATTAGAATTATAAAATCAGACATAAAATTAGTCATAAATGAGCTTACATAAACCATGATCACACCATTCAGAATATATATATATATATATATATATATATATATATATATATATATATATATATATATATATATATATATATATATATAGTCGTGCCGATTAGGTAAAACTTGCGATTTTGGCTTAAAAGCAACGCTCACCTTGCCATATAAGACAAGTGAAAATTTGTGTATGCAATAATTTCGCCAAAATCATTCTGAACCTAACGAAAAAATATATATTTCATTGTGTTTGTTTATTATTAAATTAATGTTAATGTATCTAAAATATATTTAGTTGGGTTAGGCTAAATTAAATTGCGCTTGTTGTAATAAGGTTAGGTAGGTTTTCAAAGTTTCTCTTGGTACAAAATTATAAATTCTTACATTAACATAAATGAAAAAATATATCTTTAAACGTATAAGAGAAATTTTAGAAAGGACTTAAATTTAGATGAGTTCTTGCTAATTGACCAGTTTTACCTAATCGGCACGACATATATATATATATATATATATATATATATATTATATATATATATATATATATATATATATATATATATATATATATAACAATTTAAATATCTTCAGCATTCAGAATGTGTATGATATTCAGAAAGATATGTGTAAGGTTCAGAATAATACGTTCAACGTTCAGAATAATGCGTTCAGAATGATACGTTCAACGTTCAGAATAATACGTTCAACATTCAGAATAATGCGTTCAGAATATTACGTTCAACGTTCAGAATAATACGTTCAACATTCAGAATAATGCGTTCAGAATATTACGTTCAACGTTCAGAATAATAAACTAGCGTTTTTGGATCATTGCCTTAAGTCTTACTTGGGAATGATTGTTCAGAACGTCAAATGAACAGTTATTTAGAACGACAGATGAACAATTGTTATATAGAACGACAGATAACCGTCAGAATCCCCTCCCTTCTTGGGCGGGGCAGGACGCCCCTACGGGTTTAACGTTTCCCATGACTGTAAAAGCATCTGACGAAATAATTAGCGAAATCTTAACTTTTCTCAATCCACAGAATACGTTAAGGGGAAGCGCTAAACCAGTAGGTGTCACACAGCGCCTTAGGCCTGGTAGGTAACCTAGTTTGATCCGAGGAAGGGAAAGGAAGCTCCAATACCTTGGATCAAATGTTCCTCATCGTATTAAAAGCAACTCACTTGAAGGACTAAACTTTTCAAAAAAAAAAAAAAAAAATCACATGTATACAACATGTATGGTGGCAGCAACTCACAAAATTTTCCATGAATTATATACAATACACTAAATTTATAATAGTCGCCTCCATTGTGAATTATAGACGTCGACGGTAAAGGCTTTAAGTTTCAATACTTAAATAAATACTATGACTGCCCGACATAATATATATATATATATATATATATATATATCGTTGTGTGTGTGTGAACCAGCCATCACAGCCACGTACAGGGCTGGTAATGACGCGGAGTGTGTAAATACGTGTCCATGATTCACCATGTTGTCATGGCTTGCATGATGCAGGGCCCCTGATAGGCAAATTAATGCTGTATGTCCTATCCAATGCCCTCGCGTGTGTGCTGGGTGCGGGTTACGCCCCCCACGCCACGCCCGTCGTTGCAGAATTCTCTCTAATTTCGCCGATACCGCCACACGTTCCTGCCCCACCCACCTCCGGCCAACAAAGACATATCTCTCCACCATCCCCCCGTCCCTACCGTAAGGATCACATGTCATGTGTTCACGTACTTGGCTTTCGTCTTTAGAGTATTCGTGGGCTGTGTAATCGACGGGCGCTGACAATTATAACAATATACGAAGAAGTGTGTAGTGTGTATATGGCAGAGGCGAGGTAATAGAAGTATTATAGTTGTTAACTATACAGGTGAGAGGTTTAACACCTTTCTGCCACTCCATGATGGTGTTGAGGTTGTTAAGGCGATCTCTCATTTGTTTTGTTTTATTGCGCACATTTTTGTGTTTTATTGTGTGTTTTGTGCCTTTTGTGTTGTGTGTATTTTGTTACGTATGTTGTATGTTGTATTTTATCGTGTGTGCTTTGGAGTGGGTTGTATTGTCTTTTATTGCTTTGTGTGTGTGTGTGTGTGTGTGTGTGTTCGTGTGTGTGTACTCACCTAATTGTACTCACCTAATTGTACTCACTCACTCCATGACCACGGGTTCGTGGTGAATAGCTCCTGACCACGCCTGTCGTGTGTGTGTATGTGTGTGTGTGTGTGTGTATGTGGGTGTGTGTCGGTGTGTGTGTATGTGTGTAATTATGTATTTTCAGCAACAGGAGCAGTCACGCTTGTGGTGTCCCGCCTTCAGTAATTTTTTCATCACAGAATATTTTAAAAGTCTCAATGGTAGTAGTACTTACTGCTTCATCTTATAAATTCCTTCCACTGATCTGCCACACTGAAAAAAACGAATTTCCCTTCGGCTTCGCTTTTATCTTCTTATTTACCAACTATTATAACTTGTTATCCGTGTTGCTGGTACTAAGAAAGTCTTGATCTAATCTTTCATATTCTTCTATTACTTAAAAATAGATATCATGTCTCCTGTCCTTCTATCAACCATCGTAAACAATCTTAGAGTTAACAATCTTTCGTAGTAACTTGCTTTTATAACTCTGGTAGTTATTTTGAAGCTTTTTTGTACCTGGTCTAACTTATGAACCTGAGGTTTCACATATGGACACCCCACAGCAGCTGCATATTCCAATTTTGGTCTGGCATGTGTTGTAAATAGTGTTTAAAGTATTTCTCTATTTATTTGAAATCTATTTTATAATTCACCAGCGCAGATTATGATTTTCTCTCATATTTATTTACATGATTATATAGCAGAAAAAAATAATAATAAAAACTAGAATCCTCTGACACTCAGTATTTTATTGTACATTTTATGCAATATATATCTACATTAAAACTCTCTATCCATGATTTATTCCATTTTTTTAAAATTTATCTAAGTCACCCGGTAGTATTTTACAGACTTTTATTGTGTTTTTCTAAGATTTTTGCATTCGGATATATGTTCAAACACTTTTCTATTCCTTCTAGTAAGTCATTTATATAAATTTAAAACGTCAGAGGAAGTAACAGACCCTTTTGGCACCCCACTGTTTACATATTCCCACGAGAACATTTTTCTTCTCATTAATGTTTACATTTTCCTCCCGTAGTTACTTATACACTGCAAGAGTTTGCCTTTTATTTCTCCTATATTTTTCAGTTTCCAGATTAGTCTTCCATGTTAATGTCTATCAAAAGCTCTCCTAAGCTTTTGGTAAGTACAATTACTTCATCTATTTCCTTGATGTTTAAGACACACTTGTAACAGTTGCGTATCTTTATTGTTGAAACTTTTCGCCTACACAGTAGGCTTCTTCAGTCAAATACAGAAATAAAGATGATGCAATTAGTCTATCAACCTTGGAGAAATAGTCCATACCACGGGTGGGGTTAGAACCCGCGATCAGAGACTCTCTGATCGCGGGTTTTAACCCCACCCGTGGTATGGTTTGTTAGCAATCGTGTCATTACGATTTCGTGAGTCATATTGGAGAAATAGTGTTTGAGGTAGTCAGTCCCTCAACCTGGATGAGAGTTCAACTCCATGGAGATCAACAACACTTCTCCAGGCTGAGGGACTGACCACCTCAAATAATATTTCTCCAAGGTTGATGGACTGATTACATCATCTTTATTTCACTACTGAACCTGCTCTTTGTATTTGACTGAAGAAGCCTCCTGTATTTTACATTATTTTCACCATATCTATTTCCGTCTTGAACAATCTCCTTGACTCTGTCGCAATAAATTAATACACTTGATACATATGAATTTCTAGACCGGAAATCGAACTGAAGTCTTTTATTTTCACCTGATCCTCCTTTGAAAAGTCTTTATCTAAGCTGTATATGCTTATAGTCTTTCGTTTACTGTGTTCATATGTATAGAAATTCTTCCAAATCCTTTATGTGAGTAAATGTTATTCTTATCGACTCATGTTTATCTTCCTCACGTTATGCACCTCATCTATACCCCATTATATATCTTTAAATGCTGAAATGAGCTAAATATTTTGTCATTTCATTTCTATGTTTATCTCTTACGGTGGCTAAATCTAAATCTAATCTCTTTTTCCTTGATTCTTTCTGTTCTTGATTTTGTTTCTTTTTGTGCACAGGAAAAAATCAGCCTCACTCAGTAGTTTGGAATTGTTTGCAATTTGTTTATATTTGATCTATCGGTAAGCGCCTTAAACACTGCCACCTGCTGCACCATCTCTTTCATTTCCTTGGTGATTTTGGTTAACTATCCTCTATTTTAACTTTATAACTCTTCTAGTCCTTTCATCTCCTTCTCAAAGCTTTTATTTAAAGGCTCTGATATGCTCAGAGACAGCTGAGCCTGTCCTAGATGTCTTTTGCCTTGTTATACTAGCATATTTTGTTATACTAGCATATCTTGTTATACTAGCATATCTTGTTATACTAGCATATCTTGTTATACTAGCATATCTTGTTATACTAGCATATCTTGTTATACTAGCATATCTTGTTATACTAGCATATCTTGTTATACTAGCATATCTTGTTATACTAGCTATTTTTTCTCATTCTTTTTTAGCTCTTTTACTAGCATTTTCAATCCTTTTATTTCACTTTTCTCTTTTTTTTTACCAATTTCTATTCTATATCTCCCCCCCCCCTTTTCTTTAATTTATCAGCTTATTCGTTTAAGTGTTTTTTTTTACATTTATTGTATTTAAACTTTCATTACTTCCGTTTTAATTTTAAGAACTTCATTTTTCTTATTTATTCTTTTCTATCAAACCCTCCTTTCTTTATCTTGAATCTATTTTACCCGTCTGTAAATTCATTTACTACATAAAGAACAAAAGGAACAATACCGTGACTGGAACAATACACAAATAACCCACACATAGTAAAGGACACTTTGAAGACGTTTCTGTTTAGTTATGGTTTAAGCAGGACCGAAACGTCGTTATAAGTTAGTCTCTCCTATGTGTGGGTTACATGTGTATTATTCCTTATCTGCAGGTGTAAAGGCCTAGTTATATTTTCACATAGTGGCTTCCGCTTAATTGTTTTTAATTATTTATCTTAAAATAAAAATAACTTTTCCTTAGCCTAGTAATCTTCCATATATATTTTTTCCTTGGCATATTTTGGAACAGCACTCACAAACATGGCTCTACTCTCTTCCACACACATACACGGGAGCAAAAAGCAAAATACATAATAAATCACAAAGGAGCTTACCCAATAAAGCGTAGAAAAACATAATACACAACACATAAAACATAAAAAAACCACTGCAAGGCACTCAATAAAACACACAGTGATGTAAGACATGTTTAGAACAGCTGTTGGTCATTCTTAGCTAGTAACGTAGGTCCAATCAGGGAGTAATTTCCAGCAACATCTACTGATAGCTTAAAAATCCTAATTACTTTACAGCAAACAGTTAAAACTGTTTTAATTTGATTTGCATGTTCTCAGTGACCAGTTTTTATGTCAAGTACTTGAGCTATGTAAATTACGTGTGCGTTCATAATGACCAGTCTTTAAAACAAGCAGTTGAACTGTGCCAATGATCGTGACCTTAGTGCTGAAAACCTCAAAATTTAAAATATATATATATATATATATATATATATATATATATATATATAAAATAAATTTCCTTAAAATGACCTTTAAACTCCGCTTTTTATATAAATTTTAAATGTAAAAGAATAGATTGTAAAAAACCCATTTTGTGTGCGATGACTCAGTGAGGAGAATTTCTGACAAAACAATGGGACAAAAAATCAGCGTCACTTCAAGTGCGTCTGTAGCAAAAACTATTTACTCGATGGATTAGACGCATGCTGAACCCCCATGTTGCACATGTGGGTTCAGCATGTGCAGCATATTGATACTATTTTACTCTATTATGTTCTCATACAAACACGACGATTCAAATCACGTTATATAAACAACGCTCTGAGGTATTTTTTGGCACCATATTTACTTTGGTTAGCTCAGCTAAGGTCTATGAATTTTACATCACTACATGATATAAAAGCCACAATATATAGTTTTTTAATTAAAATATCTACTGTTAGAGAACCTAATATATGAAACATCAGCAGAATGAATAGAAGAAACTTGTCCATTAATACAACATTTTATTGATAAAGCTCCTACGATCGAAACATTTTCTTATTAACTCAAAAACTACAATAGACGCAGACAAAATGTGCCCCTCATTGATGGTATCCAGAGGAGGTACCAAGGTAACGGGAACACCGGGTGAGGGATGCACAGGCATGCTCAGTCAGATATACCAAAAAAGTTGTTTGCCTAATGTTTGCCTAATGTGAGTTGACCAATCTACTGCACAGGGTGACTGTCAAGTCTGGCACCAAGTAGTATCGACACATATAACATCACTCCTAATACCACTTACCACTTACACTCAATACATTCTATAAAAGGCTTCATTATAGCCTTTTTTTGATTAAACCGTTTGGATGCGGACTTAGGGACATGCGATTAAACATGTGTAAATAATTCATATGTATATCATGTCTAAGCTAAATCACAAACAGGTGAACCTTTGAATGTTAAAAATAGGCAGAAAATTTACAGAGTTTAATTGCTTCTGATGTGGAATGGACATTAAGAAGAGGCAAATAATTTACAACCCTAATATCTAGCAGTTGAACTTGTATAATGGTTCTATATATTATATTAAGAGTGAATCATCAGCCATGGAGCAAAGACTATGTGAGATTGTGAGGAATACCTCCAGAGATACCCTTACGTGAGGCATACCTCGAAGGATAATTCCCAATGAGGGATACCTGTGAGAAGTGCCACGAGGGGAATACCTCTCATCCCTACACTTCGAGAAAATCATGATCCCTTTCAGACTGTTGAAAATACTTGAATCTATATGTGATAAAATATTGCATGCAATCCAGTCGAGTTTGAAAATAATTTCTTAAAAACTCTGCGTAGTTCTTCACTTCATAATTAACAATAACATATAGGCATACACGAAACTTTGCCTACTACATAAAATACAGTACATCGTTTAAGGAGTATTGGAGACCCAACCGGTGGTCTTTCATTTTCAGGTCCATAGCTGTACAGACTTAACCACGGTAGACCGAAATATTTTTAATGTTATCTTTAAAAATAAGCGTTAAATCGTTATGCGCAGACTGAAATATGAGCATTTATACAAGAAATAAGAAAAGGCGTTTTTTCCTAAATATTTCAACGTTTTATAATAGTTTGGAGCGGTTTTTGACGTCTTAGAGGGCGCGTCGTGTCCTGGTATCCAAGTCTCGACCTTCCATTTCTAAGTCCACACTAGTTCACGAATTTATTACTTCAAAAATGTGCAACAATTATCCTCCTCGTAATCTTTTCCAGCAAGTTGCACATTGCACTTGCAAGTGATACGGGTTTGTAGTTCAGGGTTGCTTGATTATTGCCTGTGGTGTGCGCGCTCACCCGTACTCGCCTATATGTGGTTGTAAGGGTCGAGTCTCAGCCCCTGAGACTATATATATATATATATATATATATATATATATATATATATATATATATATATATATATATATATATATATATATATATATATATATATATATATATATATATAAGAGGAGTCCACCTCTAGTGCAAATGTGGAGACCTACGAGAAAAGGAGAAAAAGACAAAGAGGAAACTTGATTTCTCCTTAATTCTGTTTGAATATTCTGCTTCTCTTACTACCACATCCTCTATAAAAAGCGCCTACTTTATCATGTAATATGGTACTCAAGGCCTCAAATATACATTGTTCAAGGAACACAGACAGACACACACACACACACATACATATATATATATTTTTTTTTTTCAACAAGTCGGCCGTCTCCCACCGAGGCAGGGTGACCCAAAAAGAAAAATCCCCAAAAAGAAAAACTTTCATCATCATTCAACACTTTCACCACACTCATACATAATCACTGTCTTTGCAGAGGAGCTCAGATACTACAGCTGAGAAAAGTCCCTCCCAGCTGTCACTATCTCAGACCCCTCCTTTAAAGTGCAGGCATTGTACTTCCCATTTCCAGGACTCAAGTCCAACTAAATCAATTAACTGGTTTCCCTGAATCCCTTCACACAATGTTACCCTGCTCACACTCCAACAGATCGTCATGTCCCAAAAACCATTCGTCTCCATTCACTCCTATCTAACACGCTCACACATGCTTGCTGGAAGTCCAAGCCCCTCGCCCACAAAACCTCCTTTACCCCTTCCCTCCAACCTTTTCTAGGACGACCCCTACCCCGCCTTCCTTCCCTACAGATTTATACGCACTCCAAGTCATTCTACTTTGATCCATTCTCTCTAAATGACCAAACCACCTCAACAACCCCCTCTTCAGCCCTCTGACAAATACTTTTAGTAACTCCACACCTTCTCCTAATTTCCACATTCCGAATTTTCTCCATAATATTTACACCACACATTGCCCTTAGACAGGACATCTCCACTGCCTCCAGCCTCCTCCTCGCTGCAGCATTTGCAACCCATGCTTCACACCCATATAAGAGTGTTGGTACCACTATACTTTCGTACATTCCCTTCTTTGCCTCCATGGATAACGTTTTTGTCTCCACAGATACCTCAATGCACCACTCACCTTTTTTCCTTCATCAATTCTATGGTTAACCTCATCCTTCATAAACCCATCTGCTGACACATCAACTCCCAAATATCTGAAAACATTTACTTCTTCCATAATCCCTCTCTCCAATGTGATATCCAATTTTTCTTTATTTAAATCGTTTGATACCCTCATCACCTTACTCTTATTATGTTCACTTTTAACTTTCTACCTTTACACACTCTCCCAAACTCGTTCACTAACCTTTGCAACTTTTCTTTAGAATCTCCCATAAGCACAGTATCATCAGCAAAAAGTAACTGTGTCAACTCCCATTTGCATTTAATTCTCCATAATTTAATCCCACCCCTCTCCCCAACACCCTAGCATTTACTTCTTTTACAACCCCATCTTTAAATATATTAAACAACCATGGTGACATTACACAACCCTGTCTAAGACCTACTTTTACCGGGAAGTAATCTCCCTCTCTCCTACACACCCTAACCTGAGCCTCACTATCCTCATAAAAACTCTTTACAGCCTTCAGTAACTTACTACCTATTCCATACACTTGCAACATTTGCCACATTGCTCCCCTATCCACTCTATCATATGCCTTTTCTAAATCCATAAATGCAATAAAAACTTCTCTACCTTTATCTAAATACTGTTCACATATATGCTTCACTGTAAACACTTGATCTACACATCCCCTACCCACTCTAAAGCCTCCTTGCTCATCTGCAATCCTACTCTCTGTCTTACCTCTAATTCTTTCAATAATAACCCTGCCATACACTTTACCTGGTATACTCAGTAAACTTATTCCCCTATAGTTTTTACACTCTCTTTTATCCCCCTTCCCTTTATATAAAGGAACTATACATGTTCGCTGCCAATCCCTAGGTACCTTCCCCTCTTTCATACATTTATTAAACAAAAAATACCAACCACTCCAGCACTATATCCCCCCCTGCTTTTAACATTTCTGTCATGATTCCGTCAATTCCAGCTGCTTTACCCCCTTTCATTCTACGTAATGCCTCACGCACCTCCCCCACACTCACATCCTGCTCTTCTTCACTCCTAAACGATGTTGTACCTCCCTGGCCAGTACATGAAATTACCGCCTCCCTCTTTTCATCGACATTTAAAAGTTCCTCAAAATATTCCCGCCATCTACCCAATACCTCCAGCTCCCCATCTACTAACTCCCCTACTCTGTTTTTAACTGACAAATACATCCGTTCCCTAGGCTTTCTTACCTTGTTTATCTCACTCCAAAATTTTTTCTTGTTTTCAGCAAAATTTCTTGACAGATCCTCTCCCATTCTTTCATCCGCTCTTCTTTTGCACTCTCTCACCACTCTCTTCACCTTTCTTTTACTCTCCATATACTCTGCTCTTCTACTAACACTTCTGTTTTGTAAAAACCTCTCATAAGCTACCTTTTTCTCTTTTATCACACCCTTTACTTCTTCATTCCACCACTCCTCTTTCCTCCTGACCCACCCTCCTATAACCACAAACTTCTGCCCCACATTCTAATACTGCATTTTTAAAACTATCCCAACTCTCTTCAACCCCCACTACTCCTACTTGCACTAGCCCACCTTTCTGCCAATAGTTGCTTATATCTCACCCTAACTTCCTCCTCCCTTAGTTTATACACTTTTACCTCTCTCTTACTTGCTGTTGCCATTTTTCTTTGTCCCATCTACCTTTTACTCTAACTGTAGCTACAACCAAATAATGATCTGATATATCCGCTGCCCTCTATAAACATGTACATCCTGAAGCCTACTCATCAACCTTTTATCCACCAATACATAATCCAACAAACTACTTTCCTTACGTGCTATATCATACCTTGTATATTTATTTATCCTCTTTTTCATAAAATATGTATTACTTATTACCAAACCTCTTTCTACACATAGCTCAATTAATGGCTCCCCATTTACATTTACCCTGGCACCCCAAATTTACCTACTACTCCATCCACAACATTTTTACCCACTTTAGCATTAAGATCCCCAACCACAATTACTCTCTCACTTGGTTCAAAACTCCCCACACACTCACTCAACATTTCCCAAAATCTCTCTCTCTTCTACACTTCTCTCTCTCCAGGTGCATAAACACTTACTATAACCCACTTTTCACATCCAACCTTTATTTTACTCCACATAATCCTTGAATTTATACATTTATATTCCTTCTTTACCTGCCATAACTGATTATTCAACATTATTGCCACTCCTTCTTTAGCTCTAACTCTATTTGAAACCCCTGATCTAATCCCATTTATTTCTCCCCACTGAAACTCTCCTACCCCCTTCAGCTTTGTCTCACTTAAAGCCAGGACATCCAGCTTCTTTTCATTCATAACATCTACAATCATCTCTTTCTTATCATTCGCACAACATCCACGCACATTCAAACATCCCACTTTGACGATTTTCTTCTTCTTCTTTTTAGTAAGCTATACAGGAAAAGGGGTTACTAGCCCATTGTTCCCGGCATTTTAGTTGACTTTTACAACACGCATGGCTTACGGAGGAAAGATTCTTATTCCACTTCCCCATGGATATGAAAGGGAAAAGCAATAAGAACAAGAACTATTATATATATATTATATTATATATATTATATTATATATATATATATATATATGTATATATATATATATATATATATATATATATATTATAATTGTGTGATGTGCATGTATGAAGGTATTTAAGGAAGGGCTAACAAGGCAGTTGAGGCTGGCAGACAGTCTTTGACTGGAATGTTGATATTATTTTTTGTTTTGTGTGTCTTTCTCCGGTGGCTTGTTATCAGTGACCTTATCTTCCAGCAGTGATAGGGAGCATCTTTTTAACCCACGAAATTCCACCAGTGGAAATGTTTCGTTAACTGTAAATATAATAACCAACAATAATTATATACCAACAGCGAAAATGCGTTTCTTTATCTGTATAAATAATAATAATACCAATTTATGTTTAATAAATATTCTTTATAATTCTTCTAATATTTTCATATGTACAATAAAAGCAAAATGCTAGCTGTGGTATACATCGATTTTGAGAAAGTTTTTGATGATGTTGTGGTGACTGCTGCTTGCTAAGATCACTTATCTACATCTTAGTATATAAAAAATGTAATCATTTGCTGTTTAAATGGGATGGATATCCTAAATATAACGTCTTATGATGTGATATCTAAGTAAGGCAGCTTAAGGTCACGATCAATTAGCCAAGAGTTTCATTGAGCAGGTCATTGTAAATACTTTGACCTACGTCAGAAGAATTTTTTTTCCACTCAATGTAACAGGTCACATACTAAAAGAGTCAGTCTTGGGACCAGTTTTATTCTATATATATATAAATTAACATGAGTGATGGATTATGCTGAAAAATATCAAAGTTCGACGCTTACTTCCTAATAAACGAAGTTAAAACACCAGCGTCAAAGATTGCCAGCTGATTTAGACAATGAGGTAAATCGTTTTAATCGAAAGATAAATTTCTTCAGTAAACGCAAAGTTAACCTGTGGCCCGTGAAGACGTGGTGAGTGGATTCTGAGTGGTGGTGTTACTGAAGTGCTACTGAAGCAGCTTGTGTCCGGGTGAAGGCGGAGCTGGAGGAAGTCAAGGAGATACAGCTTCTTAGAGAAGAAAACAAGATTCATCCCCAGAACAACGAAGAGGATACCAGCCATAACAAAGTATATTGGTCTTTAATAAGAAACTAAAGATAAAGATGGTGTTGCCATCGAGAAGTGCACAATGGAAACCAATGGTGAACGTAAGAATGTTGTTTTGGTGAGGGATTCTCAGATCAAATTTATTGACAGAGCTTTTTATAAGAGGAATAGGAAGAAAAGGCAGTGAGGTGGTTTTGTCCAGAGCAATTTGGTGCTTATTTCTGGCTCGACAAGTAATGTAAGAACATTACTGGACCATTTATTGATAACTAGAATAACTTCTGTGGTAGGAATGATATGTATGACAGGGTTGGGAGGCATTTATCTTAGACATGTGAAGCAGCGGTAGATAATTCAGTCCTGGGGCTATTGCTACAGTCTATCAGTCTATCACTAAGAAAAATAAAGATATGGATATATGTGGAAAAGAAGAATTTGTGGTAATAGAGATTTAGCATTATTGATTGTCAAGAATTTGATACTCTGGATATTAAAGCTAAGAGTTATTGAAGAAGTTAATTAACACTGTCAGTTAATATCAAGCAAGGAGTGGGAAAAGAAACCATTAGAAACCTTGTTTAATGGTTAAAATAAAAGAAAGGAAAAGATACTACAGATATTATCGTAGCATCAGTTATACAAACAGTCGTACAGTCGTGCTTGTAGCATGAGAATAGCATGGAGATTGATTGCATGTATAGGACACGTTGAGATTGCAATAACTGAGACGGTTTTTAATTTAAAGAATCAGGGTGTACTTTGAATCCTGCATTCAGAGTTTAAGTTGTTGCACGCTAATGTAAACACCAGGAAGTGAGGGGTGGGGTGGAACTATGTGTCCGAGGACACTTGAATTGCTGCATAAAAACTGTTTTAAAGGTTGAAGAAACTCACACAGAATCTGAGTAGCATATAAAAAATGACATGAAATGTTGATTTTAGGTGTGATACTCTGACCCTCGATCTTAGAAAACACATAAAGGAAACTTCTTTGAGATGAAATTGCTAATGTTACACTGTGCGATAAGGAATTTTAATTCCAGCCAAACTGATTGGAACGACGAAGCCATAGTTGTCCAGGTCTGGTTTTGATGCATTTTGTGACATAACTAAACAGAGGAAATAACTTCATGACCTGGTTTTGGTGAAGGAGACCCTAGTGAATAATCTAAAAATTAGGGAAAAGGTTAGCACTAGTAATGACACTGTAGCATCTTGTAATTTGGCTCTTGGCGTACGTATTACTGTTCTCTACAGTACTGATTGTATAGCATTGTACAGGTTGTAGGCTTGATCCTGTTATGTGAAAAATTGGTTCGTTGTGTTCCACTGCCAAGTATCCCTGTACCTCTCTTTATTATTTTTTTGATCTTTTTCTTCCTTTAGATTGTTTTTCTGTCCATGTGTTCTTAACACATGGACTTTTGGACATCATAGGTCATAACAGTGTCTGGTCTATAGTGATGATCTGCATGTCTCAGGGTGAAACTATCCACAATTTTTATAAAAGTAACACTGTTCCTTTTGTAATATATCGGAATATTTTCAGGTGTGTTGGTATTTACATCATAATGATTCTTCTATTATAGAACTTACATATTTCACCAGTTTTGCCTTTTCCTGTGGCAACTGTAGTTTTATTTATTGTGAGGTGTTCTTAGTTTCCCTGTCTGCCTTTCTCTGAAAGTATTTCTTCTGATTTTGCCGTTTTATTCTTTTGTGGTGTTGCCTCTTTGTCGTCTGTTAGTAAATCACTACTTTATCCCACTAATTCTACTTCATCTTAATTTTCTACCCTTTCACTTGCTATGTATCTGTGTCTACTCTTCCCACTTTTCATACAGTTGCAATAAGCTCTCCAAGAAAAATAGTTTTGTTATCTTGGTTAGTGCTATTAAATACATGTCTTGTACCTGTTCAAAGCTCTTTACCTCTTCCACATCTCCAGTTACATTCTCCTCTCTCAAACTCCTTGCTGGCACTAGTATTACTTCCAACACAGAAAACAACACCTGCATATCTTCCATTTTACACGTCCTGTAGTTATTTTAAAATCTCTTTCTACAATTCTCACATAATTTATCCGTGAACGTTATGGCTGACAGAAGTATAGGCTAAGTGTATCTATATATCCAGGGGTTATTAATTTATTTGCTTTTAATAAACGTTAAGTACAACGTCCATTGCAGTTTGAGAGGAGTTTTTTCCTTATATATATCTATATCGCTCTTTTAAATATACATTTCTCTCTCGGTTAAACTGCTATACTTTCCTGCGTAGACAACATCGCTCTACAAATGGATATACATTACAAAATGAGGTACTAATAGCTGAGGTAATAGTTTGCCTAGTTATGCTGACTTGGTGACATCCACCAGTCAGTGATGTATACACTGAGAGGTGTATGTCTCTCAGTGTATATACACTAAGAGACAGGTTGTGTTGTCATAGCGTGGATTACAATAGTTGGGTCAGTGGTGGCCAGCTGGTATTTGACTTGGTGACACAGACGTTAAATATTATTGTACACTAAACACCTTTCACCCGCCTGACAAGGCAACAATTCTATGGGCTTTTGTTTGATGTGTAAAGGTGCCACTGAGGGGAGATGTGAATAGCGACGGATTGACTTGTAGCGACCAGGCTATCATTTTTTTTTATCTTTGTCACCTTTGGAATTGTATCGAATTGACCAAATTTCTATGAAAGAAAAAGTTGTCGCCGGTTTGTATTATTATTATTAAATCCACTTGTCTCGACTCTTCCCTGTCAAACACGCTCACACACGCCTACAGGATGTTCAATCCACTACCACACAAAACCTCCTTCATATTCTTCCTCCTCCAACTCTTCCTGAGACGACCCCTACCCCTCCATCCACCTTGGATTTAAACACCCTCAGAGTTTTATTCTGCTTCCTCCTTTCTAAATGTCTAAATCAACTAAACAATCCTTCCTCTTCCCTTTGACTAATACCTTTCCTAACTCCACACTGTGTTTGACCTTTTACGCTCTGAAGACTTTGCATAATATTCACACCACACATTGCTCTCAAGCATGATATGTCCACTGCTTCCAGCCTCCTTCCCACTGCAACGTTCAAAGCCCATGCCTCACACCCATTTGAAAATGTTGGTATAAAATTACTCTGGTGCAGGCTTCTTTTTGATTCCTACAGTAGAGAAAAATTTCTTCCGCCTCAACAATCCATCTTCATTTTCCCCTTCATCTGATATATAGTTCACCTTTTCTTTCATTACTATTATTATTAAAACATTTAGTTTGAGTAATGGCAATAATGGGCCAGTAGGCCTGCTGTAGTGTTCCTCCATTCTCGTGTACTTATGTGCTGGGTAGCCTAGGAAATATATTCTGAGATTTCGTTTATATAATGAATGCCAAATTTTGTGCACCAAACACATGTCGAAACTCCTAAGAAGCATCAGTAATACCTACTTAAAGCATTTAGGAGATCTACACAGAATCAGGTATCCAACATGATAAATATGAAATTAACTCATTTGGACGTCACACCACTGTTCTATTAAGTACTCACGAAACAAGTCACAGACATACACCCGAAGACAAGGTAAAACTTTAAGCTATCCTTACCCTACCAGGGCTTCGTGGATATGAATTACTTTGAACCTTTTTCTTTAATAAGCCTTTTATTTGCAGACAGAGAATGACAATGGGGTCCCCAATACCGACTTTTATTAATAATGATTGAATTACCGACAAAATAAAGGACACATATACAACTAATGTGACATTTTATTGTGGGAACTTTTCGCTCTCCATGAGCGAAACGTTACCACAAAATGTCACATTAGTTGCATCTGTGTCCTTTTACCTAACATATAGAGTTTTGAAAATCTACATGGACTCCCTAGAGAAGTGGTTCCCAAACTACTGTCAGTTGTGTCCCCTTGATGCTTCGTATTATCAATCGTACAGATGTGAAAAATAACTTTCAACTAATGATGTCTGAGATAAAGACATACAGAGCTAACAATATACTCCTATAACTTTGGAGTATTGAACTTAGCTGTTCAATAATATAGTTAGTACAGGAACGTAAAGTTGCGAAAGTAAAGCCTTATTTATTCATACGTGAAATACTTCTGTGAACAACTATATGCAACATGATAATAAAGGTACAAAAATAATATAATTAATATCTCAGATGAAGAAAGAAAGGTTTAAGTTTTTTTAAATAAGGAAGTTAATAGTTTCATAAACTACAAATTGTTAAACAGGAAATGAAATTAGAGTTGTTGTAGTTTCTGGGAAATTCAGTGTGAAGGATTTTCTTTAGTATTCAAAGTCAGGGCCTCAATTCTGCTTTTCTTTTCACAGACACCCTGAGGTCATCCTCCACAAAGAGCCTAGCATGAAATTTGGTCTTATTGATGCAGACATCAGAGAATCCATGCTCATTGAGGTACGTTGTGGGAACTGTTAAAAATTTGTTATGGCCATAGTGAGAACTAGTCGATATGACTGACTCATCTGTGACTAGAATTTAGTAGCTGGTAGTTTCAGGAGCATCCTGAGTATCCTGAGCAGCTGCCATTCAGAAAATCTGAGAATTCCTCTTGCAATGCTGACAGGGAGTCAATGGGTTATGTATGAATTTTTCATGTTTCTCTATATAACTGTGGGAAGTAACACCTATTTTTTATGTAGGAAAGACAAGCGATTCTGAATAAGCTTAGTGAGGTCAGTATGGCCAGTTTCTTCGCCCTCAAGAGTTGTGTCCAAATTTTGGAACGTGGGTTATTTTCCTGCCATGGCAATTGTTCCCAAAATTCTATTTTCATGGCAAATTCCCTAACGTTATCGACAATATTAATCAACGTTTTTGAACTAGTCTTCTAGTGACATATTCGTGTGTTTTAACGAGAAAACATATCATTAAGGTACGATAATTTCAACTTTTCAGAGAGATTTTGTATTTTTGGGAAGGTATAGTACTGAAATACTTCCATTAAGCAAGCTTATCTGAATAGTTGGAAACATTACGTTTGTCTGAATAATACTGAATATATGAAAATTATTTAAAAAATCAATGATGATAGTAGGAGTACAATAAAATACAATAATTCACTCGCTCGCCCCCTGAAAATCCCTCAGTTTAGGAACCTGCTGTCCTAGAGGATGAGCTTCTTTCCACCATCATTATTTCCGCAATTATCTTGCTACAATAAGTGGACGACATTCTCATTATCACACCTAGATGACTCTGACAACATACAATATGCTCACTGGAGAAGCCTGGTAAAAATACTCAAATACGAGACAAAAGAGAATTAATGTACAATTTTTATGGATTTCATTAAACATTGAATTATTCCTTCATTATAAAGTTAATAAGCGTCCCAAAGGAAAATTACAGCATATAATTTTGGCATATCTGTATATAATATTAAGAATAACAGGAGAGAAGCAGGTGAAGACAGTGAATGCCATAGGAGGGGCTGGGTTTGATTGGTGTCGTGAGTACGGGAATAAATTCTTAGGTAGTGGTGGTTTTGATAAGAACGTGCCTTGTATGGGCCAGTAGGCGTTCTGCAGTGTTCCTCCATTCTTATGTTCTTATGAACGTCTTCGTTACATACATCACAGCCCACCTTCCTCTCTTTCACATGATCTCACTCTGACCTCACCTCACACCTCACCTCACCTCACACCTCACCTTCCAGTTGTGACAATGGGAGTGTTCTTACATGCTTTTTATTGAGTTGATGGAACTATACACAGATACCGGGGAGACATCTGTATATTTTCTTCATGCTTACACTATTGCACCATCACTGCTACTTCATCACTGTCATTAAACTACTACTATTACTTCTTCACTGTCACTACACCACCACCACCACTTCACTGTCACTACACCACCACTTCACTGTCACTACACCACTACCGCTTCACTGTCACTACACCACTACCACTTCACTGTCACTCCCACTACAACAACACTATTTCACCATTATTCCCACTGCACCCACACTACCACAGCACCACTTTCTACCATCCCCCCCCCTCAACACTGCAGCTGTACACACTATAATTAACCATTTAACCCCCATTGGTAAAGGCGTACATACAATCACCACCCCAGCGCCCCGACCCCTCATTCATTCTCTGGCATAAAAACCAGTAAACACCGATATTTTTCTCCCCGGAACAATTGAGCATTGTTCAGCTATCCAGCAGGACAGTGTGTACATAAAACACCTAGAATCCTCCCCTATCCAACTGGAAAAAGCAAATAAACACTGATATACCTTAATTACTCGTCAATGCTTCCCCCCGTTATCAGTGTCGATCAATCCTAATTACCACCAGATTGTCGATTGATAAAATGTTAATCCCTTTTAAAAATCGCCCATATCAATGGGATTTTTGTTTCGTTAGGTGTTTGTGGCTCTCTGCGCGTAAGGTCGAATGTGATGTGGTTAGTATGGGGGTTTGGGCCTCATGGAAGGCAGGTGTGTATGCCGAGTGTTGCATGACCTCCGCCCTCAGCACCTGCAACTTGCAACACATTGGACGTCAGCAGTCGGAAGATTTTAAGCTCTGACGAGGAAGTGATTACTGTAGTTGGGGTCTGACCTCGGGATGGTGGTTGTGGTAGTAGTAGTGGTGGTGATGGTTGTAGTTGGTTATTTGAGTGGTGATGGTGGTAGCAGTGGTGCTACAAGTAGTAGCGATTATTGTATTGGCGCTGTAGAAATGGTGGTTGTGCTTGTAGTGGCGAGGCGAGGTAAAAGGTACAATGCAAAGAAATAGTTAATTGTATAACTAGATGCAGAGGATTGGGTCAGGGCAACGAGAGAAGTGTAGGCGGGGGAGGGGGGCGGAAAGGTTAGTACACAGAGTATACACACAGGAGCGGTGTACATACCCTGTGTATAAACATTAAGTCTTTTTTCAGTCTTCATTATAATGCTTTAAGTATTATTAATATACTGGCGAATTTCGACCTTCTGACCCTGAAGCAATCTTGAACACACTGAGGAGAGTGTAGACCAGATACACAGAACATCAGAGTAGGTACAGAGTGCAGAGTGGGCACACTTTGAGTACAGAGGGAGTACAGAATACAAAGTGGGTACAGAGTACAGAGTGGGTACACTATGAGTACAGAGGGCGTACACTGTGAGTACAGAGGGAGTACAGAGTACAAAGTGGGTACAGAGTGGGTACACTATGAGTACAGAGTGGGTACACTATGAGTACAGAGTGGGTACACTATGAGTACAGAGTGGGTACACTATGAGTACAGAGTGGGTACACTATGAGTACAGAGTGGGTACACTATGAGTACAGAGTGGGTACACTATGAGTACAGAGTAGGTACAGAGTACAGAGTGAGTACAGAGTACAAAGTGGGTACACTGTGAGTACAGAGTGTGTATAGAGTACAGAGTGTGTATAGAGTACAGAGTGGGTATAGAGTACAGAGTGGGTACACTGTGAGTACAGAGTGGGTATAGAGTACAGAGTGGGTACATAGTACAGAGTGGGTACATAGTACAAAGTGGATACAGTGTGAGTACAGAGTGGGTACAGTGTGAGTACAGAGTGGGTACAGTGTGAGTACAGAGTGGGTACAGAGTGGCCCGGGGCAAGTGGTGACAAGTGGCAGTAGTATAGGAGAGACTGCAAGTGGTAGTGGCAGATTTCACTTAATTTCATTCGTGTGACCCACTTGGGTTTAGCACTTATTTCCGAACGTAATAATAATAATAAGAAGAATATCAATAATCATATCAATAACAACAGCAACAAAAACAATAATAATAATAATAATTATTTGGTAATAATATCAATGCTCATATAAATAATAATAATAATAATAATTATTATAATAATAAAAAAAAAAGAATTTCTCACATTTAAGCTTTTGTTGCTGCTGCTTCCAATTCTATAGTGCAAAGAGCTCTTGATCCAAGGAACTGGAGCTTCCCCCATTTCCTTGGATTAAACCTCATTACCTACAGGTGCTGTATGACCCCTACGGGTTGTGTTCCTGGAGCGTGTGTTCCTAAGTTGAAGACTAAGTCGTGAAGCGCTAAACCCGCTTATGGTAATTTTGTTGTTACTGTTATTATTATTACCGCATTATTATAATTATTATCAATTATCATCATCATTTTTACTTCTTATTCTTGTTATTATTATTATTATTATTATTATTTATAATAATAATAATTATTATTATTATTGTTATTATTGGCTCGATCCTTCATTCCTTAATTACAGCTCGGTCTCTTGAGCAGTAGGGCGAAACATCGTTCTCTCCATGATGGGTGAACGATGTTTTGCCCACACGAATACAAATCTTAATTGGGAGAACGTTTCGCTCCATGGAGAGCTCTTGCAATTCATCAGCAGTTGCAAAAAGTTTTTCTTAGAGCGAAACGTTGTCCAAATAAGACTTTCCTTAAAGAGAAAGTTTGTCCATTAAAGCTATACTTAGAGAGAAACGTCGTTTTGTCTTCACGTTTTGCGACATTTGTCTAATTATGAGTCTCTCTTGACACAAGAGATAGTAGACCAGAAGATAATGTCTCATTATCCATTATTGATATAAGAGATAGCTGATAATGTCTTAAATCTCATCTCTTTTGACACAAGAGATAGTAGACCAGTTGGTAATGTCTAATTATGAGACTCTCTCGACCCGAGAGATAATGCCTCATTATTCGTCTCTCAGCTTTGTTCGGTGGCGGTCAAAGAGACAGAGGTGGAGGAGACAAGGTATACTTTCTACTAATGACTTCTAACTGCAGGTATTTCTCTTCCTCATTATCTGCTCCTCCTCCTGCCCTGCACTTCTCCCCTCACTCATCTGCTCCTCCTCCTGCCCTGTCCTTCTCCCCTCACTCATCTGCCCCTCCTCCTGTCCTGTCCTTCTCTCCTCACTCCTCATCTGCCCCTCCTCCTGCCCTTCCCTTCTTCCCTCACTCCTCATCTACCCCTCCTCCTGCCCATATATATATATATATATATATATATATATATATATATATATATATATATATATATATATATATATATATATATATATATAAATTATTGAGACCACGAACAAGTGGTATTGATCAATAACAACACTTCGACTAGCCAAGGATTCGAACCCATGCTGTTTTGGCCCGCCTCATGGTGAGCGAAAACCCATGACGCTCTAGCCCACAGGACCACACAATCCTACAATAATATAAACTACTGCTCGTTGAGGCTAGTACACCAAACAGGGAGGAGAATGAATTTAGCTCAGAGGCACCCACACCACCGTATGTCCTCGGACCAAGGGTAACACACCTAGCTTGGCTGGGTGCTTGGTTCTCGTAGGAGTGCGTGTCCCTGTGGGTTAGAGCGTCATGGGTTTTCGCTCACTATGAAACGTTGCCACAATAAAATGTCACATTAGTAGCACATTTGCCCTTTTACCTAACACGACGTTTCACTGTCGTCTGATGTTGATGTTTATTTCCATAAACAGGCTTTTTTTTGGCACATTTCGTATGATGGACAGTGGAGCTGCTAGTTCCTGTCTGCAGTCCATGGCCACTAGTGTTTCCTATTTTAATCCTGATTATCCAGTTGGTTTTGAAATACAAAGAACAGTCAAAACAAGTCCTTATCTGTCCTTTTTTTTTTACTTCTAATAAAAAAAACTGTAACAGAGAACATTATTTTGTACTACATTCTCATTCTGTTTACTGTATCAACATGGTGTTACCTTCTCCTATCATGTATCATTCCGGTTCACAACGTGTACAAACATTTTGATACCGTAGTAGTTCCCTTTACACACACAACCCCCACATAGAAGAGAGGAGCTTACGACGATGTTTTGGTCAGACTTGGACCATTTACAAAGTCACACGTATTGTGCCTTTTTTGTTAGTTCCCTTTACTCTAGTCCCTCTACTCCGCTATTTACTCTGATACTCCGCCTCAACTGGTGAGTAGCAGTAGAAAGAGCCTTTTACCACAGTCATTCCTTGAGCCATTTACAAATTTTCTTTAATGTTATTTAGTAACAATTAAAATAATCTATAAGTTACTCTTAATTAAAATAGTTAAATGTAAAAAAACACTGATTACACAAGAAATAAAGAATAAGGAAGCAGTTCAAATTGTTTTTCTTTGGATAATGAAAAATGCTTTTTGTAACTGTTGCAAGTCATTGCAATAAGCGTGGGAGAGGAGCGACTGACCTGAGCATATGAATACTCGGGTTAGTCGTACTGCTTCTCACTACGCCTGTATATATATTCTCTGGTTTCCTATGTATTATCTACAGACTTGGAAAAGCTTGGAAATATTGCTTTGATAAAGTATGTATTCTGCCTTTGTATCTTCGTTTTGTAAAATATATGTATTGAATACATCATAAAAGCAGCTTTATACATTGCTGACATGGACCGTTTGTATAGTGCATTTAAACCTGCTTAAAGTATAGAGTATTTAAACCTGCTTAAAGCAGGTTTAAATACTCTATACTCTATACTTTATTTCTTGACTGCATCAAAGAGTTGGAACTTCCCAGGTCTACTCCGGCCCAGCTCTGCTACTTCGGCCTTGTCGTCGGTCCTGGCCAGACCCACTTTGTCGAGTGCACCGAACAGCTGAACAGAGTCGTTATGTACTCGCCACTGCCTACGATCGTCAGAGGTTTATGCTCAACCATGTATTCTCGACATTGCACTAACATCCGTTGGAAAGACAGTGATAGTCTAGAGATTAGCTTCATTCTGCAACACGGGCACTTACACACATTTCCAGGTACGTTTTCAGTGGTCTGGGCACCTAGCCGTCCCCTTGTTCCCAGGGACACCTACACAACACAATTAGGGAGCGGACTCCGGGACAAGAACACATCTGGAAACAAACACAAGAGTTTCAACTCATATCAAGGCTACGAAACGTCGTATATTCACTGAAGGCTAAGGACTGAATACTTTTAATCAATTCTTCAAGGCTAAGGAACTGTCTTAAAATTACCTCTCTCCTTCTTCCACTGTTTCCAGTATAAAAGTGGCCTCCTTATTTGATTGAAAAAGCCTGCTGCGCAGGCGAATCGTTTCGGCAATAAAGATTCTCAAGTACTACACGTGTGCCTAATTCACCAGCTTGACGGTATTGCAGACTAGTAAAATCCTATCACTAGTGCCTGTGTTCACCAAAGGATTAACCGTAAACACATTTAAGGACATAGTTAAACCAGAGACCATTACTATGAACCTACATCAAGTTTACCATCACACAGATACAACCGTCAAGGAAATTTCAGGTGACTGAAGTCCGCTTGTTGGACAGACTCCTCTACTCAACAATTACAGTTGTTTACATGTTCAGCTCACCGTATTTCAGCTCACCTATATAATCCCACGTTTCGCTTGTACTCTGTGTAGACTTTAAAAAGGCATGATCTCCATGCGAAACGGTGTATTCATAAAGCTCATCGGGATAGCTTTATGCTAGGAGCTTTATAAAGTCATTATGATATCGGTTAATTGAAGCTCTGTCGTGTGACATTTTATTGTGGCAACGTTTTGCTCTTCTGGATCTTTGTCAAACCGTTACCTTAACCGGCTTGACAAAGCTCCTGGAGAGCGAAACGTTGCCACAATAAAATGTCACATTAGTCGCACTTGTGTCATTTTACCCAACTTATTGTCGGTAATTCTATCAATATTGTTACAAGCTCTGTCGTGAGCGTGACGATGTCTCGCTGGTAAGCTCACACCTTTTGTCTTTACGCTCACACAGTATGTGCTTTATTCATCAACTCACAGACCGGGCTGCGGGCTGCTGTTGTATGCTGCCCGTCTTGTTGTGTAGAAGTAGTGTTCTCGTTGTCCGATAATATTGGCCTTATACATGTTAGTAAGAGCACTCACATCTCTCCGGTGTTGAAGGATCTTCTGGAATGACAGATCTATCCAGGCCTTGTCCAGGCAAGAGGCAAGTCGTCGTCTAGATGGATTCTCTATTCTGTCCAGAAGTCGTAGATGAGATGGGGTGAGGGGAAGGTTATCGAAAACAGTGGAGCATTCTCTAGGTGTGAGCGTAAATGTTCCTAGTACAGAGGTTTGCAGCCAATACTGTTAAGCAGGTACGAGATACACCTTAGTGCTGTTAGTGTCGTGACTGCCTTGATTGCAAGATTTGCCACGTGATTCTTCATAGACAGTTTTGGAATCGAATTTCATCCCTAAGATTTCCACCTCATCTCTGGGTTCCAACACTCTCCCATTCATTCTTACCACTGCTCCAGCATTAACATCATGGTGCCTACAGACCATCATCATTTGGGTTTTCTCAGAAGCAAAGGTAACCTGCCTTCATTTTCGAAGGTTGATATCAATGTAAGTTGGTGACTGATGTACCTGAGACCAGCTGGCATTTTCTCTCTTGGATGAGTAAATGTCCAAGTACAGTTATCCACATATGCATGGAAATCTGGGATGAGGTGAAGGTCATTGAAGTACTCATTGCATGAAGGTCATTAAAGTACTCATTGCATGAAGTTCATTGCAGTACTCATTGCATGAAGGTCATTGAAGTACTCATTGCATGAAGGTCACTGAAGTACTCATTGCATGAAAATGGACCAAGCACACTTTCCCTGTGGAACACTGACTACAACTAAGTATTCACCTAATTGTACTTACTGTCTAGGTCGTCCCACTTCCTGACCACTCTTAGGCTTAAGAAGTATTTTCTGACCTCTGATTTTCGCCCTGCTCTTCTTTTTGTAAACAGTGACAACATTTGCCTCTTTACACAGAGAAGACCATTTACATTGTGCTAGGCAGTGGTGATAGATGCAAGTTAGAGGTGATGCTAGCTGGTCTGCACATCTACTCACCTTATCTGAGCCCACAAACTTTTCTTAGTTCAGTCTTTTCCGTCTGTCTGCCTGCTTGTCTGTCTGCCTGCCTGCCTGCCTGCCTGCCTGCCTGCCTGCCTGCCTGCCTGCCTGCCTGCCTGCCTGCCTGTCTGTCTGCCTGTCTGCCTGTCTGCCTGCCTGCCTGCCTGCCTGCCTGCCTGCCTGCCTGCCTGCCTGCCTGCCTGCCTGCCTGCCTGCCTGCCTGCCTGCCTGTCTGTCTGTCTGCCTGCCTGCCTGCCTGCCTGCCTGCCTGCCTGCCTGCCTGCCTGCCTGCTTGCCTGCCTGCCTGCCTGCCTGCCTGCCTGCCTGCCTGTCTGTCTGTCTGTCTGCCTGCCTGCCTACCTGCCTGCCTGCCTGCCTGCCTGCCTGCCTGCCTGCCTGCCTGCCTGCCTGCCTGCCTGTCCGTTTCTCTCTCTCTCTCTCCCTTTTTCTCTCTCTCTCTTTCTCTCTCTCTCTCTCTCTCTCTCTTTATCTTTCTCTTTGTCTGTCTGTCTGTCTCTCTGAACCATCCACCGTATCACAAAATAGGAAATGGGGAAAATAGGGAAGAGGAAAGACCAAAGCTGCGGGTGAGAATGGGTTGTCATCTAGGAGAGGAAGGGGAGGAAGCAGGGGGCCGTCAATGGGTAATGGGGTGCTGCAGGCACAGCTAATGTACCACGAAACGATAGGTAATAGGTCTTCTATCACCCAGGGTGCTCCTGCCATCGGTGATGGGGATCTTGATCCCAGGAACTAGACTAATCCTCCCCCATTCTTTTAATAGAACGTGAATGCCTCCTATTCCCCAGGCGCTGTGTGACCCCCTACGGGCTTAGCGCTTCTTGGAATATGAAATGTACGTTTTCTCGTGGTCTTTATTGTACGTTCCTCGTGGTCCTAATTATACTTTCCCTCTTGGTTCTAATTGTACGTTCCCTCGTAGTCTTGTACGCTTCCTCGTGGTCTTGTACGTTCCCTCATGGTCTTCATTGTACGTTCCCTCGTGGTCCTAATTGTACGTTCCCTCTTGGTTCTAATTGTACGTTCCCTCGTAGTCTTGTACGTTCCCTCGTGGTCTTTGTTGTACGTACCCTCTTGGTATTTATTGTACGTTCCCTCGTTGTCCTAATTGTACGTTCCATCGTAATCTTGTGCGTGCCATCATGGACTAGTACGATCCCTCGTGGTCTTGTACGATCCCTTGTGTCTTGTACGTTCCTTGGCGGTCTTGTACGATTCTTCGAGGTCTTGTACGTTCCCTCGTGGTCTTGTATTGCAGTTTATTGCCTCCCGGGGTCGTTAATACCGACTTAGAAATGTGCACAAGTGCCTTAATTTACTCAACTTTACTTACACGGTAAAGGCATTCCCGTGTACCGTGTTGAATATTTACCTCGCGGGGAGGGAAAAAAATCTGAAAAATATAGATAAGAGAAAGAGAGCATAATTCGCTGAACAGAGCTGGGGTTCGAAGCCATGGTAAGGATGTTGTAACACTCGGAGGCCGGTGCGTTAACTGTTTTATGGGAGCCCAGTATGATTTATTATGGGTTTGAACTCTATTCCTTTCAGTGAGTTGTTTCCAATCTTGTCATTACGATTTCGTGAGTGGTTAAAGGGCATGTTGAAAAGGTTCTCATGCATGCTGCTGCTGTTTGTAGATGATGCAAAAGTGTCGATGATACGAGTAGAGGATAATGGCAAGACACTGCAGCAAGACTTGAACTGCAAGAAAGGTAGTGAGGATAGATGGTAATGCTATATCCGGTACACCCTTGCAGACGTCGACCTCAAATCGGCCTTTCAAATATTTCTTATTCGATGTTCCTTGGGAAAGTGACGGTCCTGGTGGGCCCTGCAGATGAGCAACACGTTACGTATTTGGTATCAAGGATCATCACTTGGAAATGATTCTCTGTAGATTGAAGATGGTGTACACTGATAGCCATGGATACTTGGTTGTCTCAGATGGTGTTCATCTCTGTTGGTCACATGACCCTACTTAGTGTGGCTCAGAGTTTAACGTTGTGTTCTAGGGTTATGGTTTAATTGTGAGTTCTAGAGTTATGCTTTAACTGTGTGTTGTAGTTATGTTTTAATTATGTGCTCTAAAGTTTTGTTTTAATTACGTGTTCTAGGGTTGTTATAATCATGTGTTCTAAAGTTATTTTTTTTTGAGACGCCAGTGACTTCCATCCTGGAAATCTCAACCTTTGTCCACTGTCAACACTTCCTTCCTTTGACTCTCCTTCTTCAACCCCATCTCCTTTCTCCTCCAACCTGTCCTTCACCTTACAACGACCCCTTCTCCAACCCTCTTCCCCTCTCTTTCATCAACTCGCCCATCACCTCACATCATACTCCCCATTTTCATTTTTTCCCCTTGCCCCCATTCCTATTTTTCTTCTTCCATTGAGTATTTTATATTTAGCCATTGTCTGTTTATTTTTTCTCTGTATTCTTACCACACTTTTCCCACACTTCTCCCATACCGTTTTCATTCTCTTCATTTTATCTCTTTTCTTTTTCACTTATCTCCTCATTTATTCCTTCCAACCCATCTCCCCTCCTCACCATTATTTCTCCACTCTTCACTCTTTCCCTATTCTTCCCTTCCTCTATTCTGTCTTCCCCTCTCCTCTGTTCTCTCTTTTCCTTTCCCCTATTCTTTCTTCCCCTCCCACGTTCTCTCACCGTCTTCTCCTTCCCGAATCAAAACAAACAATTTAATAATCACATCAGCTGACGTAAAGGAACAGCTGCAACACAAAAAAAAAAACAGGCTGCAACACAAAAAAAAAAACACAGGAAAAAGTTCACTTCCAAACTTACCATGTTACCGCCGACGTTGTTCAGGGGTCCACCACTCCCCTACTCCCCTCTATCCTCAACTCCCCTGCTCCCCTCAATCCTCAACTCCTCTGCTCTCCTCTATCCTCAACTCCCCTGCTCCCCTCTATCCTCAACTCCCCTGTTCCCCTCAATCCTCAACTCCCCTGCTCCCTTCTATCCTCAACTCCCCTGCTCCCCTCTATCCTCAACTCCCCTGCTCCCCTCTATCCTCAGGGTTGGTGGTGGAGGGGAGCAACACAGGGTAGCAGACGGGAAAGGTGGAGAGGTAGTGGGGGAGATAAAAGTGCAGGGAGGAAATTGAGAGTTGAAAAGATAAGAGTCATGTTGATACATGAGAAATACAAGTATTAGCTCTTAAAAAATCATACAAACTCTACAACAAACCCCGTGAATATTCTAATTTGTTTATTTATTTGTACGCATTATTATTATTAGGATTTATATTATAAACATTATTTTATATGAATTTTTATAGATGTATTTCTGTTCACAGGAAATATGATGTCCACTAATGTCATATGTATATTATCACATACTAAAGAAAGTATGGTAATGTGTGAGGGTAGGTGATTCCATGCCACATTATGTGGACATATAACATAGGTGTTGTAACCTGATGCTTGGTTTGTCTTTAACGTCAGCTCAGCGTAGGTTATTATACCCAGGTGTTTTACTGGCTAGTTTCCCATGGTCTTTGCTGCTACGTTAGCTCCCTTGTCCTTTTTCCTTAGTGTCTATATTTGTCTCCATGGGGAAGTGGAAAAGAATCCTTCCTCTGTAAGTCATGCGTGTTGTAAAAGGCGACTAAAATGCCTGTAAAAATTACTAAACATAAAAAGGAGAAAACTTTATAGTTTTCTTCCTTTTTCGTTGTTCCTCTGCCTAGGTGGCAGACGGCATCTGTTGAAAAAAAAAATTAATGGTTTGGACATCTGACATGAGAGTTGTTCTTAATAACTGAACATTCGTAAATTGGTATTTCGCTCACTTCCAGCGGATTTCCTTTATAATAAGACACTTCTGAATACCGTTCTCTAACTCTCACTCAGATATCAGTGTACGCTGGTATGATGGTAGTACCCATCATGGTTTCGGTACAAGCGTGGATACCTTGTGGCTGCACTTGGGAATCTTCTCTTCACTGTGGTCACTGTCTCCTCGTATCTTCTGTGATTATTACTCTTCTCTGTTGGTGAGGCGGGGAAGTATGTTTACTGTCGTGTTTTTGTGATGTCCTGCAAGTTAATATTGGATAAACTTGTCGTTAAGAGGTGCAGTTACTGACACGACAAGGTCATTAACCTGCCTACTGTTATACGGAGCATGTGTAATCACTCTTCAAAGTCAGGATTATAGTATTGGATTAATGTCTCCCATGATATTATCCTCAATGATGTGGTCTCGCTTTAGTGATTAATATATCTGATGGCTTTTTTTTATAGAATATATTTACTCACTTGCATAGTATATGAGTATATTTCTATTTTGGAATAAATGATATTTATAATTATTCTCTATCCTCCCCACTACCCTTTATCCTCCCCGCTACCCACTCCCTCTATCCTCCCCACTACCCACTCTATCCTTCCCACTACCCACTCCCTCTGTCCTTCCCACTACCCACTATCCTCCCCACTACCCACTCTCTCTGTCCTTCCCACTATCCATTCTGTCCTCCCCACTACCCACTCTATTCTCCCTACTACCCACTCCCTCTATCCTCCCCACTACCTCTATCCTCCCCACTACCAAATCCCTCTGTCCTCCCCACTATCCACTCCCTCTGTCCTCCCCACTATCTACTCCTTCTGTCCTCCCCACTACCCACTCTGTCCTCTCCACTACCCACTCTGTCCTCCCCATTACCCACTCTATCCTCCCCACTACCCACTCTGTACTCCCCACTACCCACTCCATCTATCTTTCCCACTATCACTCTTCTCCCCACACACCCATCTTCTTTCCACTCCTCTTCCCCTTTTACCCTTCTATCTTTTCCCAACTCTTATTTCCTTCATTTACCTTCACTCTCCCATCCATGTTTGTATTGCATGTGTTGAATTTGTGTTCATAGATACGAGTGCTGAGTAACCTAAGTAATCAAAATCCTTCAGAAATATCACAGCTACTACTACCACCTTCACCCTCCACCCTTGAACTCATGGCGGGTGAGTCACCATAGGTTCAAATCCCACCCGTTCCCTGGTTTGTTTACAATCGTGTTATTACCCCTTAAGATAAAGGGAAGGGGGTGTGGTGGAGCCCTGAACAACGCCGGGGGTAACATGGTAACTTTTCAGGTGAACTTTTTCGATTTTTTTTTCTGACGGGGAAGGCAGGTGTCCCTTTACGTCAACTAATGTGATTATTAAATTAACTGTTTATTTTGGTTAGGGAGGAAAGACGGGGGGTGGGAGAGAAGAGGAAGAATATAAGACAGATGAAAATAGGGAAGGATAGAAAAGGGAAGAGGGGGAAAAGATGGTGATTAGGAGGGTAAAAGAATAGAAGAAGGAGGGGGGGGAAGTAGGGAAATAATGGAGACAAGGAGTGGGGAGTGAGAGGAGGGATGAGTTGGGGACTGAGGGAGAGAGGGAAGAGGGGGGGTTGATGAGAGGATTGGGGAGTTTACGGGAGGGGGTTGATGGGGTCTCCCGCTGAGGCCGACATCAATTATCACAGCTGAAGTTTCCTCCTTTCACTACATTGATGAATATTCAAATGTTTGAGAGGAAAGTGTGTGATGAAGGTCTTGTGTATCCCAGACAACCCTGGGAGGGATGCTGAGGCTGTCCTCAGGTGGAGGGATGCTGAGGCTGTCCTCAGGTGGGAGGGATGCTGAGGCTGTCCTCAGGTGGGAGGGATGCTGAGGCTGTCCTCAGGTGGGAGGGATGCTGAGGCTGTCCTCAGGTGGGAGGGATGCTGAGGCTGTCCTCAGGTGGGAGGGATGCTGAGATGTTTGCTGAGGCTGTCCTCAGGTGGGAGGGATGCTGAGATGTTTGCTGAGACTGTCCTCAGGTGGGAGGGATGCTGAGATGTTTGCTGAGGCTGTTCTCAGGTGGGAGGGATGCTGAGATGTTTGCTGAGGCTGTCCTCAGGTGGGAGGGATGCTGAGATGTTTGCTGAGGCTGTCCTCAGGTGGGAGGGATGCTGAGATGTTTGCTGAGGCTGTCCTCAGGTGGGAGGGATGCTGAGATGTTTGCTGAGGCTGTCCTCAGGTGGGAGGGATGCTGAGATGTTTGCTGAGGCTGTTCTCAGGTGGAGGTATGCTGAGATGTTTGCTGAGTCTGTCCTCAGGTGGAGGGATGCTGAGATGTTTGCTGAGGCTGTCCTCAGGTGGAGGGATGCTGAGATGTTTGCTGAGGCTGTTCTCAGGTGGAGGGATGCTGAGATGTTTGCTGAGACTGTCCTCAGGTGGGAGGGATGCTGAGATGTTTGCTGAGGCTGTTCTCAGATGGAGGGATGCTGAGATGTTTGCTGAGGCTGTTCTCAGGTGGAGGGATGCTGAGATGCTTGATGAGGTTGTCCTCAGGTGGGAGGGACTTGGAATAAAGAATCAGCTCTGGTGACTTAATCAATTAAGTCACTTCATCAATCTGTTGTAAATGTATATCATGAATAATATATATATATATATATATATATATATATATATATATATATATATATTTTATATATATATATATATATATACACATATATATTCAGAATGTCATATAAGGATGACAAAATTAATTATCTTTAATCACGAATCCTTCTCTTCCTATTGGATTGCTTGCGGCCAGCAGTAACAACCTGATTGTTCGGGTCCTGATCCACCTGGAGGCCTGGTGGAGGACCGGCCGCGGGGGCGTTGAACCCCGGAACGACCTCTAGGTAGTACCATTAGTACAGAGGCATAAATAAAGGGGATATTAATGAGGTTCTGGAGATATTAAACCCAGACAGCACTGTGCTGGTGTTGACGGTTTGTAAAATAAACCAAGTAGGCCTATTGACGGGGAGATGTTGAGGTGGTTAGGTTCTGTCTTCCATCCTCTCTCTCTCTCCTCCTACCATCATAGAATAGGGAAGCAGCACACTGCTGGTATTCACAGTTTTGTTTAATAAATAAAGTCACACCCCATGATGATTCTCTTCAAATCGCTTTTTCTCTCAAGGCTGGAATACTGCTGTACACTAACTGCCCCCTTCAAGGCTGGAATACTGCTGTACACTAACTGCCCCCTTCAAGGCTGGCGAAATTGCTGATCTGGAGAGTGTACAGAGAGTTTTCACGGCACACATCAGTACGATAAGGCACCTAAATTACTGGGAAAGGTTGAAGTCCCTTGATTTGCATTCCCTGGAACGCAGGCGAGAGAGATACATGATAATATACACTTGGAAAATACTAGAGAGATTAGTACCAAACTTGCACACGAAAATCACTCCCTATGAAAGCAAAAGACTCGGTCTCCCAGCATACACACGTAAGGGGAATTACCAATAGACCCCTGGCTGTCTTCAAAAAGGCACTGGACAGGCACCTAAAGTCAGTACCTGACCAACCGGGCTGTGGTTCGTACGTCAGTTTGCGTGCTGCCAGCAGTAACAGCCTGGTTGATCAGACTCTGATCCACCACGAGGCCTGGTCTCAGACCGAGCCGCGGGGGCGCTGACCCCCGAAACCCTCTCCAGGTATACTCCTCTTTCTTCACATTATTGTCTGTGCTACATTTCATCCTTTGTCTATTTTCCTTTTCTTTCCTGTCTACTTCCGGTTTACTCCCTGTTTACTTTTGGTTTCATCTCCGTCTACTTCTTCTTTTCTCTCTGTATACTTCCGGTTTTCTATCAGTCTACTTCCTGTTTTATTCGTCTACTTCCGGTTTTCTCCCTGTTTACTTTCGGTTTCATCTCCGTCTACTTCTTCTTTTCCCTCTGTATACTTCCGGTTTCCTCTCCGTCTACTTTCTGTTTTATTCGTCTACTTCCGGTTTTCTCCCAGTCTACTTTCGGTTTCATCTCCGTCTACTTCCTCTTTTCTCTCTGTATACTTCCGGTTTTCTATCAGTCTACTTCCTGTTTTATTCGTCTACTTTCGGTTTCCTCTCCGTCTACTTCCTGTTTCTACCTTAACTACATCTGGTTTCCTCCTGTCTACTTTCCCTTTCTTCCCCTTCCACATTCTCTTTCTTCCACATCCACTTCCCCTTTCCTCATCCTCATACATCCTATTTTCTCCCCCCTTTACATTTCCTTTCCTACCTGTCTGCGTCCCCTTTCTTCCCCACCTACGTCTCCTTTTCCTCCCCGTCTACGTCCTTTCCTCCCCGTCTACACCCTCCCCCCAGTTCACGTCATTTCCTCCCCGTCATCGTCCTTTTCCCTCCCGTCTACTCCCCGTCTACGTTCTTACTCCCCGTCTACTCCCCTCCCCGTCTATTCCCCTCCCCGTCTACTCCCCCTCCCAACCTCCCCATCACTGGCCTATGCAACAATTATATCATTAACTTGAATGAATAAATTCCGGCTGGAGTGTGGGAGAACATTTTGAACCTTGCTAAGTGTTTCACTAAGGATCGTTATTAAGCCCGGTAATCACTGGCATAAGATCGAAGTAATTAGAGAAAATGAGCTTATATTAAAGGTGTTGTGAGAGTTAGTGTGTATGCGTAGTGGTGGGTATCAATACGCAGGGGTAACCCACCCCCTACTTTATTCTCCCCCTCCACTACCACTACTATGGCAAGTTAATGTTCACTTTATATTGTGTCTGTGTACTCCAGGTGGAAATATTTGATCTTCTGGGGTTTTGAGAGAGAGAGAGAGAGAGAGAGAGAGAGAGAGAGAGAGAGAGAGAGAGAGAGAGAGAGAGAGAGAGAGATAGAGAGAGAGAGAGAGAATGTGTGTGTGTGTGTGTTTTAGTTATCGTTTGTCTAAGGTACTTGTAGATAGTCATTTCATCTATTGTGTTAGTTACCATTTTGTACTAGGCACATTTCGATTAGACACTAGGCCTGTTGTATGTGTGTGTGTGTGTGTGTGTGTGTGTGTGTACTCACCTATATGTGGTTGTAGGGATCGAGTCACAGCTCCTGGACCCGCCTCTTCGCTAGTCGCTACTAGGTCCAATCTCTCCCCGCTCCAAGAGCCTTATCGTACCTCTTTTTAAAGCTTTGCATGTGTGTGTGTGTGTGTGTGTGTGTGTGTGTTGTGTGTGTGTGTGTGTATGTGCTCAACAATTTGTGTTTGCGGGGTTCGAGTCCTAGTTCCTACCCGCGCCGCAATCGTTTCATCGATTGGCATTACTATTTTCGTTCCAACCAGATGATTTATCAATACAGAAACAGATAGCTGAGGTAATCAATCCCTCAACCTAGCAGCAGGTGCTCAGTACCGTAGTCTTAACGACTGTGAAGCACAGGCAGCAAGACGTGTGCATATATACTGGAGTCAGATGAGACGAAGACATTATCACTGGTAGTTGTATTTTTGTAGGATCGTCCAATTTGATAAAAAATTCCAGCGATTTCATGTTTCAAAAAAATATAGCATTACTGACTCACGAAATTGTAATGACATGATTGCAAACAAACCACAGTACGGGTGGGGACTGAACTCGCGGCAAGCGAGTCGTAAAACTCCAGGCCGCGAGTTCAAACCCCACCCGTACCTTGGTTTATTACAGCAATAACAAATTAGCCCTCACACATCAGTCATTAAATACTGAAGCCATTCAGAGGAGGCAGACACACATAGTTTGATGGCGATTAAATGGAAATAATTTTTTTTACACAATTTTACACTTAAAATAATAAATTCTACTCCTACCCACCTGACTCTCACTCTCCACCATCGTAGATTTAGAAAGCAACTTTTCTGAACGTTTGAAGCTACACCCCTGAGGCTTTTGGTAGTTATCCAAACCATTTCAGAATTCTGGGAATGGGTTCAATAACTTTAGTCATAAGACACTGGCACATGACAAATTTTCCTAGAATGTTGATCTCGTTGCCGTACACGAGCGTTCAAAATTTGGATTCGATTGGATGAGGAGTTCTCGAGTTATGACCGAAATGAATCGAAAGTAGGAGGGAAAACGTGGAGAAAATTCTCCAGTAAAGGGGGTATCTTTCAGCCTCCCCTCAGTCCTCTGAGGGACTTAGCCCTCCCACAAGGGGCTAGTGGACTCTTCCTTCTTCGCAAACAGCTTTATTAAAACCACATGTATGTACCATAGCATCACGAGGCACGCCTTCTTCTCCTTGCTAGAGTTCCTGATCAACTACAAAACGAGGTTAAATGAGAGTAAATACTCTTTTCTCCATATCAGGAAAATTAAAAGAAAACCTGCACCCCACTTTATCTACAAGTTGGGACTATTAGGAATTCTAGTCTATAGCTAGATAACAAGAAACCTACCCTCTTGTACTGAATATTGTTGCAATGCGTAGTAAGGAAGGTATATAAAGCTTTTGTTCTTTTGTGCGGAGGGTGACTGTGGGCGCTTGGGCAGGGCGACTAGCTAGGTTGAATTCCGATATCAGAGCGTGAACACACGTCACAAATCTCCCGCTGAGAACAAAGAAAATACTGACTTTGTGCGGTAAACTCTGAAATACTGTCAATCTCCGCTAGGAAAACTAGTGTTCAAAAATAACACTAGTGTATCATCCGCAGTATAATCCCGATAAGTGTAAAGTTTGTGTCGCGGTATATGCATTCAGGTTTTATGAACAAAGTGACTCCCTATCAACGAGTGAGGACATAACTACGCTTCTGTAGCAGCCTACTCAAAACATCAATACCTGGATATACTTCCCCTACCACAAACTAGGGGAAATTGGGTCAGTTACAATATCCAGGTAAGTCCAGGCATACTCACACCTAATTACGTTAGCTGCAGCTAATAGGTAGGGGTGAGATTTGACTGGAATTACCAATAGATCCCGTGATATGTGGGTGATTCACCCAAACCCAAGTATCACTATGCATTTCAGATGATAGTGAAATGCTGGATATACGCTTCTTTGGGGCAAACTGATTTCTAACAAAATTGTTAATCAACAACCACTGTGGAATCTGGAACGGCACCCCGAAGGGATGTCCAGGGAGAGGCTGCTGGACATCGTGCTGTTAACAGATAAGTACCAATTGCTATATGTTTGTTTCATGCAGGAAAGTGTACTTATCTAACCAGTTCTCCAGAGAAAACAAAATTCAGGCAACCACTTAGTCTTCCTTTGGTAATACCCAATAATGGTGTGAATGTAGGTCAGTCTTTTCTTGGTTGCCATAGTCTCCCCTTGACTCGTTCTCCCTTCTGCATTCTTCCTTCCTTACCCTGATACTTGTTTACATTCTTCCTTCCTTACCCTGATACTTGTTTACATTCTTCCTTACTCTGATACTTGTTTGCATTCTGCCTTTCTTACCCTGATACTTGTTTACATCCTTCCTTACCCTGATACTTGTTTACATCCTTTCTTACTCTGATACTCATTTCCGTTCTTCCTCCCCCCATACTGTCTCATTCCATTCAATGATCCTATCTCCTCCTCGTTTTCCTTCTTTCCCATGTACATCCCATTCGTCCCTTCCATTCTCTTTTCCTCGTTTTTTATCGAGTTCTATCCCATCCATTTTATTATTACTCTTGCCATGTCTTCTTCTCTCTATTTCCCCCATCTCCCTTTCGCTCCTCTCCTCTCTCACCATCACCTCCCTCTTCTCATCTCCACCTTTATCCCCTCCACCTTTGTCTTCTATACCTGTACCCTACTTCCCCTCTTCTCCCTGCCCATGTCTTCGCACTTTTTCCTCGTCCTAGTTTCTCCTTTCTTCCCATCCTCTTATTTCCCCTTTTCATTAACTTTATTCTCTGTTGTTTTCAACAGTGTTCCTCCAGTCTCTCATCTCTTCTTCGTTTTCTTCGTCTGCTTCTTCCCTCAGTCTTCTTATCATACCAGAAGTAAACGAGTATGGAACCCATTACCCTCGACAGAGTTAATTAGCAGATTTGATTAGGTACTCCACTTAGCAAAGACTACTTAAGTGGCCACTTAAAAATTGACACCTCTGAAGCACGCTTAGTTATAAAGGGATGCGAAGAAATCTCTTTACCACTTAGAAACCAATTACGTTAAATTTTTTGGATAAAACAACTTAGTTTACCACTTATATAATCTATTTATTTTAGGGATAACTTAAAACCACAATAATAGAAAATATAATATTGTTTTGAAGGACTGAGTATACAGTTTACAATCTTACTTAATACTCGGTACTGGGATATTTAATTTAATATCCCACCTTCAATCTTTATAAATTAATCTCCACATAGTTTAAACCTAATTTAAACTAAGTGGAGAAATAATTGATTAATCTCTCTCAAAGAAGGCTGAGAAAAACACGGATAATTCAGTAGAGTGAAATAAGAGTATAGAGTATTATGAATTCTCCCACTGAGGAAACGGTCCACCACAGGTCTCAGAAGATATGTGTCTTTTCTTGCAGTTGCTACACTGGGAGTTCTCACTGACGATGTTGAAGAATGTGACACTTGCGCCACATTTGGGAATCTTTACGTATTACTTGACCATTGACATAAGTTCTCAGTAACACCACAGGAGGTGTTCCTGCCTTCACCAAGTCCTCTGCAAGACTCTTAAACTTACACTACTGCTTTCCACCACAGCACTTTCTCTCTCGCCTCTATCTCTCACACAGATCTCCTGTCTGTCTCCTGCCATGGTCCTAATTGATCTCTGTTGCATCCCTTTCTTGACTCCTTTCTTCCCCTTCTTCCTTTCTTAGACAGCATATTCCATCCAAGTTTAGGAAGTAGTCATAACCTAAACAAGCCAAAACACAAAGGCCCTTCTCACATTCCCCTTCGTCTCCTCTAAAAAAAAATAACTGAGTTAGGGGAATCTATGATTACTCTAGACTCATTTTTTTCCTAACCCATAACACTATAAATATATTAAACTTAAAAATATAAAACAGAGAAAAAGAAACACTGTATAAAGATAAAATCATTAGGAATAATTCATTTGGCAATCACGATAAAAACTTAAATTAGAAAATAGTAAATCTAACCATCCCTTACACAAATAATTCACATATAGGAGAAAGGAGCTTAAGACGACGTTTCGGTCCGACTTGGACCATTTACAAAGTCGGACCGAAACGTCGTCGTAAGCTCCTCTTTTCTGTGTGCGAGTTATTTTTGTATTGTTTATTGTTTCCGTCACGGTATTGTGCCTTTTTGTTCTTTAACCTTCCCTTCTCCTTCAGTTATTCTTCTTTCCTCTAGCTTTTCCACCTCTTGTTTTCTCCTTTGGTTTCCCTCTTTTCTCACTATTTCTTTCTCCCCTCTTCCTACTCTTTCGCCCCCTTTTCCTCCCTTCCCTCTTCCTTCCCTCTCTCCCCCTTCCTCTCATCCCTCTTAATACAACTCATCTTTCTTCCTTTATCTCTCCCTTTATTCTTTCTCCACTCTCCCCCTTTCTCTCCTATGCTCTCCCCTCCCCTCTTCCTCTTTCCCCTCTACTCCCTTATCCCCTCTTCCTTTCTCCCCTCTGCACTCTTCTCTCTTTGCTCCATCCTCTCTGCTCTTTCTTACCCACTTCCTCTCTTCCCTATGCTCCCTCCTTAAATCTTCCTTTCTTTCCTCTGTCCCTTCTTCCCTCTTCCTCTTCCCTTTGCCCCCTTCCTCTCCCGCTTTTTCCCTCCTCTCTGCTCCTTCCCTTCCTCTTTCTCTTTTTCCTCTGCCCGCTCCTTCTCCCTTATTCTCCTCCCCTCTGTTCCTTCTTTCCCCTTCCTTTCTCCCCTCTGCTCCCTCCTCCCCTCATCCTCTCTCCCTCTGGTCCTTCTTCCCCATTCCTTTCTCCCCTCTGCTTCTTCCTCTTCTTTTCTCCCCTCATCCTCTCTTCCTCCCTCTCCTCTGCTCCTTCTTCCCCTCATCCTCCCTCCCCTCTGCTTCTTCTTCCCCTCATCCTCCCTCCCATCTGTTCCTTCTTCCCCTCATCCTCTCTCCCCTCTGCTCCTTCTTCCCCTCATCCTCTCTCCCCTCTACTCCTTCCTCCCCTCATCCTCTCTCCCCTCTACTCCTTCCTTCCCTCTTCCACCCTCCCCTCTGCTCCTTCTTCCCTCATCCTCTCTCCCTCTACTCCTTCCTCCCTCTTCCACCCTCCCTCTACTCCTTCTTCCTCATCCTCTCTCCCTCTACTCCTTCCTTCCTCTTCCACCCTCCCTCTGCTCCTTCTTCCCTCATCCTCTCTCCCTCTACTCCTTCCTCCCTCTTCCACCCTCCCCTCTGTTCCTTCTTCCCCTCATCCTCTCTCCCCTCTTCCACCCTCCCCTCTGCTCCTTCCCCTCATCCTCTCTCCCCTCTGCTCCCTCTTCCCCACGCAGCAGAATCTACATATTCACACTTCCTCTAACTCATTACACAGGATGTGCACCTCTTCGTCTGAAGTCTTTTGCGCTAATTACAATATTCAGGAGGTAAATTTCTGGAGGCAAATGTAATTTTGGTGCGTCTTTCAATGTAACGATTACTTTGCATGGTTGGACCGGCTCCGCCTAGTCCCTCGATTAGCTACATGCATATTCATAGTGGGTAATGTTGAGGGGGCTGCAGGGGCGAGGAGGGGGCTGGAGGGGTGTGGAGGAGGATGGCGGGGGCTACTGAGGGGACTGGAGAGTGCCAGAGAATGAAGTGGGGGACTGCAAAGAGGGAGGCTGGAGGGGAATGGAGGGGTAAGGAGGTGGGCTGGAGGAGTGATGAGGGGGCTGGAGGGGTGTCGAGGGAGACTGGAGGGTTGAGGAGGGGAGATGAAGCGACTGAAGGGATGAGGAGGGAAGTTGGAGGAGTGATGAGGGGAACTGGAGGGTGAGGAGGGAGCAGGAGGGGTGAGGAGGAGGACTGAGAGGGCTAGGGAGAGGGCTGGAGAGTGCCAGAGGGTGGGGAGAAGTGAAACTGCAAGGAGGGAGGCTGAAGAGGTAAGAAGGGAGTTAGAGGGGAGGAGGAGGAGATGAAAGTAAGTTAGATGGGGAGGAGACTGCAAGAGGGGAGAGGAGACTGCAAGAGGGGAGAGGAGACTGCAAGAGGGGGGAGGAGAGGGCAATAGAGAGGCAGGGAAGTCATTGGAGGGGCGAGAAGGGACGGGGATGGGGCTGGATTTGTCGTGAAGGGATTGAATTTGGCGTGAAGGGACTGTATGGGGAGAGAAGGCAGCAAAGAGTGGCCGAAATAATTGAAGGGGGTGAAGGAAATGGATTAGAAGGAAGAAGAAGGACAGGAAGGGGCTGGGGAGAGAGGGCGAGGATTCTGGAAGAAGGGACGAGGAATGGAGGATGGGTACTGGAAGAAGGCTGGAGGGTACAGAGAGAGGGATGACCGAAAGAAAAGGGAGAGAGATAAGACAGGTATGAGATGGGGAAACGGGAGGATAAGAAAGGGGTTAAAGACGAGAAATAAAGGAAAAGGGTAAGTGGGCGATGGAAATGAAGAGGAATGTGAAGGAGGGAATGGCAGAGGAAGAACATTAAGATGGAAGAATAGAATGTCAATTTATGTAAGAAGAATAGTAAGAATGTGATGATGAGTGAAGACGGGAATGGAAGAGAAGAGTGATAATGATTACGAGGAGGAGGAAGAGGAAGAGCTCGAAAGAATGGAGCGAAGAAATTGGGACTAGTCGGTAGTGTGCTGTTACCCTATTCTATGATAGTTAACCAGTTGGAACAACAGCTAGCTATGTTTCTCTGACATATTTCATCACATAGGATGGGTTTCCCTATCATAATCCAGAACACAGGACAGGTTTTTCCTGTCATACTCCATTACACAGGATAAGTTTCCCTGTCATATTCCACCAGACAGGATGGGTTATATGTCAGCCTGAGTTGGGAGACTTCAGCAAGGCATTGAGGATATCGGCTAGCATTCCTCAATGGGTTCAGTAGCTAGGGCAGCTTCTGGGGTTGCCATTAATTTCTAATTTTGGGAAAGGGAGAAAGCAAACAAAAAATGGAATAAGTAACAACTACGATAGAAGCAGTAGCATCAATGATAGCCGTAGTTATCGTTGATGTAGGTATTTATGTTTTCAGAGTAAGCCTGATACGGTGTAAGCTGTGACTTATACCACCAGCCGTATCTTGTGAATAAGTGGTTTAAGAACCGAAAGTTTTGTAAATGAGACTTGTGCAACATTTGTGTATCTTTATTCTGGAAACGTTTCGCCAGCCAGTGGCTTCTTCAGTCCAGTACGGAGAAAGCTGGAAGATGAGGATGAGTTTGAGGTTATTAGTCCCATAGCCAATCTCCTGCGAATATGCTGCACTTTTGTACTGAACACATCGACTTCAGGCTGAGAATCTGATTACTTCAAACCCCTCCTCATATTCCACCTTTCTCCGCATTGAACTGAAGAAGCCACTAGCTGGCGAAACGTTTCAAAATAAAGATACCCAAATATTGCACAAGTGACTCATTTATCAACTTGTCGATTTTCTAAACCATTTATTCACAAGATACGGCGTAAGCTGTCAGTGGCCCTTATATATCACCAACAAGAAAAACAACCGGCGTAAGCTGCCAGTGGCCCCTATATACCAACAACAAGAAACATAACTGAGTTGTTTCAGAGGGTTCCTGTCTAACTGTTGTTGATTCCAGGGGTTGATCGCCCCCGTCCCCCGTTCCTGCACCAGATTTCTTGATGTAGTAGCTATTACTTCGTTAGTGGATTACGACAGCACAACCATATTCTCACTAACTAGCTGCAATTGTTTTGTAGGGAATATGAACGAGATAAAATATTCCCAACATATAACGTGTGGCGAAGGGCTCTTGAGTCAAGGAATCGGAGCTACTCTTACCTTCATGGTATTGAACTCGATTACCCCTTGGGAATGGGAGGTTGACCCATTTATAAGCACCCAGCAGTGTTTATGAATGGGTTAGTTTAGGTTAGGTAAGATTTATCAGGAAACAGAACAAGTGTTTCCTGACGCGGGTCTTAGTCGTATGATGACTGGCCACTGGAGCTTTTGGTCATCTTACCGAGGCCTTCCGCTGGCTTACAGAGAAGAAAGAGACGAATGCCAAGAAAGTTGAGATTTTTGGAAAGAGGAGCAGCGAGAGGGAGAAGGATGGAGGGAGAGGGAGAAGGATGGAGGGAGAGGGAGAAGGATGGAGGGAGTGGAGAAAGATGGAGTGGAAATACGGAGAAGGTTGGAAGCAGGGTGAGAACTGAGGGAAAGGGAGAAGATTTAAGAAGAGAAGGGGAAAAGGATGGATGGAGGGAGAGGAAGATTGAGGAGGAGGGGAGAAGAATAGAGGAAAGAGGAGAAGGATGGATGGAGGGAGAGGAAGATTGAGGGGGAGGGGAGAAGAATAGAGGAAAGATAAGGATGGAAGGAAGGAGAGAAGGATGAAGAGAGAGGGACACCGACATAGATGACTCTCAACCAGGCTAAGCCGAACCTGCCTCACAACACAGCAATCAAATTACCTCATCTCAAAAAAAAAAGCCTCACATGTATTTTACAGGTCACTATGTGACACACACACACACCTGACTTCCTACCTTTTCTATATATATACTGTTATTTACGACCTTTGTTTGTTAGAAGTGAATAAGGTCCCACCACCGAATCGTTTTTCTAGTATTTGCTCAAGTGTCTTTTTAAACCAGTAAATTTCCACGCTTCACATTCCAGTGTAATGAGAACACGTCTTAAACAAGGAAAGTGGAGACTCTAGACTAAGAACAAGGAGTAGAAACAAGAAAGTAATCTAATTAACGTGTTAGGAGTTTGATTTATTTCCATCTGTACTCTGGTTCCCTGAATTGACCCTGAATACCTTCCATCCCTCCCCACAGGCGCTGTATTATCCTACTGGTTTAGCGCTCTCCCATGATTATAATAATAATTATATAATTTAGTGATGGAGGTTTGTGAAGGCATCGAGGGTACGAAGTGCACGAGGAAAAAACTGACGTCGGATTATTATTTCCAAGACACTAGTTAACCTTTTTTTAAGAGAATCTGAGTTTAAACTTGTGATAATAAATCTTTCAGAGGAGAGGAGCTTAGGCTTGGCGAACCATAAGTAAAGATAACAATAACTCCCATGATGATCACCTGTGAGACTTCACCAGTAATTTTTTGGAAGACACGAAAATATAACAGAGAGAGAGAGATGCAATCTTGGTGGTGATAATCTGTGAGATGTTTTAGTGAATGAGCGAACTATTTACAGGTGTCGTGACTGAGAATAAACGACTATAAGATGCTGTCATGATTGGGAAAAAACGAGATGCAGACATTGTGTAAAACAACCTAGTTTTGTCGTGAGTGCAAAACCAAATAAACACTGGAGATGGTGTAGTTTCAAGATTGTGAAGGATCACCTCTGTTGAAGAGTCACCACAAACTTTAGTAAACAAAAAATCGATTAGTATAGAGATATAAGAAACTGAGGTTCGCCTAGTGATTGACTGGTGTATGTACTATGTAGTCTGTGACTACACCAGTCAATCACATATTAGTTAAACTGAAAATTTAACTAATATGGAAAAGTCCTGGCCATTTAAACCAAAGAAAATGCTGAGTTATTGATCCATGGACTGTGGTTAGGAGATAATAATCACATGAAGCTGTTCCTGTGTAGGTCACACTCTGATTAGTAGTTAACGTTTGCCCAAGACGAGAATATTTTTATATGTATTCACGTCATTTTCATTGAAATTCGTATTAATTACTTGTTTCAGAGGAGCTGGAGGAGATCCATAATCTTTGAAATATTGTGCTAATGTATCCATGTTTGTGATTTTTAAATAAATGATCCCTGACATAAAAAATATGTATATGTATATATGGGGTGGTAGAAGGAGACTAGTGTCCACATGGCTTCTAGGGTCTTTTAGACTCTTCCTAGATTTCACTTACTTCTCCGAGGCTAAGGGACTTCATATTTTGCACAAGAGGTGGACTCTCTCTCTCTCTCTCTCTCTCTCTTATATAATATATATATATATATATATATATATATATATATATATATATATATATATATATATATATATATATATATATATATATATATATATATATATATATATATATATTATGTAAATATCGCAAACCAAGCGATACAGGATGCAAAACAACCACGGCGGGAGTAGAATGATAGCTCTAGGCCTTTCATGTTGTAATCAACTCATTATCAGGAGCTTAAAAGTTGCAGAAAAGAAGAGAATGTCCAAGCAAATACGATCCCAAAGGACGTCTTCACTGGAGTGAGGGGAAGAGAGAGAGAGGAACAGGAAGTGCCCTCAGGCATACCAATGCCCATAACCAGAAGGATGAATATTTCAGTATTAAAAAATCCCACAAGCATTGATATTGTAATAGCCTAAACGAAAGTAACGTGGCAAATATAAAAGAATCGATCGTACTCTGCTATGATATAAGTAATTTTACATACATAATTACATTGTCAGTGATATAGAAGTTACTGGCAATTATGGAGTAACCATCCACGAAAAAGCGGGTTCATTTAAAGAGACGAGAAAACGGGAACATTTAAAGGGAAGACTTCTGAAAGGTATACAAAGGAAACTGGGCTCATTAAAATTATCTCATTTAAAGAGGGAAGCATCTGTAATTACAAGGAAGACGGCCAGTTATTCATCCCACAGGATTCTGAGGCAAACTCTGGTTCAACCTTCAGAAACTGCAAGAAAAATATGCCCTAATTCCTCGGTGTGGCACTGCATTTAAGACAGTCTAATGCATTCGTATAAGACCCCAATTTTTGACTGTGTACTATTGCCTCAACTCAAAATGCGTCTAATCTGAACAACCCGTCACTGACATTATATAATGAATGCTTATCATGCTTAATAATTGCCGATTCTACAATATTCCTTTCAAGCCAAGAGGAACAAGTGAAGATGACTCTTGCTTCCTGCCAATTGGCCGGGTTATTACAAGCTCTAATGTGGTTGAAAATCGCGTTCGACTCCTGTGCTATACGTATCGAATAACGGTGTCGTGAAATTCTCCCTTCTAATGGTTTTCCCGTCTGTCCCAAATAGGAGAGACTGCAACCGTTGCAACCAATTCTTTATCAGAATGCTTCTAACAGTCCGTGAATTTTTTTTTAAATACTACTTGTATATTAAATCTTTAAAGAGCATTCGGCAGGATAGATAAATTCTCGTTGTATGGGAGGACCAGCACATTCTTGGCCTGAGGTGTTATCCTAGGTTCTGTTCTATAATAAGTTTTCTTAGCTGCCAGCAAGGCAGATCCCACAAACATCTTAGGATATCGCAGTTTCATGCCAGTGTCAAATATTTTCTATCAACCCGGTGTATCAACACATCTAAGAATGGAAGTTTACCTCTTTCTCCTCGGTGAATTTAATAGACGGGACTAAAGCTTTAAGCGTTAAAATGTTTCAATGGCCATATCATTTGGCCAAAGACACAAGATGTCATCCACATATCTGAACCATTTAGCTCTACATGGCAGGATATCTTTCAACAGTTTAGCCTCGAAAAATTCCATATACAGATTGCTCAAAAAGGGGGATAACGGATTACCCATAGCCATTCCCTGTTTTTGAGCATAGTAGGTCCCCTCAAACTCAAAGTTGCAATCAACTGCACACGGCTGCATGAACGCTGAAAGTTTACTTTAATCCCGAGTTTAGGATCAAAAGAATCATTGGAAGGTGGTGAACAGATACCAGTTACCTTCAAACTCAAGGCAATGGAAGAAATAGATAATGAATAAAAACGAATGACGGAAAAAGATGACGAAAGAAAGAACTAAGGTAAGAAAATGAAAGAAAACAATAGTTAAAGATGACGTTAATGAAAGAAAACGACAATGTAAGAAAATAATAACGAAAAATCGATGATAATATAAGAAAACGAAAATGAAGGAAGACGACGATAATGAAAGAAAACGACAATGAAAGAGAACAGCAATGAAAGAAAATGGCAATACTGGTGATTACTGTGATCATTTTCAATCCCGTTGTCGTTACTCATGTCTGAAGTCTGATAAATTGTGGCTAATATCATGGTGCAATATTTATGGTCTCTCACAGGCCAGCATATTCTCATTACACTACGTCACTTTCCTAACGTCATGATCAACGTCATGGTCTCTCACAGGCCAGCATATTCTCATTACACTACGTCACTTTCCTAACGTCATGATCAACGTCAATTTCTTAACTGTTCTTACAAATTTTCAAATACTGTTTGCTTTATGTTATGTTAGGTTGGGTTAAATTAGGTTAGGTTAGGTTGGGCTTAGTTATGCTAGGTTAGGTTAGGCTAGGTTGGGTTTAGTTAGGTTAAGTTAGGTTGGGTTAAGTTAGATTAGGTTAGGTTACCTTGAGTCGCTTCCGGAGGTCACCGCCCCCGTGGCCCGATCCCTGACCAGGACTCCTGGTTGCTGGCTTGATCGATCAGGCTGTTAGTGTCCGCTGCCTGAAGTCCTGTGTATACACCACGGCCAGGATTATTGGGAGTTCATTTGAGGAAATCGTCGAGTTCTCTCGTCAAGGCAGCTTGGGGTCTGTTGGTAATTCATCTTATTGAAGAGTCGTGGTCCCCTTTCACTAAATCCGTTCTCTCAGTGTACTCATCGCTTCCCTGCTTTTCATTGGAGGAGGTATCTTGCACCATCTACCAAGCCTCTTGTTTTTATATGTGGTGATTCCGGTGTGCGGATTAGAAACCAATCCTTCCAGACTCTTCCAGGTGTGAATAATCTTGCCTACGTTCTAAAAAATACAGTTAGAGGGATTTCAAGCTCTCCCAGTAATTTAGGTGCTTGACTAAGTTTATACGAGTTGTGAAGGTTCTCTGTACATTTTCCAGTTCGCAATTTCAGTTGCCTTGAAAGGTACCGTTAGTAAACAGTAATATTCCACTCTAGAGAAAACGAGTGCCCTGAAGAGTCTTATCACTTGCTTGCCATCTTTTGTTTTGAAAGTTATAGCTATCTAATCTATCATTTTTCCTTGCAGATGCAATATTGACATTGTTGTGCTCCATGAGAATGAGATTTTCTAACATTATCACTCCCAGGTCCCTTTCATTAAACTTGGGCTCTAATGAGTGGTTTGATTTTGTCTTGTACTCCTATTCTGTTTTTATTTCCTCAGTCCTTGCGTGACATAGTAACTGAAATTATGCATTATATTGTTGTCAGTGGCCCACTGGAAGACTTGGTTGATATCAGCTCGGAGGCTGTGTGTGTCTTCTATGGATGCCACTCTCACACAGATTCCAGTATCGTCTGCAAAGGATGATACAGTGCTATAGTTTATATTCCTATCTTTGTCAGATTGAAAATGAGGACGAGAATTGTGGCGACTACTGGGCTTTAGGAAACAGAACTTTTCACTGTAGTTGCCCTTAATTTTGCTCTGTTTACTGTTACTCTTTGGTTTCTATTAATTATGAAGTTAAATATGCATTTACCCACCTTTCCAGTTATTACTTTTATGCACATTTAAGAGCAACTAACCCATGATAGCGCTTTAGTTTGCCTTCCAGTGTATTCAAGACCATATCGTAATCGTTCATCAACTGCGAGAGGCAAGAGCGACTTGTTCTGAACCCGTGCTGACCTAGGTTAGATTAGCTTTGATTATTTCGGGTTACACTGGATTATCTGGTATTCGAGTCTGTGTACTCACCACGTTGTGTTTGCAGGGGTAGACACACTTCACCTGATTCTGCATCTTAGTCTCAACATTTGACTGGCAAATACTTTTTCGTGGTCTCCTGGGCCGCATCATACATACTCTTGAAACTGTGTATGAACTTTTCCCCCACAACTTTTTGTTTAAGCTATACCCTCTTGCCACTGTGCCTCGCATTTCAAACAGTTTGTTCCTGTCTGCTCTATCGAAACCTTTGAGTATCTTATAAGGCGTTATCATATCTCCCCAAGTTCTTCCTTACAAGGCTGTCAGTGATGGAACCACTCAGTGCTTTCTCTACTGATGCTGAATACTCTAAGACAGGTCTTGCATACGTATACTAGAGTGTACTGATGGATTCATTATTTAGGGTTATGAAAGGAATTCTAATGTTTGTCATCCTTGCACGAGTAGCTGATGTTATGTCAATATCTCTATCTATATCTATATATATATATATATATATATATATATATATATATATATATATATATATATATATATATATATATATATATATATATAATACGATCAAACTCTCGGTGCTCAGAGTAATCACTATTAAATACTGTACATGTTTACATTTCTCAGGATCTGTATAACCCCTGTTTGACCTCCCCTTCTATCCTATGTTCCTCCTTTCTTCCAATGTCCCTTATTCCTTCTTTCCTATATCCCTCCTTTCTTTTGATGTCCCTCCCTCCTTTGTCTCTTCTTCCTTCTCGTAGTTGCTTTATCTTGTCTGGATCTTCCCATTTCCCTTCAATGTGTCTAATCCTTATCCCACAATCCTCCTCCTCCTTTACCTTTTTCTCCTCTTCAGTATTTCCTCTCACTTATATTCTCTACTTATCCCCTACTTCCCTTAGCTATACTTTCTCCCAAATATCAGCCAACTCCCCCCTCCCCTTACTCCATTCCTCCCGAAACTCCGTTTCAACTCCACCTTCAGCGCTCCGAACCGTCCACGCTGATTTTATCGTCCAGTAATATACGGTTTGTTGAGAACGCTACGGCCGAAGCCGCGAACCCTCTTAACTCGAACGGCAAACGAACCCGCTACAACGAATCCCTCCCTGACACACTCGCCCCACTATATTTCTCGAACTTTGCGGATCTAAATCTAAACTCGGGCGTCGGACGATTTGTTTGGGAAGCCCCCAGAGATAAACTAGTTTGGGGTAGCGAGGCTCGCCAGTGTTTACGAATTTTGAGGATTGACGATACGACCTCCCGCTCAGGATTTGCTTCGTGTAATGGTCTGAGGCCAGCGGGACCCCTTACTTTCCTATGGAGTTTCCCTTATAAGAAATATACACGGTTTACCTATTGCTGAAGGGCTCTGGATCTAAGGTGTTTGTGTTTCGATGCTAGTGAAGGGTTCTGGATCCAAGGTGTTTCTGATGTTGGTGAAGGGTTCTGAATCCATGGTATTTATGTTTAGATGCTAGTGAAGGGTTTTTGATCCATGGTGTTTGTGTTTAGATGCTAGTGAAGGGTTTTTGATCTATGGTGTTTGTGTTTAGATGCAAGTGAAGGGTTCTGGATCCATGGTGTTTGTGTTAGCCTGGTCTCATAGCAGACCTCCTGGTAGTTAGTCTGGTCTCATAGCAGACCTCCTGGTAGTTAGCCTGAGCCCAGACCTGGCCTCCTAGTAGTTAGCCTGGGCCCAGACCTGGCCTCCTAGTAGTTAGCCTGGGCCACAGACCTGGCCTCCTAGTAGTTAGCCTGGGCCCAGACCTGGCCTCCTAGTAGTTAGCCTGGGCCCAGACCTGGCCTCCTAGTAGTTAGCCTGGGCCCAGACCTGGCCTCCTAGTGCCAACTTCTTTAGTCACAGGTAATGCCGAGTGCATTTTTTATTTTTGCATTGGTAAGGCTGAGTGTCAATGTTTTTGGTGCTGATAATTCTGAGTGCCAACTTTCTATTTGGTGCTGATAATTCAGAGTGCCAACTTTCTTATTTTGGTGCTGATAAGAGTGCGCCATCCTCAACTAATTTTACGGGCTCTCTCTGTCTCCATTATCCCTGCCTGCCTCTCTTTCCCTCCTCCCTGCTTCCCTATCCCTTCTTCCTTCCTTCCTGCCTTCCTCCCTGCTTTCCTCCCTGCCTCTCCCTCGTGTTGACTGGGGTGGAAGAAGTCATGCAATCCTTGTTTATGCAGACCTTCTCTCATGATGCTATGCAGTTATCTGAGCAGCTTGTTGCTGCCACACCACATACATGGTACTTTCCCCAACATGTGGAGGGAGGGGAGAAAGAGGGGGGTAGGGGTGTGAAGGGATTGGGACAATGATTGACATGTATTGTGGTTGGTTGGGGGGTTGAAGATTGCACTGGGACAGGGGATGGAGGAGTAGGGATTTGGGTTGGTGGTAGTCAGGTTGGGGCAGTGTTTGGGGGCAGAGGTGTGGGGAAAGGTGAGGGGCCAGGGTGTGGGTGCAAGAGAAGAGTTCTTTCAGTTGTGTGGGTAAGTATGACTGTGGTGTGGGCAGTTTATTAAACACGAATGTAGCTTTTTACAGAGGAATACAGACGCCAGCGCCACCTACCTGCATTTCTCCACACTACTCTCTGGGGTGGTAGGTGTGTTGGTGCTGGGGATCCTCGGCAAGTTAATTCGTTATCCAACGTTCGACTATTTGCTGCGTATGTTTTTCTCAGATAACTTGTGTGTTTTGATTGGTCAGGTTAGGTAAGGTTTGTCAGAAAACAAGACAAGTGTTTCCTGACGCAGGTCTTAAGTCATACGATGACCCGTCTTCGTCATCTGACCGAGGCCTTCCACTGGCTTTCCGGTCCACCCCTTTAAAAAATTATGGTCTTAAATATAACCATTAGATTAGATGGGTCAGCAAAGACCCAATTTTTGTTCCTGGCAAGTAAGTGTTATTTTCCAACTCCTTTTATTGCAAAACAATAGAAAATGCCCATTATTCCTTTTAAACTTTGCTTTTCTGGCTTACAAGATGAATTTTTGAAAAAAAATTGCTAAATTTCAATATTTTTTTGCTAGTTTTGGATGTAAAATAAAAACATATAATAACATAAATAAAATTTATATAAATAAAATTACACAATTTTATTTTAAACTTTCTGAAACATATTTACAAAGTTAAAAATGAGCAATTTTTTCTAGATTTGCGAGCAGCAACAAATCACTTTCCCCTCAAATGTTGTCTGCCATCATGTTTTCATTATACGATCCCTGATATCTGTGTTCAAAGTCCATTATATCTTGGTGGAAGCGCTGCCCTTGCTCCTCTGAGTATGCTCCCATATTCTCCTTGATCATAGCTTTTTAACAAGGTCTCAACAAGTTCCACATAATTGTCAGCCTTGTTGTTGCCCAGAAAGCCCTGTGCTACAGCAACAAATCTCTCCCAGGCTTCCTTTTTCTTCTCTGTGAGATTCTTTGGAAATTCTGAGCACTCCATGATTTTCCTGACTTGTGGTCCAGTGAAGACGCCAGCCTTCACCTTTGCCTCTGATAGCTTGGGAAAGATGTCTTGAAGATACTTGAAGGTTGTAGACTCTTTGTCAAGAGCTGTAACAAACTGTTTCATTAACCCTAGTTTGATGTGTAATGGAGGGAACAGAACCTTTTGAGTATCCACCAAAGGTTTATGTTTGATATTATGTCTTTCTCGTGAGAACTCAGTCCTTTGAGGCCAGTGCTTCCTCTGGTAATGTGCTGCTCTGTCTCTACTATCCCAATGACAGAGATAACAGGGAAACTTGGTAAAACCTCCTTGGAGTCCTATAAAATATTCCACCATTTTGAAGTCTTCAATAACCTCCCAGCCATACTTATCATAGTTCAAAGCTTCCAGTAGAAGTTTGACACTGTTGTAGTCCTCTTTAAGATGCACTGAATGAGCCAAGGGAAGAGATGGATACTTGTTCCCATTGTGCAGAAGTACAGCTTTTAGGCTTCTGGAGGAGCTGTCAATGAAGAGTCTCCACTCATCTGGATTGCATGTAATTCCAATTGCATTACACAGGTCTGATACATCATTACAGTAGCACAACCTGTCTTCATTAGTGAAGAAGCTTGAGAAATGTTGGTGACGTTTTCTTTGGCTTGTCACTTACACACTCTCATCCACCAAGTCCCACTCATTGAGCCTTGAAATCAAAAGCTCAGCATTTGACTTTGTCAAACCAAGATCTCTGAAAAGGCTATTGGGGTCTGTTTGGTTTGGGTAGTAAGGATTCCTCCCAACAGCTGCATCTGTGAGATCATAGTCTTGTTCACTGTGCTCTTCATTTTCCGATTTGCTGCTTTCTTCTTCTGACGGTTGACTTCTTTCTGGAGGTGTAGGTACAGGAAGATCAGCACTGTGTGGTACTGGTGCAATAGAAGAGGGAAGGTCTGGATAAGAAATAGCAGGTGCATTTTTCCCAGTTCGGCGTTCAGAAGGATCCACCAGGCAGAAGTAGAAGTTGGTTGAGTGATCAGTGGGTTCACGCCATATTCTAGAAACAGCAAACTTCATGGCTCTTTTTTCTCCTCTATACCATCCTGTAAAAGAACAAAAGAATTAGTTTCTGTTACATACATTTCATTTAAATGTTCCCATTCAAAATTTTACCTTCATATAACTAATGACTTTCTTACCTTCCAATGTTTTCTTACAATGCTCACAAGCAACATGAGGTGCCCAGGTCTTGTCTTGGTCCCCAACTGGCATGCTAAAATATGCTTTGTAAGCTTCACACATTTTTTTTAGATGCTGTTACAGAACTGACATGAATTGACCACATATGTAGCAGAATGCATCTGGAGAATAATTGCAGCCTCTTGATGCCATTTCCCTTCTTCTGATGTGTCTTCTCAGGCAGCCAGAGCTGAACTGAATGCTGGATTGTGAGTCCCTGTTTTTATATTTGCCAAGCAAAACCCTAGAACATAATAGTTTTACATCAGTCTTTCTTGAAAGTGTTCCAGAAGTGTCCTGACCACAAAAGCAAAGTTCTGGGATCAAAATTGTTTTTTTAAAGTTTGTTTAGTTGTAAAGAATTGGGAAATGATGCTTATTTCCCATGAACACGAATAAAAGTGAAATTTTGTTACATAGTGTAATTTGCATGACCTGGACCAAAATAGAATCACGTTTGAGCTGTTACCCAACTTCAACTTAATCATTTGAGGAAGGTTGCAAGGTATGTGTGGTCCTGCGGCATGCTGTGAGCTGGTGTTCTATTATCCACTCGTTACCATCACCTCCGAGACTCCAGCCGTCTTGGTTCACCATCATATTCAACTACGCTACTCAATGTTGGTTGTCGTGCGCCTCTCGTTAGGGCTCATACCTTTTATACCACGGGTGTCTGTCTTCGGCTGATGGTCAGCCTACCTGGAGTCCACCTGGAGGTTGTTCAGGGAGGTCAAAGTCCCCGTGAGTCCAGGTCCTCGACCAGGCGATTTTTGTAAGTGTTCTATTCACATAACAGATTTAGACCAAATTTCTGGTGTTCTTATTAATTTGTTTATCTTAGCCTTTATTCACTTTCATTATTTATGTTTTACTTTTCATTGCTTTGTTCAGTTACGAAATATTTCATGTCTGTATTTATTAAATAATCTGAATGAATATTTTTTTGGGTACCACCTTAAAACTGAAACCTTTGTTGGCCAGGGTTATTTTTAAATTATGTCCAGGTTTTCAAAAGTTTATTAAGATATTTTCGTTTATTTATTTGTGTTTTTTTTATTGGCAGGGACGTGTTTTGGTTTATCAATTCACTATTGGCTTATATTTTCGTGTTATACGTTATTGTTCATCTATAAATTTTCTAAGACTGATGATGGGTTACCGAAATGTTGAGAACGATTCTTTTCCGTTCCAGGTAGGGAAGGAGGGTGGGGTAAGGGGTTGGCGTGGGGCAGGGGGGTTATGCTGAGGTGGGGCAGGGGGATGGTGCTGGGGTGGGACAGGTGGATGGAGCTAGGGTTGGGCAGGGAGGTGGAGCTGAGGTGGGGCAGGATTTGAGAGAGGGGTTGGGATGGAGGTGGGGGTGGGTTTGGGGTCGGGGTTGGGGTGGGGTAGATATTGGGGAGGGAACACTGCGTGTTCTTGGTATGTTTTACGATCTGTTTTCCCCGCCCCTGGGTGAGGTATATTTTGACTCCCCTTCCCTCCCCGCTCCTGTCCTGTCCTCCTTCCCAGTCTTTCTAATCTCTCCTACCTTTTCCTTTCCTCCCTTTCTCTCCTAACTACTTACCTAATCTTCCTATCTTCTCCCATCTCCTGGCTTCCTATCTTTTCTTATAATTTCCTCCCCTCCCTTCTACCCTCCTCTTTCAGTTTTTCTCCCCTTCCTTGTTTTCTCCTTTAGTGTTTTCTCCCCTCCCATGTCCTCTCGCATGTCCTCTCCTCCCCTCCCATGTCCTCTTATACCCTCTCATTTCTCCTCTCTCCTACCTTATTTCCCCCTTTCACCTTCCCTCCCCTATCCTTTTATCTCCTTTTTTACATTCCCTTCATTTCCCCTGTCCTCTCCTCCACTGCCTTCTCCCCACTCAAGTTCTCCTCTTCATCCTCTCCCCTTGCCTACGTTGTTGATAACATCGACGAGAGGCAACGAGTCCTCGGTCTCTTATTCAAGTATAAATTGTATCAACGGTGTGTTAGTCATTCTAAGAACATCCAAACTACGTTAAGGGCGGGGATGGAACTCGCGGCAAGTAAGTCGTAAAACTGGCCTGGAGTTTTATGACTCACTTGCGGCGAGTTCAATCCCCGCTCGTGCCGTGGTTTGTTTGCAATCGTGTCATTGCAACATCATCCACTTAGCGCATCTACCTGCATAAGGCAACATTGCTATCGTAATAGTAACCAGAAAGTATGTTTCTACACGTTCACACGGGTAAAATAACACAGATTCAACTAATGTGACATTTTATTGTGGCAACGTTTCGCTCTCCAGGAGCTTTGTCAAGCCAGCTTGACTAAACTCCTGGAGAGCGAAACGTTACCACAATAAAATGTCACATTTGCTGCATCTGTGTCCTTTTACCTAACATCAAGTACATATGTCTTACCTAACAACGTAAATCTCCTATAATAACCCATCAAAGATCTTACTAGGACAAAGTTCAAGGACCTGGAACCAGTCAACATAAAGATTTCCTTATCCCATTATATGGGTGTCATAAGGTAAACATTGGTGAAGAACCAAGAGCTGCATCTGAAGAAACACATTTACGAGTGAAGATGTGGTAATACCTGTGTGCTGCATCGAAGCTCCACCGACAACCTAATGAACTGGAATGATGTCAACTTAGATATTAAAAAAACAGACACCTGCTTTAATTTATATTTCAAACACAGCAACATGAAACTAGGGGCAGCTTCATCATCTCCGAGAAAGATACATCATAATTTATACCTGGAAAATTCTTAAGAGACTAGTTCCAAATCTGGACACAGAAATCACTCCCTACGAAAGCATTTTAAAACTAGGCAGATGGTGCAAGATACCCCCCTATGGAAAGCAGGAGCGCCGTAAACGCACTAAGAGAGAACACAAGTACACACACAACCCGCACATATAAAAGAGAGGAGCTTACGACGACGTTTCGGCCCGACTTGGACCATTTACAAAGTCACACTAACACAAGAGACAGAGGAAGGTATTTAAGCCCTCCTTTATATGTGCGGTGTGTGTGTATGTTCAGTCACGTATGTGCCTTTGTTATTTAGAGAACACAAGTGTCCGGGGCCCAAGATTTTTCAACAGCCTCCCACCAGGCATAAGGTGAATTACCAATAGACCCCTGGCTGCCTTCAAGAGGGAGCTGGACAGATACCTAAAGTCAGTACATGCGGTCAGCAGTAACAGCCTGGTTGATCAGACCCTGATTCACCGGGAGGCCTGGTCAAGGACTGGGCCGCTGGGGCGTTGACCCCCGGAACGACTTCCTGATAGACTCCGAGATATTAGCTCAATATCCTCCTAAAACATACACATGTCTGCCATCACTTGAACTATCATGCAGCAAAATTACTACTACTGGTTCACCCACTATTACTACTGCTTCTACAACTACTACGACTACTATTACTACTACTACCTCTTCTGCTACCACCATTACTGCTACTACTACACTCCTACTTGAACACTCTGTGTCCTTACTCTGCCACAATGTGAAATCACTTGGAGGACACACTGTGAACGCACGGTATAAGTACCCTCAAACCTATCAATAATGGGACTTAATAATAATACTAATACTACGTAGCTGTTAGACACATATACCTATTCAAAAGCCTCCAATTCTAACCTACAATATATACCGTCTCACAATTAAGTGAGGCAGTATATATTGTTTTTTGCTTTCACTATTCTCTTTGCTAATACACTGTGCCTGTTCTCAAATTATACGAGTCAATGAATGTTTACACCATCCACTAATCATACAACACATGATTAAGTACTTAATTAGGCACTCTACAGAGTGCCTGATTACTATGCATATGGGACGTATTCTAATTAGGTATTGCTGGGGTATATATGGTAGGGATAATACACAGAATAAAACAATAATGAAAGATAAAGTGAAGAGGGTAAATTAAAAGAGATCAAGATTACAGACATAAACTGAGCAAAAGTAGTGAAATTCAAATCTTTTATCTAGGGAAAATTGTTTAAATACAATGATAAAATTGGGAAATATTACTAGAGAGTGGAATACACACAGACAAATCCTCAAAGTCAGACAATACAATACACTGCACTAATACACAAATAACCCGCATAAAGGAAAGATAAGCTTATGATTACGTTTGAGTCCGACTTGGACCATTCACAAGTCACTCACACAAGAGAGTGAAGGAGCCAGTATATATAGGCGAGGGGGACAGGGACGGGAGAATGAGAGGAAGAACATAGGAATTAGTGGTAGTGATAATGCTACACCAATACAACCGGACACAGCCCCTGTCACTGGCTCTCACAGACCCCTCACTACTTCCCTCTCTCCCTCAATGACTACGTTCCTCCATACTAGATTCCTATACTAGCTTAGCTTCCAGTAGTAAAATTCTCCATAAGTCCTACATTTGGAATATGTGGTTTCTGCAGAACTGGATCCCACACGAGCTCCAGGAAGGCCAAACAGTTAACTGTTGTGGCAAGCCAAGAAACATTTGACCAGGGGGACATTTATACTTGTTGACACAGACCATTAAAGGACGGTACCACAGAACCCATATATAACACCGTTACTGCTAACTTCAAGAAGACCCTGCCTTCCAACTACTATTTATGCCATGTTTTGTTTATATTGCTTTGACAAATCTCCTAGTGAGTGAAACGTAGATGAAATGCCTTAGTAGTTGTTCACGTGTCTATTTATCTAACAAATTCTAATGTTACATACGAGAAGGCCTTGGTAATGTTCTCTGCTATACTGGTTTTAGGAAGGATGATACATGATTTAGGAGTGATTCCAGTTTTGGGTCAGCTGAGTATCCACATAGCTCGCTTCCTACAGTCTTTGAGAAACCATGAAGAGAACAGCAACTCTGTAAACAGAAGATAGACAGAAATTTGCTGATCCTGTGGAACAGAAGACGCCTATTCCACAGGCGAAATGCCACAATAAAAGTTCCTCACTATAAATCTGTGTCTATCAATTCCGCTTTAAGGCTTTCTGCCATTTGTTTCTTACTCTGTGAATACTCGGTGAATGTAGGCGTAACCCTCTTCCTTGGTCTCAGGATTACATAATCGATTTCCATGAAAGTAAAAAGCCTATTATCACTCCAAGCTTAATCCACGTCCTTTATTTTGAACAGAAATGCAGTAAGTCGTTCTTATTGGCTGGTTTACGAAAATCCAAAAATTTCACTGTATGGTCTGATTTATTATCTTAAAACAGGAAAAAGAATTTTATCATTATTTCTTCGAAAGTGATTTGGATGGATGGTTCTACTTGCTATAGTTTCTCATGCAAATTTTCAATGCCCAACCTTCTGGGGTCTATGTAACGTAACCCTGTTGCGTTAGAGATTAGAAAGTCACACCTCTATTACATTACCTGGAGTATACCTGGAGAGGGTTTCAACGCCCCCGCGGCCCGGTTTGAGACCAGGCCTAGTGGTGGATCAGGCTCTGATCAACCAGGCTGTTACTGCTGGCCGCACGCAAACCGACGTACGAACCACAGCCTGACTGATCAGGTAGTGACTTTAGGTACCTGTCCAGCACCTTCTTGAAAACAGTCAGGGGTCTTTTGATATTCCCCCTTATGTATCCCCGTACTACTACTGCTACTACTTACTATTACTACTATTTCTACTATTACTACTACTACTACTACAACAACTACTACTACTAAAACTACTACTACTACTACTATTGCTGCTACTACTACTGCTACTATTGATACTACTACTACTGCTACTACTATTACTATTACTACTACTAGCGCTCCCTTTTCCCCCTCCCTCCTACCGTATTATCATCCGGCCATCTCTACTTACTCTCCCCACTTGTAATTTGGCAATAATTCAGGATGCTCCGACCCGTCATAGGGATCCTCTCCTAAGTGCGGGCTTTTGGTGACTATACATTGAGGCCTAGTGGACCTCCCGGCCAGCACGCAAATAAATATTAAAACGCCGCAGATATGTGTATTTATGTAAAATTATTGTTGATATATTTCTTGCAGTCTCTGACTGGTCAGATTGTTATCATTGTCAAGTTTATTGTTTTTTTTTCCCATGTTTATTGCCTTTCTCCGTATTTTTTTGTTTTGCGACTTTGTGGTCGACGCCAAAATAGTAGATTACGACTGTGGGTTGATTTCAACCAAATTTTGTATGAATTTAAGGTTGAATGTTTATTTTAGGCTGATTGCTTAATCAAGTCTGAATGCTTATTCAAAGATTCAAGTCTGAATGCTTATTCAAATATTCAAGTCTGAATGCTTATTCAAAGATTCAAGTCTGAATGCTTATTCAACGACAACGACAATGTTCAGCGAGGTAAATGAGGTGATTAAATAGCTTAAGAAGCAATTACAATTAAGTGTATAATACAGTAGCATTTCGTAACCCTTCCTGAAGCTGCAGGTGATTCTCTGATTCTAATTACCTTATGTATAATGTATCTCAGGGAGCAATACCAGCATCATTAGGTTATTAGATTAATGGTATACAATAACGATGATATACAATAACGAAGGTATACAATAACGAAGATATACAATTATTTTGTTATACGATAACGACGGTATACAAAAACGCTGGTATACAACAGCGATGCCATAAAATACGGATGGTATACAACATTAATAGCATAAATAACGGTGGTATACAATACCGATGTGTCTTATTCATCAATAACACAGAACACAAGAAGACAAAACAAAATTAGAAATTAGAAGTAAATCCAGGTTAATTATATATATATATATATATATATATATATATATATATATATATATATATATATATATATATATATATATATATATATTCAAAAGAGTATATTATAAAAGTGCCTCTTCACTAGTGCTAACAAATTGCAGATAAATATTTAAAGACCTTTCGGTGCATCCTAGATCATTGTCATCGCCTAAGGTCGTAACCTTATGATGATCCATCAGGGATCAAAACGTCTTGGAAAGATTAATCTGGGTTAGTTGTGACGTAAAGTGCCTTCCTTATTACAACCTAATCTGCACTTTGTGGGTTAGTTATGACGTAGAGTGGCTTTCTTACTAAATCTCATTAACATTTAATTATAAGACATCGGAGCAATGATATAGGAAGTCTTCAAGAGTTTGAAAAGTCGAGGTATGGATGTGACAGGCTTGAAGGAGGTTAAATGGCAGAAGGGAGAGGGTAAGAAAATGGGTAATTAGATCGTGTGGTCAGTGATAAATGAGGGAGGAAGGTATAGAGGAGGAAAAGAGGAGGAGTGATTCTGAGGGTGGGAAGAATTAATTAAGGAACGTAGGAAAGCAAATTTTTAGAGAGAAGGAGAGAGAGAGACAGAGAATGCTAGTCTGTCGGCGTGTCAATCAGTAAGATTGAGACTGAAGGGGAGAACAGGTAAGAGATCTAGGATGAAGAGTAAGACTGCCCATGCAAGCTTGTTGGAAGAAGAGGAAGAGAAGGAGGAGAAACAATTATATGTGAAGTGCAGAGATCATATATATATATATATATACATATTGTAACCACGAACGAGTGGTATTTAATCAATAACAACACTGCAACTAGCCGAGGACTCAAACCCATGTTGTTTTGGCTCGCCTCATGGTGAGCCTCGTGGAGGCTAGTACACCAAAAGGGAAGTAGAATGAAATTAGCTCTGAGGCACCCACACCATCGTATGTCCTCGCAACTTGAAGCAAGCCTAGTTCGCTAGGCTCATGTTGTTTGTAGGATTGTATGGACCAGTGGTTTAGAGCGTCGTGAATTTTCGCACACCATGAGGCGGGCTAAAACAACACGGGTTCGATCCCCCAGCTAATCGCAGTGTTGTTATTGACTAAATACCACTTGTTCGTGGTTACAATACTATATATATATATATATATATATATATATATATATATATATATATATATATATATATATATATATATATATATATATATATATATATATATATATATATAAATATATATATATGTCGAGTAGAATAGGTAAAACTTGCGATTTTGGCTTAAATAGCAACGGTCTTCTTGCCGAATAGGGCAAGCGAAAATTTGTGTATTCAATAATTTCCCAAAAATCACTCCGAACCTAACGAAAAAAAAATATTTCATTGTGTTTGTTTATTATTAAAATATTGTAAAGTTATTTAAAATATATTTAGTTGGATTAGGCTAAATTAAATTGCTTTTGTTATAATAGGATTAGATAAGTTTTCTAATGTTCTTTTGGTACAAAATTACTAATTTTTACATTATCATAAATGAAAAAAATATATCTTTAAACGTATAAGAGAAAATTTTAGAAAGGACATAATTTTAAATGAGTTCTTGGTAAGCTCGCAGTCAGCAGGATTCGAAGCCACGTCTGGGGAGTTTTATAGCTCGTGTGGTCAGAACATACAGGAGAATGAAATAGCTTGAAACCATGACTGAGGCTGACTGGTGTGCCCGGGCTGGGAAGAAACCCGGCTTGTAACCAGGCTGCCTAGCTTGGTTGTGACATCTGTGGCCGAGTGGTCTGTAACGTCATTTGGGGAGCTAAGCCACTCCCCAGCCGTGGTTTCGAATCCTCTTGACTGCGATCTCTCTCTCTCACTTTCTCTTTCTTTCTCTATGGGTTATGGTATCCTGAGAGATAGTGATCCCTAAGTGACAGTAACTCCAGTTCTGCTGGTACGAAAGTCTTTAAAACTGTCGTTGATGAACTCTTAATGGAGTTCTTGATGCTATCCTCACTGTCCTGCTGAAATCTCCCAGGAGACCACAAGTGTGGAGCCCCACAATTTCTGGTCTGGTGTAATTACTAATCAACTAATCACTAATTATTAGCTAACTACCCGCACCGTAATGAGTCTCAGAAGATCACCTCATTTATTTTTCACTGTACTATATTTCCCGTCACTTAACCATTCATTTTGCAACAGGTCCAAGTACAACACGGTCGAATAAGACGTTGATTTAGACGAAGTAAACTGACCATAGATTCATTGGAATGAGAAATATGGTAATGTAATATTAATAAATATGTATAAATATATGAAATGGGGAGTTAATGGGTCAGGTTAAAGGACATGCCATTACCCTGCCCTGGACACACCATTACACTGCTCTGGATTCACCACTACACTGCCCTGGATTCACCACTACACTGCCCTGGACTCACCATTACACTGCCCTGGACTCACCACTACACTGCCCTGGATTCACCACTACACTGCCCTGGACTCACCATTACACTGCCCTGGACTCACCACTACACTGCCCCTCACTAGTGATGCATGTTGCTCTACCCTCATGAGTAGACAAACACTGCCGCATCGTCTTCAATTGTAAATCACCATTGTTTTTACTTTTGTATCTCTGCCTCAACACGAGAGATAGAGAGAGAGAGATAGAGAGAGAACAAGCAAGCACTAACCAAGACTATGCTTTTGATATTGTGTCTACTGTATTTAATTTACTATATTTTTAGAAATTGCCTATACTTGTAGTAGCCATTACTACGCACATGCGAACGCGCGTACATGTACGCAATGTGTGTGTGTGTGTGTGTGTGTGTGTGAAGAGAGTTGTACTGGCACACACAGCCACGTCGGGAACGCCCTGTGCTGACAAATAGGAGGAGCCCTGGAAGGACTGGTGCTGGCAGCAATTACAAGTGACAGAGTCCCAACCATCGCTCAAACACGCTAGCCCGTGTCAGCGTGTCATTACTAACGACGGTGAATAAAACACCACTAACCCTAAATTATTATGCAGCTATATCGACCACTCATCAAGGGTAATTATCTCCGGGATTAGTCACTGTTCAAGCATTATAAATTGTACTGAACATGAAACATGGCTCAGATTCCCCCTGGCTTGGATAATTAATTTTGCTTCAGCCCACCTGCATGTTGTGGGGTATCTGACAATTCCCCCTTCTCCTCCCCTTACCCCTCTCCCCTTGACGATGTTCATAATCTCTTACCCCTTTGATTTCCAAGAGGAAAAAGGGAGGTGGCTTGACGTCCTTGAAGAGCTCTTGATCTGAGGAGCTGGAGATTACCACGCGACGGGTTAATTCTAATGACCTGCCATTCTTCAGGCAATATGTGAACCATACGTTTTAGCGCTTCTTGAATGTGATAATCCTGCTCTTGCCTGCCCAGGCAAGGAAGCACTGGTCTCACTGGCTTGTTTCTCATCTCACTGGCTTATTCCTCATCTCACTGGCTTCTTCCTCATCTCACTGGCTTCTTCCTCATCTCACTGGCTTCTTCCTCATCTCACTGGCTTCTTCCTCATCTCACTGGCTTTTGTCTTCTTCCACTGGCTTGCGTCTTCTCCCACTGGCTTGTTTCTCATCTCATTGGCTAAATGGGAAAAGATAAGGGCAACAGGAACTTTCTTACGTAGCCTTCAGCATCAACTTCAACGACGCTTTGACAAGTGTGATCATGAACCAGAACTGTAATATACCTCACCATCACTTGAGTGATCGTTAGTTTAAATGTTACTCAATGAAAATAAAAACATTTTGATTAGGATTATATATTAATATTTATTCTGATCGGGTATAGCATACCCTGGTATAACCGTTGAAGACTCTTTCAAGAAGTATACTTACCTGGAGGGTGTTCTGGGGGTCAACTCCCCCGCGGCCCAGGCCATGACCAGGCCCGGGCCGCGGGCCTCGTCATGGCCCAGGCCACGGTCATAGCCCTGGTCATGACCTTAGTGGTTCAGAACACAACCATCATTTCATTTACACCTACTACTAGACAGTAGGTAAATTAAAACAGCTTTCAAAAGCCTGCCACATTTTTTTTAAGAATCTCGTGAAAATATCTGAATTATTATGAAAATAATCAACCCATGCAAAATATTTTAGAAAGCAGAAATTAATGTTCCTCGGAGAGGGGGAAGAAAGAAACTTTGAAAAAAAGGAATAACTGATAAAAGCAAATGTAAATCACAACTTTTTAAGTATTTAAAAAAATATATACAAAGTAGAAGAGAAAATACTAAACAGGAGATGTCAAGTTAGGTAATAACTTCAAAGTTTCAGAAAAGACATTCAAAACTGGGTATATAAAAGACTTAAATGTGATGAGTAATGTCTTTTGTTAATATTTATTTTTCGTACTATTGTTTATCAATCAGAATCTATAAAATTGACAAAAAAAAAAAAAAAACAAGATAAGGCTAGACCTGGTACGAAAAATTTAACTGCAGAGAGTGGCCAGCCGTCTTGAGAGTGCAACAACCAATTTACATGGAATTCTTGAAGTAACTAGAAGGAACTAGTGGTGGATCCGGTAATCATGGCCCCCGCCGGCCGATCCCAAACTAGGACTCCTAGATCTGTTGGTGGGTCAGTCTGTTGGTGCTCGCAACATGCCGTCCAACACCACAACTTGGCTGATCAGCAACGGTTTGCAGAGACATGTTTTTTCCCTCGTAAAGGGTGACTATTTAAAACCCTTCAACACTTACCTTAATAGTCAAGTTACATGCTTGATTTTCATTGTGGATATTTTACGCTATCTGTCGTGCTTTCTCGCTCTCGTAAACACTTTGTAAATGATTGAGACAGATGTGCAATACTTGGATATCTGTATTGCCGAAAAATCTGGGCAATAAAGATACCGAGGTGTTGCTTTTGTGTTTTAGTCTTGCAATTGTCAGTAACAAATTATCAAAATAATCTTCTGTAAAGTTACAAGTGTTTTCTTTTATGAGTAAATTGTGACAGCTTTTAGTAAGTATCCAAAGAGGCGAGGAAGTCTCGTTAGCTGTTTTCGTAAGGGTAACGAGGGGGTCTTTCCTCGTTAGCTGTCTTCATAAACTTAACGACGGGGGTCTTCCCTCGTTAGTTTTCTTCATAAACTTAACGAAGGTTTTTTCCTCGTTAGCTAGCTTCATAAAGCTAACGAGAGGGGTCTTCCCTCGTTAGTCAGCTTCATCAAGCTAACGAGGGGGTCTTCCTTGTTAGCTGTGGCGCTTAAGCACTGCTCAACGCTTCACCCTGGCTTGATACACAACCAGCCTCTACCACCACCACTACTACTACTACCACTACTACCACCACCATCACCACCACCACCACCACCACCACCACCACCACCTACCACTACCACTACCGTTACCTACCACCACCACCACTGTCACTATTGCCATCATTACCACTATTACCATCACCACCACTACCACCACGAACGCCTGTTGCTACTATTACTACCAGTCACCACTATAACCTATTATCACCATCACCTGCTACCACCATGACCAACACCTACTACTCCCATCACCATCAACACCTACCAGTTATGGGTACCAAAAAATCTTGGTGTTTACCTTTTCCTATCATGCTATTTGATTGTTCCTTTACTGGCGACTTATCTTACAGTCAGGTACAATAGGCATTTTAGCTTGTATACTTGTGTTCGTAATAGCCGTAAAAAAATAGACTATTTACTTAATCCTTTATTTCTATGTGGATTTGTTGGTGCATTAAGGAAAGTGGATTAAATTAATCAACCACAGAATCGAATGTATACAAATTTTTCGTTTGTTTGAAGGCAGTACAACGAGATAATAATTAATTCACCAAAGTGATGCTGACGTTGTTAGAATCCTAGTAACCTTGGCTTTGTACATATTACGAAAACAGTATTTGAGAAGAATATTAGCAAAGGCCTGTACGATTACCAACATCTTTAAGGTCGAGCCATCTGAGTGCTAAGTTATTCGTCTGGTTTCATAAAAACATTAGAAAGACTTCAGTTTCTTTGAGAAAGGACACAGACACACGTCTTGTCACGATGTCAGAGATAAAAGGTAAAGAATTCTCAGGTCTGTGTTTGACTTTTCTAGAAAAGTTTTAATGACAAGGAGTTCCTCGTTGACCGTTATAGTAAGGACCACGTTGAACCTCGTAGACCAGTAAGGTAAGGACCACGTTGAGCCTCGTAGACCAGTAGGGTAAGGACCACGTTGAGCTTCGATCTACGAGCCTAGATAGAATTAATGAGACTATGAAGGATTAGTGTCACCAAAGATGACATAATACCACCAGATATAAAAGAGAAAGTTATAAAATTAATGGCAAAAATAATAAATTAAAATTTAGAATATAATAATACTAGCCTCGTTGAGCGTTACTTTACGGACCTCGTTGATCGCTGAGGAGGGAACGTGAGATGGTTAACGTTTCCTGATACATATCAGGCCTATTAAACTAGCATAACAAAATATCAGAGGAGGAGAGTGGAACTGGAAGAGAGATCATTATTGATGCTCTTTACTCCATGACAGGTAAGAAAATATTTTATTTGAATTGACAGGATAAAAGATGTTACCCTACCTCAGCTCTTTAACAATAAGCTTTTACTTTACTTATCCTACCTCATCTCATTTACAAAGAGCTATTATCCTACCTCATCTCATTAACAAAGAGTCATTATCCTAATCTTAGCTCATTAAAAAAAGCTATTATCCTACCTCAGCTCATTTACAAAGAGCAATTATCCTAATCTCAATTCATTTACAGAGAGCTTTTATCCTACCTCAGCTTATTTACAAAGAACTATTATCCTATTTTAGTTCATTTACAAACAGCTGATATCCTACTTCTTCTGGCACATCCAGGCCCAGCCACAGGTAAGTTACACTACCTCCCTGCACCTTGAAGATACCATCCACAACAGTACGCTACCAGCCTCCACCCAGGTACAGTACCTCTGTACCGCTGGGTAAACAGGAGCAGTATGTGTAAGAAACTTGGTCCGTACACCTCCTTCCTGGGATTACACCCTGGTCCAAGCACTTAATGGGACAATATTTTGCTCGGTGTGGGTGAGTACAGGTGCCTGGTACAGCAGGTGAGGACACAGACAAGGTGAGTACAGGTGCCTAGTACACCAGGTGAGGATACTATCAAGGTGAACACTGGTGCCTGGTGCACAAGGTGAGGACACTATTAAGGTGAACACTAGTGCCTGGTACACCAGATGAGGACACTATTAAGGTGAGCACTAGTGCCTGGTGCACAAGGTGAGGACACTATCAAGGTGAACACTAGTGCCTGGTACACCAGGTGATCTCCAGACAGAAACTCCACATCACTGCTCCATCCAGTGTTCTCTTCCAGCGGATTTTAATTAGGCTCCCTCTATGTAATTCATTGCCTTAATATAATTTAGCCTCAGCTTTCTCGGGAACTCATTTGCTGATGTTTTGAAAATGTATTATATCGCTCCAATTGGATTACTTTCTCATAAAACAGTCAGGGTATCACTTTACACTTTTTCTGCACTGTTGATGTCTGGATGCTTTTGTTTTTGTGGTGTAGTGGTCAGGGGAGATGTGCAGTGACCCTCAAGGGTTAAGGGGAGCTGAAGGGCTCTGGTAGATCTTACTTTGATTTAGAAGTTCTGATTAGCAGTGATCTAAAGCCTAGACAACATTGTGTTAAGTGTACCCAATGAAACAAATATAATTCTTGGCTTCATATCAAGAAGAATAAATAGGAGTTTTCAGCTTATTCTTCAAATTCAAATTCAATTTTTTTATTTCCTTCCAAGTTTACAATGTGGTTGACATATTGTAGGAAGTATATTTACATAGGTAGTTTACAGTGAGGGTTTACAATGATTTGTAGTGCAAAGAGAGCCACTATCATGCCACTATCAGCCACTATGCTGCGCAGTTCTGGTCACCGTATTAGAGAATTTAAATAAATGCACTGGAAAACGTACAGAGAAGGATGGGTGGTTGTGTGGTGGACCTGACTAACTTGGCCCTGTAGGCCTACGACAGTGCTTCTTTTTTCTTATGTTTTTAAACGTTGTTGCCTTATAGTCCCAAGACACTCAAAAATCTTATTATTATTATTATTATTATTATTATTATTATTATTATTATTATTATTATTATTTGTATTATTATTATTATTATTATTATTATTATTATTATTATTATTATTATTATTATTATTCCTTTATTCATCTCTTTCTCATCTATTTTTCTTTTCTTTTCACTTCTCTCCTTCTATTTGTCTTTACTTTGCATTCTTATCTTAGGTCTCAACTTTTTCTTCAGTGACTTTTCTCTACTCCTCGCTTCTCTCTCTTTTCCTTTTATTTTCCAATTGTTTCTTCCTGCCCCATCTTCTCAGTCTACCTACCTACCTTCCCCATCTTCTCAGTCTACCTACCTACCTTCCCCATCTTCTCAGTCTACCTACCTACCTTCCCCATCTTCTCAGTCTATCTACCTACCTGCCCCATCTCAGTCTACCTACCTACCTGCCTCCTCTTCTCAGGTGGATACCTGGAGTGCAGATAAATAGTTCAGAGAACCGACAAGTTGATAAATTAGACACATATGCAACACTTGGGTATCTTTATTGAGGAAACGTTTCGCCACACAGTGGCTTCATCAGTCCATACAAAGGAGAATGGTGAATAACAGGAGGAGTTTGAGGTAATCAGTCCCTCAGCCTTGGAGTTGGTGTGAAGAGGACCGTAGTCGTGAAGATTCTGGAGCACAGGCAAGAGGGCTGGCGCTTATATACTGGCGTCAGGTGGATACGGACGGGTAGCAGACGAGGGCATAGTCACTGGTAGGCGGGATTCCCCAGTGGAAGTAGGTCATACCCGAGGGATGGGTTAGTAGTAGTGGTAATAGTAGTAGCAGTGAAGATTATGTAGATGTCCTCTGGACCAAGATTCCATGATGTTGAAGTGTTTGACAAGTTGTACATGAATGGTATGAAGTACCGACAATGAACTTGAATTTGTATTGATAAAGCCACTGGATGGAGAAACGTCTACAATAAAGATACCCAGATGTTGCACATATGTCTAATTTTTCGACTTTAGGTATCTCTCCAGTTCCCTCTTGAAAGCAGCCAGGAATCTAGTGGTAATTTCCCTTATGCCTGTTGAACAGTCTTGAACCCTGGACAATTACTGTGCACAGTCTGTCCAGTCTTTTGCTGTGATTTCTGTGGTCAGATTTGGGAACAGTCTCTTTAGAATTTTCCAGGTGTAGATTATAAAGTATCTCTCCAGGGAGTACCAGTCGAGAAACTCCAAACGTTCCCAGTAATTAAGGTGCTTGACTGAACTTGTACGTGCAGTGAAAGTTCTCTGTACGTTCCCTAGATCTATGAGTCCACCTGCCTTGAATGGAGTTGTTAGTGTACAGCAGTGCTCCAACCCAGAGAGAAAAAGTGATTTAAAAAGGATCATTGGCTTGGCATCCTTGTTTTAAAAGTTCTCATTATCCATCCTGGTCACAGACCGGGCCGCGGGGGCGTTGACCCCCGGAACTCTCTCCAGGTAAACTCCAGGTATCGTTTTCCTCGCAGATGCGATAGTGACACTGTTGTGATTCTTGAAGTTGAGATCCTCTGACATTAACTCTCCCAAGTCCTTCACACTCTCTCTTTTTGATCTTCCTTGCGATTCCTCTACATTATTTTGTTTCTTCTACTTTCATCTACTTCCTCTACATCTGTCTACGTCTACTTGTACACTTCTCTTATTTCTGAGGCTCATCTTTATGCCGTCCCTACTTTCTCCATCTTGCTCCTCCTTCAACTCCTCTATGCTGCTGCTTCTCCTGTTTCTCCTTGCCACTCCCGTTTCCTCTACTGTTGCTCTAGCCTCTCCTACTCTTGCCTCTCCTCTGCTTACTCATTTTGCTCTTCCTCCTTCACTTACTCCTGCTCTTCCCTCTCCTACTCCTTGCCTACTCCTGTTCTTCCTCCTCCGCCTCCTCCTGCTCCTCCTCATCCACCTACTCCTGCTGCTCCTCCCCTTCGCCTACTCCTGCTCCTTCTCCTCCTCACTCTCCCAAGACGACGCCTGGGCGTTCTATCAATGACCAATTAGGCGTAGTCGTTAGTTTTCGCGGTTGGTGCTAATCCGTATGTAAACGAGCCCAATTACAACTCAATTCCAAACGCTCATTACATGGGAATTCTAACACCTCAGCCCCAGACGCCGGCTTCGCCTTAGGTCTTCACTAGTTCACAAGAATGTTAATTGAGGATTACGTAAACGATACTATATATATGCAGAGAAGGGCCCATTGAGGAGGGGATATTAATAGGCTGGTTTTGTAATAGGATCTTGAAGGATTTTCGATACTTTGGGTATTGTTTTTTCTGGGAAGTTGTGTTGTTGTGATGGTCTTGTCTGAAACATGGCACCACGATGGCTATCTTGCCTTAAACTTATACCCAAACTTGATTACCGTGCGTGCAAGCCACGGTATCAGACTCATCAAGTCGCAAATCGGAGAGACCGTACCCGAATCCGTGTGGGGGTGTTATAGCTGAGATGCACGAGGAGTTGAAGTCAGTGCCAGTGTCAGGCGTCGGCACACGTCTTGCCTCGCCCCGCACTTTGATCGGTGTAGACTATCACTGTTGCTTGATCAAGAATCCTCTGTATTCTGGCACATGACAGCGATCGCAGACTCAGGAAGACGACCTGGTGCCGGCGAAGCCATGAGTCGTGAAGCATTGCATCCTGTAGCAGCGAAAAACGTCGAAGCGTCCTTCAGTGTCTTCAAGGAAATAAGGATTCCCCTGAAAAGCAGATGTCAAGAGGATCTCCAATATCGTCTGGAACGAAGGGAAACAAGGAGGAGACGAAGAGTTAAGACACGTAGGAGAGGCAGCCAGGGATCTCTCTGGCCTGAGAACAGTGGCTTTGATAGCAGGATAAAGGTACCAGGGTGAGCTAGGCCAAGTTTTGGAATACAAGGTGCTGCTTCCCTGACTGTTGCACCAAGCTCATTGCTCCAGCTTCCTGCTGATTGTTAGAAACTTCCTGCTGATGGCTGGGGGAGCTGGGACTGATTATAGGGATCCAGGGACTGGCGAGGCCGGGGGCTAATTGTTGCTGTAAAGGACTGAGTATTGAGGCCCAGAACAGATAGCTGCTGCCCATTGACTGATTGTTGATGTTCAGGACTGATTGCTGAGGCCTAGGTCCGATTGTTGATGCCTAGGACCTGATTATTGAGGCTCAGGACTGATTATTGATGCCAAGGACTGGTTGTTCATGCCAGGACTGGTCGATGCCTAGGACTGATTCGTGAAGCCCAGAACTGAGTGTTGATGCCCAGAAATGATTATTGAAGCCCAGAGCTGATTGTTGACGCCCAGGACTGATTGTTGATACCCACGACTGATTGTTAAGGCCCAGAAACTGATTGTTAGGGTCTGCGAACTGTTAGGACTCAAGAACTGATTTTAAGGACCGGGTACTGACTGTTGAAGCCTGGGTTTACTGTTGATACCAGGGGACTAATTGCTAGAGCCAGGGGACTGATTGCTAAAGCCCGGGGACTGATTACAAAAGCTCGGGGACTGAAAGAGCCCGGGGGCTGATTGCTAGAGCCCGAAGACTGATTGTTAGACCCGGGGACTGATTGCTAGAGCCCGGGGACTGAGTGTTAGAGCCAGGTGACTGATTGTTGAGACCCAGGATTGATTGTTAGATCCCGGGGTCTGATTGTTAGATCCCGGAGACTGTTAAATCCCGGGGACTGGTTGTTAGAGCCCGGGGACTGACTGTTAGAGCCTGGGGACTGTTAAGGACGAAAAACTGATAGTTAAATCTAAATTAATTAATTGTATTGAAGAGTCTGTTGACTGATGCATCTAAATACTCTTAAAATTTCTTGTTGTTGAAGCTTGTTAGTGACTTTTAAAACCCTCTTGCTAATTCTGAAAACCTCTTGTTATTTTTTGGAACCCACTTATTATTTTTGAAACCCACTTGTGATTTTTTAAACCCTCTTGTTATTTTTTGAAACCCACTTATTAATTTTGAAACCCTCTTGTTATTTTTGAAACCTACTTGTTAATTTTGAAACCCACTTGTTAATTTTGAAACCCTCTTGTTATATTTTGAAACTCACGTGTTAATTTTGAAACCTGCTTGTGTTTTTTTGGAACCCAGTTGTGATTTTTCGATCCCACAACTGATTTTTTAAATACTTTTGTGATTTTGGGAGCCCACTTATGATTTTGGGAGCCCACTTGTGATTTTGGGAGCCCACAAGTTATTTTTAAAATAGATTCATTATTCATAGAACCCCCAGGTGATTTCTGAAACTCATGGGCAGTTTCTGGAACCCACTCTTACTTTTGCCTTTCCTCCCTCCTTTATACTCTACCTCTTTCCTCCACTCCATCCTTCACACTTTCCATCTTTCTTCCACTCCCTCCTTCACACTCTTCCTCTTTCATTCCTACCATCCTTCTTCTACTCTCTTTTCTTTTCTCCCATTCTTCTTTGTCCTTTCCCCCTCCCTTTTCCCACCTCCCACCCTCACTTATCTCCTCCCACGTTCCTTCCTATCCTCCTGCCCCTAATATCTTCCTTCCCTTTCTCTCCCCTCCCCTTCCCCCATCCTCCTTCCGCTTGTTGTGTTGTAGCAGCAGGTGAGAGGGGAGGTGTTGGCACTTCCCGGCACTGTCTTCTGCTTTCTGTGCCTCTCCTCACCTCACTGTTGTCACTCTCCTAATTACTCCCCTCTTCTCTTCCTCTCGTTCCTCTTCCTTCTTTTCTTACGAAACCATTTTCATTTTGTGCCTTTAACTCTGTCTATGTCTATCTCTCTCTCTGTCTTTCTCTCTTTTCTCTTCTATCTCTCTCTCTTCATTTCTTTTCCTTAACTGCTTTCTTCATATTTCTTTACTCCTTTCTTTCACTCCACTCCTCATCTCTCTCTGTTCGCATTTTATTTTCCTTTCTTCCCCACTCTCCTCTTCCCTCCTCTCCTCTCTCTTCTTCATTTCCTTCCTCTCCCTTTCTTCCTTCATTTCTTCCCACTCTTCATCACCCTTTCCTCCATTATCTCCTCCACCCTCCTCCTCCCTTCTTCACACATTTCCTCTCCCTGCCTCTCCTCTCCTGGCGTGGCAGTCTGGTGCTGGTGGAGGCACTATGAGAGTGCCATGGAGTCCGGCAGGATGAGCGGCACTTGGCACTCCTTTGATCGTGTCCACTACGTCTTCTCTCTCTCAACAAAATGTTTTTTTTTATCCCCGCCCCAGAGATTGTGTGTGTAGGTGCGGGATTGTAGGTGCTTCTTAGGTGCTACATGCCACCTAGGACTAGTTGGCAAAGGGTCAACTAGGCCTGACATGATTCCCGTGAAAAATATTTTTTTCAGCATGTTTTCGTATTTATATCGTGGGAAATATGTGGTTAATTGTCCACTTATTGAGGAATATAGATATAGACAGTATAATAACCTATGTGACATGTCATGATATCTCATTAATGAAAATAAGAAACCAGAAATATTAAATAACATTCCTAAATTTGCTTGTAACAGATAAGTGAACTGTAGATATAAATCCAAATGTACAATTGTTAACCCTTTTGGGGCCTAGTTCCTGGGCCTTTTGTGTATCCATATGTTCTTGCGCTGCCCTCCACAGGATGGATATGAGGTGCACAATAAACTAGCCACTTCGGTGGCAAAATCTAAAAATCTAATCATCGCTGAAGCCAAAAGAGTGAGCTTAATGAAGCTCACTCGAGGTATTCTGCTAATAACACATAGATCATAGCATTGTTTAAACATATTTAATATTTGTTGTAGTTTAATAAAAAAAAATATATATCCTTAAATGTTAAGGGAAACTGCATAAAAATTACATGGGGAAGGTTTGAATTTTTTTAAAATTACTGTTTATTTTTTGCAGATTGAAAGTTAAATTTTTTAGTCGTCTAGAAAAGTTAATATTACTCTCCAAAATTTTTATTGGTAAACTTAGCAGACTAGACTCTACAAAGTCCACTGAATTAACAAATCTCTCTCTAAATAAGAAGCCAAACAAACCAGGTATTTTAAAGTTACTGCAGGGAATCCAAGGATTTCAAGTGTTTTTTTAACTATATTCCTTTTCTGGAAAATTTATACCTAAACCAAGAGAGCACTGTCTTGTTGGTAAGATGCCTCGCTCATTAAAGTTTCAAGCCGTTCTAAAGAGGAATTTTCAAGAACTGGTTTAAAACGACACGTGAGCCAACACTCGGATATAGTTATTTAGAAAACGTTTCGATCTGGGACCTTGAAACGTTTTCTAATAAATATGTCGTAGTGTTTGCTCACGTGTCGTTTTAAACCAATTTGTCCGTATCTATTACCAAGGTTTAAATCATACTCAAGAAAATTTAACCTGGAAGAAATCCACATATTTTACATATAAAACGACAAATGTGCAGCTGCACACGTCGGTACTACCCTCCACCATCGTCTAAGTAGGACACATCGATGTTGAAGGTTTGAAGCCAATCAGAAGAGGCTTTTCGAAGTTATCAGACCCATCTTGGAATGGACGTTTGAACTTTGATCACAGTGTATCTGCATATGCCAATAGTTACGTGATCTTTGCTCCTCTTACAGTATTCTAGCACTGAAAAATTTGAATTCTATCGGATGAGACATTCTCATGTTTTAAACAAAATGTAAACGAGCATTGGAGGAAGAAAAATACAGGCAACAACATAAAGGTATCCCTGAAGGGATACCTGAAGAAATACCTGAAGGGATACCTGAAGGGATACCTGAAGGGATACCTGAAGGGATACCTGAAGGGATACCTTTAAGTAATATCCCAGTATTGGAGACACAATAATGGGATACCATTGTTGTGTGTCTAGTCTTTTCTTCCTCAACTTCACGCATCTTCCTTCCTTTCTTTTCCCACTCCTGTTATACCCTCGTTCTCTCTTCCTTTCACGTTCTCCTTCTTCTTCTTCTATATCTCATCCTATATTCTCTCTCCCCCTTCCTCCTCCTCTCTTTGACTTTTTCCTTTTGCAAATGCCTTTCCCCTGTCGTTCCTTCTTCCTCCCTTTTAACTACCATTCCTTATCCGTCTACCCATCTTTTCTCTTTCCATCTCTACTTCCTTTTTCTTTTAATTCCCTCCCTCACTTCTACTTTTATCCCTACTTTTCAACCTCTTTATTCTCCCTTCTTTTCCTCTTCCTCTTCAACATACAATACATCCTTTCCTCTCTTTTTGCTTCCTTTATTCCCCTTCTTCCTCTCTCACTCGCCTTCTGCTTTCTTTCCCCTTTTTATTTCTACCTTCACGTCTCTGTTACTCTCTCCTCCCTTCTACTTTTACCTTCATCCCTCTGTTTCTACATCCTTCCCCCCCATCCCTCCTTCCTATCCTCCCCTTTACCCCTTCCTTCTTCCAATGATGGTTCTACCACTTTATATTATGCATGTATAGAGTGAAGTTGGAGCCAGCTGTGGGCCAGAGCTTCCATTGAATCACTTGGTCAGATTTCTTCAAAATCCAAGGTGATTCTTGTCTTGGAATTAACGATCGCTGATGGAGTGATTTAATTTAAAAAATATATACATATATAGTCTGTGTGAAAAAAAATCTGATAGTTGCCCATCTCTTGGTGTAACTGCGTTTTTTTGGCTGTGCATAACTTTAATGATTTCTCTGTATACAGCAAGACTCTTGATATGTCTAACCAGTCCATAATTTGTGGATTGGATGGATTTCGCACCTTCGCTATCGACCAAAACATGAGATGCAATTTAGAGCTCTTAAAATTCTCTTCTGCATTGCTTGCAAGATTCACCACATGATCATCGCCATTCCTTACTCCGAGTCGGTGTTTATTTTAATCGAGTGATTGAAGGAGATGTATTCATTCCTGGCTGTCACCTTCGTCAGGGTCGACATAGTTCTTGTTGCTAGTCATGGAGGCTGATTATCTTTGTCTGAGACTATTCTTGGCATTATTATTATTATTATTATTATCAAAAGAAGCACTAAACCTACAAGGGGCATACAGCGCAACTATTCTTGGCAGCAAATACTTAATTTTTGATGGCCACTGTGCACCCAATATCCATCCAAAAGGCCCAGGAAATAAACCCCCAAAAAGATAACAGGAGTATATCTGGATATATATATATATATATATATATATATATGTCTTGCCGATTAGGTAAAACTTGCGATTTTGGCTTAAATAGCAACGCTCACCTTGCCATATAAGACAAGCGAAAATTTGTTTATGCAATAATTTTGCAAAAATCATTCTGAACCTAACGAAAAAAATATATTTCATTGTGTTTGTTTATTATTAAATTAATGTTAACGTATCTAAAATATATTTAGTTGGGTTAGGCTAAATTAAATTGCGCTTGTTGTAATAAGGTTAGGTAGGTTTTCAAAGTTTCTCTTGGTACAATATTATAATTTTTTACATTAACATAAATGAAAAAAATCTATCTTTAAACGTATAAGAGAAAATTTTAGAAAGGACTTAATTTTAAATGAGTTCTTGCTAATTGACCAGTTTTACCTAATTTTGATATATATATATATATATATATATATATATATATATATATATATATATATATATATATATATATATATATATTATTTTCATTAATAAGATACCTTGACATATCACAGGTTATTATATTATATATATATTGATTAGTAACGGAGAGTCGAGCACACAGTCTTCAAGAGAGTGACCACAAAGCTGACCACATACTATTCTGTATTTAGCTTGACCATCATCTGTGTGTCTGTTAAGCTGCCAGAAGCACTTGTAACCAAGCCTAAGCCTGGCTGCTGCAACGCCAGTCAGGCTAGTCGCATTGCAAGTTGCTTCCTAAATCTGCTTATCTACATTCATATTATAGTGAGTTATAGATCTACTTAGCCTCCTAGCTGTGGCGAATGTTGTCTTGACTGTGGATAGTGAGAGACATCGTCTTGATTTTGAAGTGAAAGTGTGTCATTGGGTGTATTTTTGTCGATAAATAACCAAGGATGTTCTGACTCAGGATTATTATTGTTATTATTATTGTTGGCACTATGATTATTATTATTATTCTGTTTATAGAGAAGCACCAAATCCACATGGATCATACATTGCCTGGTGAATGAAAGTAATTAGGTTTGCTCCAAGAAAGGGGAGGGCAACTTCAATTACTTTGATTCTGGATCTCTTTAACAGCATTTGCCAGAATCAGGAAGCATTTCTTCACGAATGAGACTCTCCGTGTTAATGTCTTAGCAAGAGGAGTCAGTTGATGGATTTCGTGCACTAGCAAACAGGTTGGTGTTTGGAGATTCCTGTGGATAAGAGGAATGTTTTTGGTAGCTTTCCCCCAGGCCTTGTATACATCATGATTTGCCTCAAGACAGCGATAACCAAGCAGAGGTTGATCCGATGACGGGGAAGCACTGTCATTGAGTGGTACGTGTGGCGGCGCTCCGGGAGGTGACTGGTGTTAGCATGACCCTTCAACGAAGGACAGGTGGTAGTGGCAAGCTCCGAGGATTACGTGTTATCTGTGGAATGGTCTCAGATCAGGCACCCTCAGCTGTGGCATGGTCTCAGACCAGGCACCCTCAGCTGGAATGGAAGCCATGTATATATATTACATATCAGAGAAAAGACTTAATATACGCCTCATACGGATTCCCTCATACAATGAAATACTTTAACACCATAAAGTTGATAAATTAGTCAAAGAAAATACCTTGAAGAAAATACTACATGAGTAAAAAGCTAAGAAACAATCAGGAAGGTAAATAGAAATGGATAATGAGTATAAGTATAAATTTATAAAGTTTCTGACACAGAAAAAGGCCAGAAATTCTGTCATAGAACAAAACAAAGGTTTAAGTTTCATAAGGTATGAGGGTAGTTTCTCCCTGGATGGTTGTGGTCTACCAACCTACCAAGTTAAAATCTGGCAAGTTTACTAACTCCCAGGATGTTTGCCTGGTTCTGTTGGGATGTTCGGTGTTGTGAAGACATCTTGTAAGAAAATGAGAGCTTTTCTCTTGTACAATGTTCGGCTACTTGGAGTCAATTCTGTGGGTCACCGGCCCCTAGGCCTGGTCTCAGACAAGGCCTTCCCGTTGTTGGCCTGATCTTTGGTGAAGTTTGATGCGTCTTAAGGGCGATGTAAGGTCAGCTAAGATCATCTAAGATCATGACTCACGAAATCGTAAAGACACGATTGCAAACACATCATACCACGGGTCTGGAGTTTTGAGACTCTGATCGCGGGTTCTAACCCCACCCGTGGTATGGTTTATCTAAGATAATTTCTGTGGTGCTCTAGAACTGCGAGCTGGTGGTCTGTAAGCAAATGGTTCTGGGGTAGATCAGTAAGATCACGCACGGTCTGGGACCACTAGTTGATGACCCATGATCTGAGTGATCGGGAATGATATTATCAGTGGGTTGGACGTGTAGAGATTTGCTGCAGCCCATGACTACACCACCTTCATGACCCTGCCTCCTCACACCCATGACTGCCTGTCTCGTCACACCCATGACTGCCTATCTCGTCACACCCATGACTGTCTTTCTCCTCACACCCATGACTGCCTGTCTCCTCACACATGACTGCCTGTCTCCTCAAACCCATGACTGCCTGTCTCCTCGCACCCATGACTGCCTGTCTATTCACACTCATGACTGCCTGTCTCCTCACACCCATGACTGCCTATCTCCTCACACTCATGACTGTCTGTCTCCTCACACATGACTGCCTGTCTCCTCACACATGACTGCCTGTCTCCTCAAACCCATGACTGCCTGTCTCCTCACACCCATGACTGCCTGTCTCCTCACACTCATGACTGCCTGTCTCCTCACACCCATGACTGCCTGTCTCCTCACACTCATGACTCGCCCCCTTCTCCCACACCACTTCCTCCCCGCCCCATCTCCTTATCACCCCCCAGCACCTTCTCACCCCCATTCTCATCCTCCCCCTCCCATACTCCTCTCTCCCCCTCCTACCTCCCACACCTCCTCCTCCTCACTCCCCCGAATAATATGTTTTTGCAATTCTCCAAAAAGTTGAAAAAAGTCCCTCATTGTTTCCATTGTGCGTCATCATCGCCTCTGGGGTCTTATGGAGCGTGTCTAATTATGACTATTTGTACATCCTTCCATCGCGACCCTCCTAATCCAATTTTGAGATGCGGAGCCGCTCAAGAAAGCCTATTTCAACTCTTAATGAGTATTTAAAGCACATTAAACATTGGGTGTTTTCAAATGAGGGCGGCTGCGCTGTTTTTTTGGGGGAGGTAATGGGGAAATTTGAAGTGGGAGGGAATTCTGAAGGGGAGGGGGAATTTTGAAGAGGGGAGAAATTTTGGAGGGAGGGGAATATATGAAGGGGAAGGGGAAATTTGAAAGGGGAGGGGAAAATTTGAAGGAGAGGGGAAAAATTTGATCGGGGAGAGGAAAATTTGAAAGGGGGATATGAAATTTGAAGGGGGATAGGAAATTTTGAAAGGGGGAGGGAATATTTTGAAAGGGGAGGAAATTTTGACTGGGGAGGGGTGTTTCCCCTCTTCCAGTTTGTTTGGTGACTCCTCATCTGTTTTAATTCTACGTTTTTTTTTTTTTTTAACTTTTGGAAATTGGTATTAGGAAGTTTAATCAAGCGTTTATTTGTATATTTTCTTTTGTTCTTTTGTTGTTAACAGTCGGTAAATGGCCCTTTTGTTACCCTCTAATTCTTTATTTCTAATAAGTAATTTCCACGTTGAATAAGAATGTGTGTGTACTCACCTAATTGTACTCACCTAATTGGGGTTGCAGGGGTCGAGACTCAGCTCCTGGCCCCGCCTCTTCGCTGTCTGCTACTGGGTCTCTGCTCTCCCTGCTCCATGAGCTTTATCATACCTTGTCTTAAAACTATGTATGGTTCCTGCCTCCACTATATCTTTCTCTAGTCCATTCCACTTCCTGACTACTCTGTGGCTGAAGAAATGTTTCCCGACATCCCTTTGACTCATCTGAGTCTTCAGCTTCCAGTTGTGTCCCCTTGTTTCTGTGTTCCCTCTCTGAAACAACCTGTCACTATCTACCTTGTCAATTCCCCGCAGTATTTTGTATGTCGTTATCATGTCTCCTCTGACCCTTCTTTCCTCCAGTGTTGTTAGTCCTATTTCCCTCAACCTTTCTTCATAAGACAGACCCCTGAGTTGTGGAACTAACCTTGTCGCAAACCTTTGCACTTTCTCTAGTTTCCTTACGTGCTTGACCAGGTGTGGGTTCCAGACTGGTGCTGCATATTCTAGTATGGGCCTGACGTACACGGTATACAGTGTCTTGGAAGATTCCTTGTTAAGGTAACGGAACGCTAATCTAAGGTTTGCCAGACGCCCATATGCTGCCGCAGTTATCTGGTTGATGTGTGCCTCCGGAGACGTGCTAGGCGTTATACTCACTCCAAGGTCTTTCTCCTTTGCCGAGGTTTGTAGCCTTTGTCCGCCTAGCTTGTACTCTGTCAGCGGTCTTCTTTGCCCTTCTCCGATCCTCATGACTTTGCATTTGGAGGGATTGAATTCGAGAAGCCAACTGCTAGACCAGATGTCGAGCTTGTCCAGGTCTGTTTGCAGCCCTGCCTGGTCCTCTTCCGATGTGATTCTCCTCATTATTTTCACATCATCCGCGAATAGAGACACTTCTGAGTCTATCCCGTCCGTCATGTCATTTACATATACCAGGAATAACACTGGTCCTAGGACTGACCCCTGCGGTACACCACTCGTCACAGGCGCCCACTGTGATACCTCACCACGCACCATGACCCGTTGTTGCCTCCCTTTGAGGTATTCCCTGATCCATTCCAGTGCCCTTCCTGTTATACCTGCTTGTTCTTCCAACTTTTACTAATTCATGTGAGGAACTGGTCGAAGGCCTTCTGCAGTCCAGGAAAATGCAATCAACTCCACCTTTCTCTCCTGCCTTACCTCTGTTACTTTATCATAGAACTCTAGGAGGTTTGTTACACAGGATTTGCCTTCCGGAATCCATGCTGTCTGGTGTTATTATCCTGTTCGCTCAAGGTGTTCCACCATTTTTTCCTGATGATTTTCTCCAGGACTTTGCAGAAAATCATCAGGAAAAGAATGGTGGAACACCTTGAGCGGAACAGGATAAAAAACACCAGACAGCATGGATTCCGGGAAGGCAAATCCTGTGTAACAAACCTCCTAGAGTTCTATGATAAAGTAACAGAGGTAAGGCAGGAGAGAGAAGGGTGGGTTGATTGCATTTTCCTGGACTGCAGGAAGGCCTTCGACACAGTTCCTCACATGAGATTAGTAAAGAAGTTGGAAGAACAAGCAGGTGTGTGTGTGTGTGTGTGTGTGTGTGTATTCACCTAACTGTACTCACCTAATTGTGGTTGTAGGGGTCGTGTCATAGCTCCTGGCCGTGCCTCTTCACTGGTCACTGCTAAGTCACTCTTCCTGCTCCATGAGCTTTATCATACCTCTCATTAAAGCTATGTATGGATCCTGCCTCCACTACATCACTTCCCAGACTATTCCACTTCCTGACAACTCTGTGACTGAAGAAATACTTCTTAACATCCCTGTGATTCATCTGAGTCTTCAACTTCCAACTGTGACCCCTTGTTGCTGTGTCCCATCTCTGGAACATCCTGTCTCTATCCACCTGTCGATTCCCCTCAGTATTTTATTTGTCGTTATCATATTCCCTTATCTCTCCTGTCCTCCAGTGTCGTCAGGTCGATTTCCCTCAACCTCTCCTCGTAGGACATGCCCCTTAACTCCGGGACTAGTCTTGTTGCAAACCTTTGCACTTTCTCTAGTTTCCTTACGTGCTTGGCTAGGTGTGGGTTCCGAACTGGTGCTGCATACTCCAATATAGGCCTAATGTACACAATGTACAGGGTCCTGAATGATTACTTATTGAGATGTCGGAATGCTGTTCTTAGGTTTGCTAGGCGCCCGTATGCTGAAGCAGTTATTTGGTTGATGTGCGCCTCAGGAGATGTGCTCGGTGTTATACTCACCCCAAGATCCTTTTCCTTGAGTGAGGTTTGTAGTCTCTCTGGCCCCCTAGACTGTACTCCGTCTGCGGTCTTCTTTGTCCTTCCCCAATCTTCATGTCTTTGCACTTGGTAGGGTTGAACTCCAGGATCCAGTTTATGGACCAGGCCTGTTAGTTACCATTTTGTCCTAGGCACATGTCGATTAGACACTAGGCCTGTTTTGTGTGGCTGTGTGTGTGTAGCTATGTGTGTGTGTGGTTGTGTGTGTGTGGGGCTGTGTGTGTGTGTGTGTGTGTGTGTGTGTGTGGGAGCTGTGTGTGTGTGTGTGGGACTGTGTGTGTGTGTGTGGCTGCGTGTACACAATAATATATGAAGCCCAACTGCCAAAAAGAATTATTACAGAGAAACTTATTTTTTTAATACAACTAATATACTGAATAGCTAATGTGTGTGTGTGTGTGTGTGTGTGTGTGTGTGTGTGTGTGCATCTGTACCTCTGTCATCCACCTAACCTTTGAACCCCTTACTCCTCTATCTCTCTTCTGAACCCACATCCCTCCCCTCCCCTCCCTTCCTCCTCCTTCTCCCCACCCCCTCCCCTCCTCTTCTCCCTCCCCACCCCCTCCCATCTGAGTCCTTTATCTCTCACCTAAACCCTTATATCTTCAAACTTTTCCCCTTTTCCCTTCAGTACATCTCTTTAACCTCTCTAAGAACAGTTATTTCCCCCTCACTCTGTGGTCTAAACAGTCACTACCTTTCACTCTGTGGTCTAAACAATCACTTCCCTAACCCTGTGGTCTAAACAATCACTTCCCCCTCACCCTGTGGTCTAAACAATCACTTCCCCTTCACCCTGTGATCTAAACAATCACTTCCCCTCACCCTGTTGTCTAAAAAATTGTTTCCCTCTCACCCTGTGATCTAAACAATCACTTCACCTCACCCTGTGATCTAAACAATCACTTCACCTCACCCAGGAGCACAAAAGAAGTGTCAGCCTTGCCGACACCAATAATGTTCTGATCACAGTCATCCTATTAACTGGTCCTCTGCCAAAATTGTCTTTTTTTCTTGAAGCCTTCACAGACACCATATTGAATCAGCCCTTATACACAACTTTCCTTGTATGAATCTAAGTTTTGGCTTTGTCCCAGTAGATACCTTCCTATCTCATTACATTGTCAAATGCTCCAAATTTCAGAATACTCGTGACTTGACCTGATCTTTATCTCCTCCTCTCCCTACCTCTTCACCTTTCTTATATTTATATTGCCTTTCGTGTCTACCTAGGTGTGTGCTGTCCTGTGGGTGTTTTGTCCTGCTGAGAATTTTGTTCAACACTGTGACCATTAGCTTTCCTGCAGTGCTTCTCTGTTCTCTTGTTCATATAGGCTTTCTCCACTATTACTTTTACTACTATCACTACTACTACTATTACTACTACACTACTAATATTACTACTACTACTACTATTACTAGTACTATTACTACTACTATTACTATTACTACTACTATTACTACTGCACTACTAATATTACTACTACTATTACTACTACTACTGCTACTACTACTACCACTATTACTACTACTATCACTACTACTACTATTACTACTACACTACTACTATTACTACTACTATTACTTCTACTACTATTACTACTACTACCACTGCTGCTACTACTACCACTGTTACTACTACTATTACTACTACTACTATTACTACTACTGTTACTACTGCTACTATTACTACTACTATTGCTACTACTACTACTATTACTACTACTATTATACTATCACTACTACTACTACTATTACTACTACTACTACTATTACTACTACTACTACTATTACTACTACTACTACTATTATTACAACTATTATTACTCCTACTAGTATACTGCCACTACTACTACTATTACTACAACTACTATACTGCCACTACTACTATTACTACTACTACTACCACTACTACTATTTCTTCACTAACACTGTACTCTCTGCCTCTTTTTCACTGGCATTACTTTCTTATTGCCACTCTGTTACTGTTGCACAATTACAAACTACTATTACTACTAGTGCAATATCACTATTCCCTCCTCCCGTTCTACCACACCCGTCCCCTGCCTTCCTCTTGTATATATTCTGGCTCCTCTTTCTAGTTCTTTTTCACCTTCCTAATCCTTCCCTTTACGTTCCTTATGCTTATATTCCTCTTGCCAAATAGTTTTCTTCCTCCTCTTAATTTGTCTCTTCCCCTTCCTTATCCTTCCCTTCCACAATCCCTTCCCTTAAACTCCTCTTCAACGTTCTACTTACCCCTTCCCCTGTGCTGTCAGCTAGCCGGCCTATCCCCTCAACCAATGCACTGTGTATGTAATGAGACTGCATATTCATATACCGTGTCGGAGCTTCGCTGGGCAGTGGAGTGTAGTGAAGACGCGAGGGGAGACGTAGCCAAGACGAGAGGGGAGGAACAAAGGCTGGGGGCGAGGGAAAGAGGAAGGGGGCGAGTAGGTGGATGGGAGGGGAGGTCGAACCAGGAACTCAAGGGTAAAGGGAGAGACTGCAAAGGAAAACAAGGGCAATTATCACGTCCTTGGAGAAGCGTCAGGTGGGCCGGGCTGAGCTAGAGTTGAGCTCTGGAGATAGATACACCGGAGGAATATACACTGGAGGGATATACACCGAAGGGATATAGACTGGAGGAATATATACCGGAGGAATATACACTGGAGGGATAGACACCGGAGGAATACACCTTGGATGGATGCACATGAAATGGGTGTCTAATTGGAGAGATATACACGAGAGACATATACTCTATAGTCGAATGTTTTCAGCTAACTACTACTAAGTACACTGATATATTTAACCCAACACCTGAATACATGTTGCAAGTCTTGGAGTTTCCTATACACAGGATATAACATTCCAGCAGGTACTGGAGTTCCCTACACTTGATATAACATTCCAGCAGGTACTGGAGTTCCCTACACTTGATATAAGATTCCAGTAGGTACTGGAGTTTTCTACACAGTACATAACATTCCAGCAGGTACTGGAGTTCCCTACACTTGATATAACATTCCAGCAAGAATGGAGTTTTCTTACACATTGTTCCCTGGATGGGACCCACAACAGTCTACTAACACCTAAATGTCCATTTTTCCTGCTAAAGAATCGAACCCAGGGAGACATGTACATTGCTGTTATATATAATGGAGGCATATACACTATAGTAACACAGTCAATGGTCCAATGCACTCCTAGCTATGCTACCTGGTTCTTAATCATAAGGCGAACCACCCACTAAATCTTTTGATAATGTGAATGAGGCTTTATGCTGGCTTACCTTCTGCCGATGTTTTCCAGAGTTTGACTTAGGCCTTCTGCTGGCTTACCAGTAAAAAAAATCCCATCATAAGACGGTGGGTTTTTTCAAGACCACTTAAAAGTCTAAGGACTAATACAGTCCCAGAAATATTTGAGAAAATGGAGTTACATAAGAACATAAGAACATAAGAAAGAAGGAACACTGCAGCAGGCCTACTGGCCCATGCGAGGCAGGTCCAAATCTCCAGGTCAGGTTACATTCACTTAAGGAAGGAGCACTGCATCTGACCTAGTAGCACAAGCTAGTCAGGACCAATTCACACCCAACCGCACCCACTCATATAATTGTCCAGCCGACCACCTGGTCAGGTCACTTCCACTTAAGGAATTAGTACAGGTCAGGTTACATTCACTTAAGGAAGGAGCACTGCATCTGACCTACTACAAGCTAGTCAGATCCAAACTCACACCCATCCACACCCACCCATGTATTTATCTAACCTATTTTTAAAACTACACAACGTCTTAGCATCTATGACGGTACTCGGGAGTTTGTTCCATTCATCCACAACTCTATTACCAAACCAGTGCTTTCCTATATCCTTCCTGAATCTGAACTTTTCCAACTTGAAACCATTGCTGCGAGTCCTGTCTTGGTTGGATATTTTCAGCACGCTATTTACATCCCTTTGTTTATTCCTGTTTTCCATTTGTACACCTCAATCATATCCCCTAATTCTACGCCTTTCTAGAGAGTGCAGATTCAGGGCCCTCAGTCTATCCTCATAGGAAGATTTCTGATACAAGGGATCAACTTTGTCATCCTCCTTTGTACGTTTTCCAGTGCATTTATATCCATTCTGTAATACGGTGACCAGAACTGTGCAGCATAATCTAAATGAGGCCTAACCAAAGATATATAGAGTTGAAGAACAACCTGAGGACTTCTATTATTTATACTTCTTGATATGAAGCCAAGGATTCTGTTAGCTTTATTGCGAACACTTATGCACTGTTGTCTAGGCTTCAGATTACTACTAACCAGAACTCCTAAATCCTTCTCGCAATTACAAGTAATAAGATCTGTATTATTCAGCTTATATGTGGCTTGGTTATTGTCCTGCCCAACATTTAGAACTTTGCATTTGTTTACATTAAACTGCATCTGCCACTTCTCCGACCACTGCATCAGTCTATTCAAATCATCCTGGAGTGCTCTAATGTCCTCATTTGAATGAATTGGACGGCCAATTTTGGTGTCATCAGCAAATTTACTTATGCTACTATTTATTCCCTCATCTATGTCGTTTATGTAAATTGTAAACAACAGGGGCCCAAAACTGACCCCTGTGGAACACCGCTTGAGACGCGCCCCCATTCTGATTTCTCTCCATTTATGCAAACTCTCTGCCGCCTATTAGTCAACCATGCCTCTACCCAGGAAAAATTTCTCCTCCTATTCCGTGTGCCTTAAGTTTCCTCAGTAGCCTCTGATGTGGAACTTTATCGAAAGCCTTACTGAAGTCCATATACACAATATCATATTCATTACCATGATCTACCTCCTCAAACACCTTAGTGAAAAAGTTAGTAAATTCGTGAGACATGAACGCCCCTTTGTAAAACCGTGTTGAGATTCATTAATCAATTTATGCTTTTCAAGATGGCTACGAATTGCCTCGGCAATTATTGATTCCATAAATTTACCAACTATGGAGGTAAGGCTTATTGGTCTATAGTTCGAAGCTAAGGACCTGTCACCTGCCTTGTAAATAGGTATTACATTTGCCCTTTTCCACTTGTCTGGCACTATGCCAGTTTGTAGTGATATATTGAAAAGATTTGCCAAAGGTTTGCTAAGTTCCTCTTTACATTCCTTTAAAACTCTTGCAAACAGTTCATCAGGGCCTGGGGATTTGTTAGGTTTTAATTTCTCTATTTGTCTGAGGACCATGTCACTAGTTACCCCAATCGAGCATAGTCTGTTATCTTCCAGATCTACATAATTTATTATTTCTGGAATTCTGCTAGTATCTTCCTGAGTAAAAACTGAGAGGAAGTAAGTATTGAAAATTTCACACATATCCTTATCACTGTCCGTGATCTGTCCTGAGTTACTCTTAAGTGGGCCTATCTTGTCCCTAATCTTACTTCTGTATACCTGAAAGAACCCTTTTGGGTTAGTCTTCGAATCCCTTGCGACCTTAGCCTCATAATCCCTTTTTGCTTTTCTTATTCCTTTTTTATTTCTCTCTTTAATTGATAATATTGATTTCTTATCTGTCCATCCCCTCTTTTGATACGCCTATATATGCCTCTCTTTGACCAATGAGATGTTTTAATCTATTGTTCATCCATTTAGGATCATTTTTGTTAGATCTAATTTCCTACTTGGAACAAAAGTTGTCTGGGCAGCTAGAACTATGCTCTGAAAAACGTCATATTGGCAACCAAAACCACCTACCTGACCCATAGTCAGGTCATCCCAACTAGCCCACCTAGGTAATTTCTCAGCCCCATGAAGTCGGCTACACGAAAGTCTGGAACTGAGACTTGATTGCAGTTACCTGGGTAATTCCATGATATATTAAAACTAAGTGATTTGTGATCGCTTTCCCAAGCTCTTCATTAACCTCAAGATTATTAATTAGTGATTCTTTGTTAGCAAGAACCAAATCAAGCAAGTTGCTACCTCTAGTTGGTTCTGTCACAAACTGTTTTAAAAAACAATCCTGAACCGTATCAAGAAAGTCACTAGACTCAAGATTACCTGTCACATTGTTCCAATCAATGTGTCTAAAGTTAAAATCTCCCATTAACACAACATTTTCATATCTAGACGCCTTATGAATTTCGTCCCATAGCAGCTTACTGCGCTCCCTATCCAGGCTTGGGGGCCTGTAAATCACACCCAAAATTAATTTTTCACGACCCTCGAGAAACTGTAGCCAAACAGATTCTGTATCCGTTGTTTCTAATCTTATATCTTGTCTAACACAACAATTTAAATTATCTCTGACATACATCGCCACTCCTCCACCCTTCCTGTTGACCCTATCAGTGTGGAATAGTTTGTAACCCTGAATGTTGCACTCGGAAGGCATTTCTCTATCTTTCAGGTTGAACCAGGTCTCTGTTATAGCAATAATATCTATATTACCTGTGTGTGATTCTAGTTAAGGATGATGGTTTCTATGGAATTACGGGTGATCCGTACTTATGATTACTGGTTTCTATGGAATTATGAGTGACCCCCAACTTGAGATCACTGCTTTCTATGGAATTACGGGTGATACCAACTTGATATCACTGGTTTCTGTGGAATTACGGGTGATTCGAATTTAAGAACCCTGGTGTCTTTGGAATTATGGATGATCCGAACCTAGGATCACTGGTTTCTATGGAATTATGGGTGATTCGAACCTAGGATCACTGGTTTCTATGGAATTATGGGTGATTCGAACCTAGGATCACTGGTTTCTATGAAATTACAGGTGATCCAAACTTAAGATCACTGGTTTCTATGAAATTACGAGTGGTCCGATCTCAGGATCACCTTTTACTGGGACAACGTTTCCCTCTGTGTGCAGAACAGTGGTAAATTAGACACTTGTGCAACATCTGGGTATCTTTACAAATTTGTATTGATAAAGCCACTGGATGGCAAATCGTCTATAATAAAGATACCCAGATGTTGCACATGTGTCTAATTTTCAGCAGTGGTAAAGTTGACACATGTTTAGCCTCACACAGATAAATATTTTTTTATATATTCGTACGTGTCACCATTATACAACACTTGGGCATCTTTATTATCGACACTTCGCCTGAACTGTCGAATACAGAGGTGACAGACGTTGTCTCCACTGATTTTGCTGTCAATGTTTATCACCTCTGTCGAACAGTCGAAAAGGTTCAGGTATGACTTGGACATGCCTTGCATAGGCCAGTAGGCCTGCTGCAGTGCTCCTTCTTTCTTATGATCTTATAAAGATACGCAACATTGGCAGGTATGCTGCTCACCCGGAACAGATGAGTGGAACAACAGATGAGTGGAACAACAGATGAGTGGAACAACAGATGAGTGGAACAACAGATGAGTGGAACAACAGATGAGTGGAACAACAGATGGGTGGAACAACAGATGAGTGGAACAACAGATGAGTGGAACAACAGATGAGTGGAACAACAGATGAGTGGAACAACAGATGAGTGGAACAACAGATGAGTGGAACAACAGATGAGTGGAACAACAGATGGGTGGAACAACAGATGAGTGGAACAACAGATGAGTGGAACAACAGATGAGTGGAACAACAGATGAGTGGAACAAATTACCAAGTAGGCTCCATGAAGCTGGCATTGATAAGCTTCACATTTAGTGTGAATCAGTAGGTCTATTGCAGTAAGAGGGTCGGGAGTGAGTTGAACCTACCTAGTATGAACCAGTAGACCTACACTGAGAATAGTTGGGTGCGAGTTGAACATATCTAGTATGAGCCAGTAGGCCTATTGTAGTGAGATGAAATAAATTTTTAGCATAAACCAGAATACAGAACAAAGATAAAACATAAATTTGGAAATAAACCACGATATAAAACTAAGATAATATTACTGGATAAACTGCAATAAAGACGTGGATTTTACTGAAGACATTGTTTTTCTAAATTGGGAATAAATTTTGAAATAAACTTTTGTATAACATGAAAATAAACCCAGATAATAAAACGCAAAGATAAAATTTGTAGAATAAAATCACAGAACTCTTGGAATAACTTTTATTTAACGATGAATAAATTTGGGAATATACCCGAGGAATCTTTGGGGATAAACTTGGGATAAATAAGCGTGAACTGAAGGGATACTTGAGAGTAAACCCAAGGAATACTTGTGCATAAACCCAAGGAATACTTGGGAATAAACCCAAATAATTATTTTAATATACCTTAGGAATACTTGGGAACACAAGGAATAATTTAGAATAATTATAAGGAATAATTTAGAATGAACCCAAAGGATAATTGGGAATGTACTCAGCGCTGAATGACCCTTACGGGTTTAGCGCTTAACCTGATATTATTATTATTTGGGAATAAACTGGAGGTGAGAGAGAGAGAGGGTGGGAGGAGGAGGAGGAAAGAAAGCAGGATAGAGAGAAAGGGAAGGGACAAGGGAGGGAAGGAGCAAGATAGAAGAAGGGAAGGAGGGAGGGAGGAAGGGAGAGAGGGTGTAATAGATATTAACAGCCTGGCTTTGTGATGGAGTCAAGTGATGGAGTCAGCTAATGGCAGATGATAAGTGAATTGATAGCTAGAGGGAAGATGGAGGGAGCCCCAGGAGGAGAAAGATTGGGACTAGTGAAGGAGAAACAGGGTTGAAATACTGATGATGATACAGTAAACATGATGAAGAGGATAAAAAAATATTAAGAAAAGGGAGAGTGATGGATAAAGAAAGCTAATTTAATGGCGTAATAGAGATGGAGAGAAGATTGAACAACATTAGAAATAAGGCAAACAAACATATTCAACCAAGAATATATTGGTTCTCCCTTACCATGAAAACCTTCTTGATATACTTTCCCTACTTAAGAATTTTAAAATCTAAGTTGTATTTAAAAATCTTGATACCGTAAAAAAATTATTTGGTTAAGAATTCCTCCGAAATTGTTGATGGTTGTGTCTATAAGATTCCCTGTAAAAAAATGAATAAAGATTATTTACGGTCAAACTGGGAAAATCCTTGATCTAAGATTACAAGAAAATAAATATAGAGATTTTAATCAACCAATTGATTTTTAAAAGGCCGAGAAAATTGTATCTGGCAGCTCCCTGGTTAAAAGAAATATAATCGAATCAAGTTTCATTAAAAATACGGGTTTAGCACTTCCCCCCTTGATTATAATATTCATTAAAAATAGTACTGATTTTAATATGAATATTAGTGCATGGTTATATAAATTAGATTCATTTATAATTAATATAATTTGTGAGGAATTTAAGCTATGTGACCTGACATGTGACCTGACCAACGCTTGACGTGCTCGGCTGTGTGAGGTGAAATGTGAGATGATATATCATCCTTATAAGTCTTCTGCTGTCCTATTCGGTATATATATAATAACGAGTAACTCACATTCATATATTTTCAATCTACTAAGGACCCTCTTCAAGTTGAGAGGAAGCCTTTAAATATGCAGGTATATCAGGTATACACTGAGGCAAGGGCCAGCCTACTGACACACACCAAGTAGATCCCTCCAGAATGCAACGCATCTCATAATAATTTATGCAACCTTATTTTAAGTATCAAAATGCAGCCTTGTACGCGTTTCTTCTGAAATTTGACGTATCTTTAAGAAAGATAACTGACTCAAGATGGTTTTGAGTAATTTAAGTGTGTAGAAAGTACGGGAAAGTACTCATTTAGCAATCAGTCAGCGAAGCTAACAGTTTAGGTAGCCTTAAGTTCAGAGAATCTGAAAGGTAATTTCAGTGGAGGTAATATAACAATACACAGCAGAGGAAGATTAGGGAATCTGTCTTAATTAACAATGTTCCTAATTTCAGTACCATGAACGAGAACACCTTACTTCTCGTGTCTGAACTTATAAGTTCAGACACTGTACCTAGCACTTCCACCATCTAGATCCGGCTAACAAAGCCTCATTAAACAGCATATATATTATAACGACATTTCGCTCACTTTAGAAAGATTTCTCTAATCTTTAAACAAAAAGAAAATAACTAATCGAATCTACTCTCGAAACCACATTCACTCACGTTTCAACTCTCCTTTCAACTCTTCCTCAGATATCTTTACACCTTCCATCCCTTCATGATAGGTGCCTTGATTCTAGCAAAGAACTCTCGTTCCAAGTAATTAGGGCTATCCTTCCCTTTGATGTAACCTAATTATCTTCCATTCCCAGACACTGAATGGCCCCTGTGAATTTAGCGTTTTTTCATGAAAATAATAATAATAACACCTTCCATGTTTTCCAAATTTACACACCATCTTAATCTATGTTGGTGTGTGTGTGTTCAACAAGGCCACATCATCTATACTCTTCCTCGCTCCTCACTGAATTATTCCTTCAAACAGCCTCACTGTCTTCCTATCTGCATAATATTCACCACACACATTGATCTCACAACACGTTTCCGCCGCCTCCAGCCACCTTCAAGTTGCAACTTACAACGACCGTGAGACTAAATGAGACACTTGTGCAACGTTTGTATTGCAGAATAAAGATATCCAAACGTTGCACAAGTGTCTCATTTATCAACTTGTCGGTTATCTAAAGCATTTATTCAATACAAAGACTATACGGCACACCCACACACATCTACTGACACAACTGGATGGGTTACGGTCGCTGAGAGATCCGAGAAAGGTATCCCTCTATCCCATAAGCCTAGCTCCCTCTACCTCAATGCACGAAAAAGAAAGGTACAGAGTGTGGCATAAAATTTTATTTCAGTTAAATATCAGCCTTGAAGATCTGAAGCTAATCAGAAAAGACATTATTGAGTTATAACACTGAAAATTAATATCCCAATCAGAAGAGGCATTAATGGATAATTACTTTATAACATACATCCCAATCAGAAGAGGCATTAATGAATGATAACACAGATTTAATATCCCAATCAGAATAGGCACCTTCATAGCGCAAAACCAACTTTAACCTTCCACTAAGATACACCAGCTTCGAAAGTTTAATGCCGATCATATGATGCATTCTCTAGTTATCTCTCAGAGACCAATTTCTAAAAAAAACATTGAAGCCGCTAAGAAGTTACTTTCTCAAGTTGTGAGAACTGAAGGCTTGAAGCCGATCAAAAGAGGCTTTCACGTTATTGTATGGATTCCAGGAACCTGAATGGAGTATATAAAAATGACGATGGGGCACCTGCCAGTTCTTAAAAAATTGAAGCCGATCAGATCTGGCGTTTTCAAGTTATGAGGGAAAATCTTGGAGGAAGCAAGTAAATCCTGTCAACCACTTTAAGGTATCCCTTGTGGGGATACCTAACTGTACACTGACTCGGAGCTAAACGGTGGCAATAGTGAAGAAATGACACTTTTCGGGACAAGCTTTTGTTAGAGCAACGTTTCGCCCTTAAAGCTCTTCCTGCAATATTTATTTTCAGTACACCTACTCTTGACCATTTTTTACTTCCATTGCCAAATTTATTTCCTTACCCAGATTTTGTCCTTCATATTTTCTGAAATTTACTTCAGAATTCAAAGACTTCTCTGGAGGCTCATCCACTTCTACCTAAATACATTCAATTTACTCTTCTCTCTGATGAATCAGACACATATGCAACACTTAGGTATCTTTATTACGGAAACGTTTCGCCAACCAGTGGCTTCCTCAGTCCAATACAGAGAAGAATGGTTAAAGATCAGGAGTTTGAGGTAATCAGTCCCTGATCCTGGAGTCGATGTGATCAGTCCATCAATCTTGTTAAGAGTACAGCATATGTGTGGAGAGGAGAGGTGAAGCAGTTGTAGACGGTGTCACCTTGAACAAATCCATAGGTGATAGTAGGTCATGCCTATAGGTCAGGCATGACCTACTTCTATTCTCCTCTGTATTGGACTGAGGAAGCCACTGGTTGTCTAATTCACATTCATCTTTTCTTTCCTAGATTTATTCTCAACATCTTCCTCTCTCTTGTGTTTATATACAGTGTCCTCTTTTTCACACCCTTCCAAACCTCTTCTTTAATTTCCACAACTTCAAAATCTTCCAGAAACACTGACATCAGCAAACAAAAACTGCTTCTATCGTTCTAGTATTCACTTCTATTGGAAAAATAAACACAAAAACAGTATAATGTGATCCTTTATTGACAACGTTTCGCCCACACAGCTTTAGAAAATAGTGGCGACATCAGTCATTGTTGTATAAGTCACTACCTGAGAAATATTAGTATACTCAAATACGCATTCAAACGCGAATCTGCTCGAGAAATTATCTGCATTTTACGTAAAACGACTCAAGTGCAACTAATGTGACATTTTATTGTGGCAACGTTTCGCTCTCCAGGAGCTTTGTCAAGCCGTTACTCTCCTGGAGAGCGAAACGTTGCCACAATAAAATGTCACACTAGTTGCACTCGTGTCCTTTTACCCAACACATTGTCTGTAATTTTACCAACATTATTACAAGTTATTTACAACTTTAAACAGCTTAACACTTAACACCATCCTCACTACTCCCATATACACCCTATTACAGGACTTCTCTAAATTTATAAATTCAGCAAAAAGCTTATTTTTTTTTATGTAATTCTCTCACTTCTCTACTGCAACGTAAGCAATTGATTCACACATTACCTTAATTTCAACTACTGTTGAACAGCGATTACATTTTCTTTCCTGTTAGTCTCGATTACATTTACTCAGCAGACTTGTTACATTATAATTCTTGCTCTGTTCTCTTTCCTCTTGTAGCAGAGAGCAATGTACGCGTAGGGTGCCTTGATGCTGGCAAAGGGCTCTTCATCCAAGAAATTGGAGCTAGCCTACTATTCCTTAGATAATTTTTTTTTAAATGCCGTGGGTTTAGCGCTTCCTTCTCAGGAGGAAGCTCCTACTTTCAAATTATTGTTATTACTATAGTCAAAGGGAGAGCTAAACTCGTAGGGACTATACAGAACCTAGGAAAATGTGAGGCAGTCAGGTTCAATCCATAGTTTTTAATTTATGTTATGTTAAATTACTTCTCAATATTGATTAACATAATTATGAACAGGATATTATATATATATATATATATATATATATATATATATATATATATATATATATATATATATATATATATATATATATATATATATATATATATATATATTTCCGTTCATAATTATGTTAATCAATATTGTGAATAATTTAACATAACATAAATTAAAAACTTTACATCTTGATTACAAGGGAAATTTTTTATTATATATAATTTCATTGTAAAGAAATTATCATAACATATTACTGAAACAGAAAAAAATAGCCTATGGCAATTACAAGGGAAAAATAAGAGACAGTTTCAAGAAAAAATAAGAGAAAATTGTTAAATTAGACACAATAACACTTGGTATCTATTGAGGAAACGTTGCACAGTGTTCATCAGTCAATACAAAGAGTAGTAAAAGAGGAGTTTGAGGTACGTCTCGGCCTGAGTGTGTCAGTCCATCAATCTTGAAGTAAATACAACATAAGATTGATGGACTGAACACATCGACCGGCCGAGGACTGATTACCTCAAACTCCTCCTTTTATTACTACTTTCTTCTTGTATTGACTGATGAAGCCACTGTGTGGCGAAACGTTTCCTCAATTAAGATACCCAAGTGTTGCATATGTGTCTAATTTAACAACTTGTCGGTTCTCTGAACCATTCATCTACAAGAGAAAATTACAAGGGGAAATAAGAGACAATTACATTGGGGAAAATAAGAGACACACTGGAAAAAATTTATCCCTTAAGATAACTCCAAGATAGAAAAAATATAAGTCAACAATGTGAGTCAGAAGCCGAGAGTAAATCGGTTGAATTAACAACCCAGGGAGTTCTTCGCTCTTAATTAAAGCCGGAGACATTATAATAATCACTGAACTAGACAATCCAATTATAGTAATTAAGACGGAATAGCTTCTACGACGTCAATTGGCTATTAGAAGAGCATGGTTATTTGTCAGATATGTGGGACGAATGTTCAAATTTTGTTGTGAACTTTGAGAAAAGTGTGAACTAGAAAAGATGGAGAAATAGACACAAAGACATTATAATGCAGTTCTTTATTGACTACGTTTCGCCCTCACAGTGGATTTGTCAGGTCACAAACGTTGTCAATAAAAGATCTCATTATACTGCTTTTGTGTCTATTTTTTCCCACGTGTCGGTATTTTATGTCATTTATCTCCCGCTAGAAAACACGGAAACAGAGAGAGAGAGAGAAAGAAGAGGAAAGAGAAGAGAAGAGAAAAGAGAAAAGAGAAGTGAAAAGAGAAGAGAAAAGAGAAAAGAGAAGAGAAAAGAGAAAAGAGAAAAGAGAAAAGAGAACAGAGAAGAGAAAAGAGAAGTGAAAAGAGAAGAGAAAAGAGTAGAGAAAAGGGAAGAGAAAAGAGAAGAGAGAAGGAGGGAGGGGTATAAGAAGTAGAGTGGGGGCTGGAAGGCGGTTTAAGAGGAAGAGGAATGTCTGGAGGCTGCCCAGGAACGAGAATGCACCGGGAATCTAGGAATATGAAGGTGTTTTGGCCAGCAAGACAGGAATCAGGGAGATGATGGGAATCTTGGATAAATATTACGATACACCAACTTGAGTCCAGAAACGTTACCTCCTCACTTTGGGATCTGAGATGGTATGTTGGTGTTGGTGGTGGTGGTTGTTCTTGTTGGTTGTTGTTCTACTGTTTAGTATTTTTGTTGGTGGTGGTGGCTGTTCTTCTTTTTGGTTGTTCTTGTGGTTAATGTTGTTGTTGTTGGTGGTGGTGGTTGTTATTGTTGTTGTTGTGGTTGTTGACGGTGGTGGTGGTTATTTTTGTTGTTGGTTGTTATTGTGGTTGCTATTTTTGTTGTTGTTGGTTGTTCTTGATGGTTGTTGTGTTGTTGTAGTCGGTGTTAGTTGCTGTTGTTTGCTTTTGCTGTTGTTGTTCTTGGTGTTGGTTTTGTTGTTAAACTAAAAATAAGTAGTGATTACATACATTATTAATGTTGGCGTTATCTGTGTTCCCTGCCTCCCTCTCCTTCCCTCTATCTTATTGTGTTCCCTCCCTCTCTCTCTCTCCCTCCATCTATCTTACTCTGTTCCCTCCCTCTCTCTCTCTCCCTCCATCTATCTTACTCTGTTCCCTCCCTCTCTGTTTCTCCTTCTGTTCTGTGTTCTCTTTACTTTTCACTCTTCCTTCAGTTCCTCCTGGCACTACTAGTGATATTCGTTCAGTTCCTTTTTTTTTCTTTGCCCACCTCGGTGCCAGACGTATGGAGACAATTGTTTGATTATGCTCTTTCGTAGTTTAATATTCGTTTTTATAGGTAATGTAACCTAACGTAACGTTACTTTACTTAACCTAACGTTACCTTACTTAACCTAACGTTATCAAACTTAAACTAACGTTACGTAACTTAACCTAAAGTTACCTAGTTTAACGAACTTAATCTAGTGTAAGGTAACGTTGTGTTAGGTAACCCAATCAAAGTTGACCTAACATGACATCTCTTCTCAGTTACTCTTTGTCGCTTTTCCATAAGATAAGAAAAGATAAAATAAGATTTTGTTCGGATTTTTAACCTGGATGGTTATCCCGCTAGTATAACCCATCGAGGTCTCTCTTATTTTCAATTGGGTGTAAGGAAACACGCCGGGGATCGAACCACGGACACTTTGTATGTGAGTCGAGAGCTTTGCCTACCACAAGAGGGAAGAAGTCACATTTATTCTTCCCTCCTCCGTCTAACCTCTATTAATTTGCCTTAGAACACCGACTGGTTTATGACACAAGATTTGCTCTCTCTCTCTCTCTCTCTCTCTCTCTCTCTGGGTAATATATGAAACTATTACTCTCCCGGTGCTCCATTTGTCTCCTGATTATCTTCTCCATTACGTCGCATGTTTGGCATGTCAGTGATGCTAGTCTGTAGTTTAAAGCTTCCTGTCTGCCTCCTTTCTTAAATATAAAGGGCTACAATAACTACATCTACTCTCTTGTAGATCTCTGGTAAATGTTTTGTGTCTGTTGATTGTAGTAGATTTTAGCCAGGTGCAGACAGTGCATCTGCTCTTTTACACAGAATCCAGGATGACACCTTTTCGGGGTCCCATTATTTTGATGTGTCCAGTTCATTCAAAAGTTGTTCTTTTTTACTCCTTTCCCTCTTTTGTGTATGGTGTAAAGAGCTTGTGGAGTACTCTATCTTTTTTGAGTTCTTGTTTTTGACCTTGTTTCCACTTAGAATACAAATACATTAGTTTATTTAGACCCTCGTGGACTTGTCGTTTCTGGTGATAAAGCTGTGAAACAGTTTTGATTCAACCTGACTTTTGCTGTAGCTCAACTTCTCTGAACTCTGCGTATCAATTTCTGGCTCTTATGCTCACGGTGTGTGTGTGATGTGTGCGTGCGTGCGTGTGTGCGCGTGTGTGAATGACCGTGTGTGTAAAATATAAATATATAATATCGCAGTCACCAGGATTCGAAACCACGTCAGGGGAGTCTGGCAAGGTTTCCAAGTGACGCTCTAGATCACTCGGCCACAGATGTGACTCCTGTTGACCGCGATCTTTCTATATACCCGATTGTTTCTGCGTGGTGCATTGATACATAAAAATGGCTTGTGAGGTCAGAACATACAGGAGATTGAAACAGCTTGAAACCATGATTGAGGCTCACTGGTGTGCCCGGGCTGGGAAAGAAACATTGGTTTGTAAACCAGGCTGCCCAGGTTTTGAGAGATTTGTGGCCGAGTAGATAAGAGCGTCACTTTGGAGCCTTGTCAGTCTCCTGTAGTGGGTTCGACTCCTGCTGACTTCTATCTTTCTCTGTATATACATGTATATATGGGGACTTCCTCCAAACAGTTCCCATTTCGGCCATGGGAACACGCCTGGACCCTAAGACCCTTCGTATTGCAGTGGCTCTGTGCCTTGCTGCCTCTATTCACACGGAATATAAGTGTATTTGCAGCGATGCGCAAGCCGACCAATATGGTCTACATGGTCTTAACTGTTCCAAAACCAAGGGTTGGCATGCAAGACACAATGAAGTCAACGACATCATAAAGAGAACCCTTGCTACAGCTGGATGCCCAGCCGAGAGAGAGCCTCGATCACTAGCAGGCAACAATACCCACAACCCAGCAAACCGCCCCGACGGGATCACCATCTATCCTTGGAAGAATGACAAGCTCTTAGCATGGGATTATACCTGTGTGTCGACACTGGCTGACACCTACATCCATCACAGTGTTGGGCGACAGGGAGGAGCTGCTGACCACAGAGAGGAGTACAAGATCGGCAAGTACAGGGACATTATCCAACAGTATCAATTTGTCCCAGTGGGATCAGAGACCTTGGGATCATGGCGAAAAAATGCAACACGTTTCCTTAAAGAACTGGGTTCCAGACTCATCGACACCACCAGGGACCCAAGGGCAGCCACTTTCATGTTCCAGCGCCTCAGCGTGGCCATCCAGAGGGGAAATGCATGCTGCGTACTGGGCTCGCGTCCGGCTTCGGAGGAGCTGGAAAAGATTCATAATCTTTGATATATTGTACCAATGTATTCATATTCATGTTTGTGTTTTCTGTCAATGTATTCTGTCTATTAATAAAGCACTCATTCAATATATATAGGGGGTGGTAGGAGAAGAAAATATTCAAACAGCTCCGGGGAGAACCTCGAGTTTTCCCTGAGGTACGTTTATTGTCTTCTCTGAGGATGAGGGTCCCCAGTAAAGTTCTAGAGGTGGTACCTTTCTATATATATATATATATATATATATATATATATATATATATATATATATATATATATATATATATATATATATATATATATATATATATATATATATATATATATATTATATATATATATATATATATATATATATTTATATATATATATATATATTATATATATATATATATATTGTTGTATACATTCGGAGGGCTCAGACTAACACCTTGGAATTATAATCACCAATTATACACGACAACTAAGGCGTCCAATCATCAAGGGTGAATTATCAACTGGGTGGTGATAATTAGTCTGTCTGTCTCTCCCTTGTTGCTTATTTCGTATTTCCTGGTTATTTACATGTTGCCTTATTGCCATTATCTACTTTTTGCTCATTTTTCACTGTTTCTACTTTTGTTCTTCTGTTACTCTTGATACTTTTTGTTTCCGACACTGTTTATATTTTTTTTTCTTTGTTATTCCTGTTAATTTTTGTTCCTGTCTCTGTTTCAATTTTATTTCCATCTCCCACTTTTCCTACTTTTCTGTTCTTTTGTCACTGTCTTCGTGCGTTATTCTTTTTTTCCGTTGCTTTCTCATTAATGTTTTCTATTCTCCTTTCCTTTATCGCTTCCTCTTGAATGTACTAATCACGTTTTACTTTCTCATTTTATCACTATTCTTTTTTATTCTTAAGTCATTCTTCTGCCTGTTTGGTCCAGGATCCTGGACTATTAACTATTCGACGTTTCGCTCCAGCTTGGAGCGAAACGTCGTCATAAGTTTTATTTGTGTATTGTTCCAGTCACGGTATTGTGCCTTTTTATTCGTTAGTTCTTCCTTATTTTCATGTTCTCTTACACATCGTTTTAGCTCATAAAATCATCATCTGGTTTCTTACAATTCATTCTCATTCTTCTGTGTTTTTTCCCATAAGACATTTCTCAATCTGAATCATGTCTTTTTTTCACATTTCGTCCACATCCATCTGTATCTATGTCCCATAATCCGATTTTTTTCATTCAAAAATATTGTTCACATCTTATTGAAGATGTGATGGAGGATGACTGGGAAACATAGCTTTTGTTCCCACTATGTAATTAACATAGGACACATAGCTTTTGTTCCCACTATGTAATTAACGTAGGACACACAGCTTTTGTTCCCACTATGTAATTAACATAGGACACATAGTTTTTGTTCCCACTATGTAATTAACATAGGACACATAGCTTTTGTTCCCACTATGTAATTAACATAGGACACATAGCTTTTGTTCCCACTATTTAATTAACATAGGACACATAGCTTTTGTTCCCACTATGTAATTAACATAGAGTTGGGTAGCAACACACCACTGGTGTTTCCACTATGTAACTATTGTACAGAATAAGGTAACAGTACACTGTAGGTGTTCCCACTATGTAACTATTATATAGAGTAGGGTAACAGCACACTACTGGTGTTCCCAGTTTTGTTTATTGAAACCTTTAACAAACGTAGGGGAATTAGAGACGGGGGTAGAAGGAAATGACACACACACACACACACACACACACACACACACACACATACACACACACACACGCACACACACACTAATCCTTTGAAGATGTTTTTTAACCGCATATGGATTCGCGTCTGCCATCGCGCACTCGACCACCCGTAAAACTTGGCAGCATAATTAATCGCAACCCACTGACTTCCCCCCATCAATTGCAACAAGGCGTGCATATGCAATGAGTTCAACCTCATTTTTTCCTTCCAGCTTGGCAGTTTGTCGTCTTGGTAAACTGTCGGGGCCCCGTCTATAAGAGCAGTTTGGCAGTTGAAACGAATCACGTCGTTTCCTTGAGTTGAACTGCCTAGACTGGGAATGCCATAGATAAGAGGGGGAAGAGAAGCGTCTCTCAGAGGAGGTTACAAGAGTGAAGAAAGTCGATAATTATTGCCTGCCGTCTCCTTTATCGCACTAATAACATTAACAAACTTAAAAGTCGTTTAGAAACTTTAGTCTTGCCGAGTTTTTGTCGAGTCTGACTCGATTTAAACTACTAGTAATACACTTAAAGCATTATGTATATGTACTGCAAATATCTATCTATCTATCTATCTATCTATCTATCTATATATATATATATATATATATATATATATATATATATATATATATATATATATATATATATATATATATATATATACACAGTAGTGGGTTAATGAGTACTGTGGATTTGGGTTTATCGTTCAGACCCTATAAAGAGTATGTAGGGTATAAATAATATGAAGGAACTTTGGGTATATATCTGCTAGTTTCTCTGTGCTAGTCAATAAACTAGATAGTGTGGGCAGTGCCACCCAGGGCTGTGTTCTTGTGGCACTAGTCGTATCTTAGTGCCTGCCCGGAGGTGCCCTAACTCACTCGCTGACGCTTCTGAATTGGCACACCTTGGCCCTTTATTGTGGTGTGCTAAATGGTGCGAGGTGTGTCAGCCTGTGACGGAGGAGAAGGTGGTCGGTGTCACTCCCTGTGACACCCCATTGTGTTGGGAGGGTGTGGTTGTATCACTCAATGTGTTAGGAGGGAGTGGTTGTATCACCCATGTGTTAGGAGGGTGTGGTTGTATCACTCAGTGTGTTAGGAGGGTGTGGTTGTATCACCCTGTGTTTTGGGAGGGTGTGGTTGTGCCACTTCATGTGTTAGGAGGGTATGGTTGTATCATCCATGTGTTAGAAAGGTGTAGTTGTGTCACCCCATGTGTTAGAAGGATGTGGTTGTATCACCCCATGTGTTAGGAGAGTGTGGTTGTATCATCCATGTGTTAGAAAGGTGTGGTTGTCTCACCCCATTTGTTGGGAGGGTGAGGCTGTGTTAGCCCATGTGTTAGAAGGATGTGATTGTGTCACCCCACGTGTTAGGAGGGTGTGGTTGTGTCACACCATGAGTTAGGAGGGTGTGGTTGTATCATCCATGTGTTAGAAAGGTGTAGTTGTGTCACCCCATGTGTTAGGAGGATGTGGTTGTATCACCCATGTGTTAGGAGGGTGTGGTTGTATCATCCATGTGTTAGAAAGGTGTGGTTGTCTCACCCCATTTGTTGGGAGGGTGAGGCTGTGTTAGGCCATGTGTTAGAAGGATGTGATTGTGTCACCCCATGTGTTAGGAGGGTGTGGTTGTGTCACCCCATGTGCTAAAAGGGTGTGGTTGTGTCACACCGTGTGTTAGGATGTCATGGTGGTGCCACCATGTGTTAGAAGAGTATGGTTGTGTCACACCAACTGTTAGAAGTTTGTGAGTGTCACCCCAAGTGTTGAGTTTGGTTGTGTCACACCATGTGTGACAAGGGTGTGGTTGTGTCACACCATGTGTTAGAAGGGTGTGGTTGTGTTAACCCATGTGTTAAAAGGATGTGGTTATGTCACCCCATATTTTAGGATGATGTGGTTGTATCATCCCATGTGTTGAGCTTGGTTGTGTCACACCATGTGTTAGTAGGGTGTGGTTGTGTCACCCCATGTGTCAGGAGGGTGTGGTTGTGTCACACAATGTGTCAGGGGTGTGTGATTGTGTCACAACATGTGTCAGGAGGGTGTGGTTGTGTCACATGTGTCAGAAGGGTGTTGTTGTGTCACACCATGTGTCAAGAGGGTGTGGTTGTGTCACACCATGTGTCAAGAGGGTGTGGTTGTGTCACACCATGTGTCAGGAGGGTGTGGTTGTGTCACACCATGTGTCAATAGGGTGTGGTTGTGTCACACCATGTGTCAGGAGGGTGTGGTTGTGTCACACCATGTGTCAGGAGGGTGTGGTTGTGTCACACCATGTGTCAGGGGTGTGTGATTGTGTCACATGTGTCAGGAGGGTGTGGTTGTGTCACATGTCAGAAGGGTGTGGTTGTGTCACACCATGTGTCAGGAGGGTGTGGTTGTGTCACATCATGTGTCAGGGGTGTGTGATTGTGTCACAACATGTGTCAGGAGGGTGTGGTTGTGTCACATGTGTCAGAAGGGTGTGGTTGTGTCACACCATGTGTCAAGAGGGTGTGGTTGTGTCACACCATGTGTCAGGAGGGTGTGGTTGTGTCACACCATGTGTCAGAAGGGTGTGGTTGTGTCACACTATGTGTCAGGAGGGTGTGGTTGTGTCACACCATGTGTCAGGAGGGTGTTCTCAGTCGCTTTGACCTGGTGAGTGTCCTCACACTCAGAGAAGTGCGAGGACACAGAAGCATTTATATACACAGAGAAGTAGTATATATGTACTCGATGTGCATGTATATTAACCGGCAGATGTTTGTCTTGTACTTACTCTGAGATGTGTATATACGAGGTGAGTATCCTTGTGTATATACACTTGATAAGTTGAATCTTTATATGAGGAGTCATAGTGTTGTAAGTGTTATTAACTGTGGTAGAACACCGTCTGGGTTAACTGTTCTAATAACCCAGTCAATAACACACACACACACACACACACACACACACGCACTCACACAAACACACACACACACACACACACACACACACACACACACACACACATACACACACACTCTCACACACACACACACACGCACTCACACACACACACACGCACTCACACACACACACACACGCACTCACACACACACACACACACACACACACACAAGGGTAACATGAAAAGCGAAAAAGCCAGGATGAGCCCATGGTTCACCCAAAGGTGCAGGGAAGCCAAAACCAAGTGTGCCAGGGAATGGAAGAAGTATAGAAGGCAAAGGACCCAGGAGAATAAGGAGAACAGTCGTAGAGCCAGAAATGAATATGCAAAGGTAAGAAGGGAGGCCCAAAGACAATACAAGAATGACATAGCAACGAAAGCAAAATCTGACCCAAAGCTGTTGTACAGCCACATCAGGAGGAGAACAACAGTCAAGGACCAGGTGATCAGGCTGAGGAAGGAAGGAGGGGAGGTCACAAGAAATGACTACGAAGTGTGTGAGGAGCTCAACATGAGATTCAAAGAGGTGTTCACAGAGGAAATAGAAGGGCCTCCAGAAAGGAGGAGAGGTAGGGTACACCGTCAGGTGCTGGACACAATACACACAACTGAGGAGGAAGTGAAGAGGCTACTAAGCGAGCTAGATACCTCAAAGGCGATGGGGCCGGATAACATTTCTCCATGGGTCCTGAGAGAGGTAGCAGAGGAGCTATGTGTACCCCTAACAACAATCTTCAACACGTCTATCGAAATAGGACAACTACCTGAGGTATGGAAAACAGCAAATGTATTTCCAATTTTTAAAAAAGGAGACAGAAACGTAGCACTAAACTACAAACCAGTGTCACTGACATGTATAGTATGCAAGGTCATGGAGAAGATAGTCAGGAGAAGAGTGGTGGAGCACCTAGAAAGGAATAAGCTTATCAACGACGGCCAACACGGTTTCAGGGACGGGAAATCCTGTGTCACAAACCTACTGGAGTTCTATGACAGGGTGACAGCAGTAAGACAAGAGAGAGAGGGGTGGGTAGATTGCATATTCTTGGACTGTAAGAAGGCGTTTGACACAGTCCCACACAAGAGATTAGTGAAGAAGCTGGAGGACCAGGCAGGGGTAACAGGGAAGGCACTACAATGGATCAGGGAATACGTGTCAGGAAGACAGCAGCGAGTTATGGTCCGTGTCGAGGTGTCAGAGTGGGCGCCGGTGACGAGTGGGGTTCCACAGGGGTCAGTCCTAGGACCGGTGCTGTTTCTGGTATTTGTGAATGACATGACAGAAGGAATAGACTCCGAAGTGTCCCTGTTTGCAGATGATGTGAAGTTGATGAGAAGAATTCAATCGGAAGAGGACCAGGCAGAACTACAAAGGGATCTGGACAGGCTACAAGCCTGGTCCAGCAATTGGCTCCTGGAGTTCAACCACACCAAGTGCAAAGTCATGAAGATTGGGGAAGGGCAAAGAAGACCGCAGACAGAGTACAGTCAAGGGGGCCAGAGACTACAAACCTCAATCAAGGAAAAAGATCTTGGGGTGAGTATAACACCAGGCACATCTCCTGAGGCGCACATCAACCAAATAACTGCTGCAGCATACGGGCGCCTAGCAAACCTAAGAACAGCATTCCGACATCTTAATAAAGAATCGTTCAGGACCCTGTACACTGTGTACGTTAGGCCCATACTGGAGTATGCAGCACCAGTTTGGAACCCACATCTAGCCAAGCACGTAAAGAAGCTAGAGAAAGTGCAAAGGTTTGCAACAAGACTAGTCCCGGAGCTAAGGGGTATGTCCTACGAAGAGAGGTTAAGGGAAATCGACCTGACGACAGAGGACAGGAGAGATAGGGACGACATGATAACGACATAAAAAATACTGAGTGGAATTGACAAGGTTGACAGAGACAGAATGTTCCAGAGATGGGACACAGCAACAAGGGGACACAGTTGGAAGTTGAAGACTCAGATGAATCACAGGGATGTTAGGAAGTATTTCTTCAGTCACAGAGTGTTCGGGAAGTGGAATAGCTTGGGAAGCGATGTAGTGGAGGCAGATTCCATATATAGCTTTAAGAAGAGGTATGATAAGGCTCATGGCGCAGGGAGAGTGACCCAGTAGCGGCCAGTGAAGAGGCGGGGCCAGGAGCTATGTCTCGACCCCTGCAACCACAACTAGGTGAGCAACTAGGTGAGCACACACACACGCGCGCACTCACACACGCATACGCACCCACTCACACACAAGAGCTGTGACTCGACCCCTGCAACCACAATTAGGTGATTACACACATGCACACACACACACAGTGTTGTTATTGTTCAATACCACTTGCTCGTGGTTACGAAGTGCTCCGTAAATGTTACCATAACTACTGTTTCATAGAGAGTGGAAGAGACTAAGGGTTCTGCAAAAGAGCAACAAACCTTGGAGAGAAACAGAATGCAATACCGACACGATGGATCAAGAGACAAAGGCGGCATGATGCGATCCTTTATTGACAAAGGTGACAAAAAAAATAAGAGGATCGCATTGTACTGCCTTTGTATCTTTATTCAGCAACAAAACATCTGGGATTCTCCAAGAGAAGGACGTTCGAACCCTCTCTTTCAAAAGAAATCATTTCCTTGGGACAGTCTTCAGTCGACTGGAGAGTAGTTACATTTACTTCACCCACAGTTGTCACAGATCCAGCCTTCCTTTGTTCTCACCTAGTAAACATATAGCTCAGACGAGGATGAGGTTCGAACCCACGCAGAGAAACATTATTGGATTAGCACTCGAACTCCTTAACTACTCGGCCCTCTCGACCTTTGCATCGTCTGACTGTGTGCCCTCGGCTGCGGCCTTAATAAACACTGATTAACAAGGTATCTGCGTAGTTACTCTTTAAAATGGTATTCAGTTTTTTAACTATATATAAAACATATATATATTTTTTAATTGGTCTAGGATGGTTTTTATTATTTGGTTTTAATGTTTTTGCTATCAAGTGTGTTTGTTTTTTGAGTTTCTGTTTGTCGTCAAAAATGGTGAATTATTTCTGGCTTCCCTCATTCCATAAGTTCCCTAGGTCCATCTATTCTATACTTTAGTTAGGTTAGGTAACAGGAAAGAGGAAAAGTGTTTCCTGACGCAGGTCTTAGTCACATAATGACCCCCCACTGAGACTTATGGTCATTTGATAGATGCATTTCCCTGGCTTACCAGTCCACACCTTTAAAAAATTATATTAGTCTCATATCGCACTTTCCTTTATGCCTGTTCCGCTTTACCCCTTCAGTCAGTCCCCCCTTTCTCTTTTCAACTTTCCCCCCCTTTCCCTTGCCAACCTGTAACCCTGTCCCTTTCCTGTTACCCCCTTTCTCAAACCTGTCTTCCCTTTCTCTTTTCCAATCGTTTTCCCTTTCCTTCTGAAACCTCTCCCCCCTTCCTCTCTTCTCTTTACTCTTCTTAGCCCTTTCCCTCTTCTCTTCTCTTCTAACTCCCCCTCTTCACCCCTACCTACCCTTATTCTTTTTTTTTAATTCCTCCTTCCTCCAGTCTTGGTTCCTCTCCTCTCTTCTATTCTTACCCCTTCCTCCCATCTACATTGCTTACCCCCTTCCTCCCATCTACATTGCTTACCCCCTCCCTCCCATCTACTATTTTTTGCCCCCCCTTTCTCCCTCCCCCCCCATCCTTTCCCCTCACTCCCCAACCTTCCCCTCCCTCCCCATCGCCTCGGACGGTGTTTCAATTAAACGCAAACCAGCAAAAATGTCTGCGAGGGGAGACTTGGGAAAAACTTTAGGGGCCTCGGGATCAGCCGGGGCAACCTCGCTTATACCAGCTTCCTGAAGACATGTTCTCTCTCCCTTACCCGTGTGCGCTCTCCCTGTACCCGTGTTCAGTCTCCCTGTATTCGTGTTCTGTCTTCGTTTACCCGTGCTCGGTCACCGTGTACCCGTGTTCGGTTTCTGTGTACCCGTGTTCGGTCTCCGTGTACCCGTGTGCGCTCTCCGTGTACCTGTGTTCGTTCTCCATATACCCGTGTTGATTGCCCCTTCAACTACCTGAATGATTGATAGTTTAAAGGTCGAAAAATTAAAGAATTACTTTGTGAGCTGAAGGATTATAGTGTTGCAGGGTTCAAGGGTTACTAGGTTCAAGGGTTGCAGGACCCAAGATTTGCAGGGTTCAAGGGTTGCAGGGTTCCAGGGTTGCAGGACCCAAAAGTTGCAGGATTCAACGGTTGCAGCGTTCAAGGGTTGCAGGGCTCAAGGGTTGCAGGCGAGATCTGAATCAATATTGGTTATTAGTTTTGGTCTCTGTGTTGTCTATGTTAGTTCTAGACCATGATGAAGTTTGTTTTGTTGCATTATTAGTGTGTGTGTGTGTGTGTGTGTGTGTGTGTGTGCGTATGTGTGTGTGTGTGTGTGGTGTGTGTGTGTGTGTGTGTGTGTGTGTGTGCGTATGTGTGTGTGTGTGCGTGTGTGTGTGTATGTGTGTGTGTGTGTGTGTGTGTGCGTGCTCACCTATTTGTACTCACTAATTTGTGGTTGCAGGGGTCGATTCATAGCTCCTGGCCCCGCTTCTTCACTGGTCGCTACTGGGTCCACTCTCTCCCTGCTCCATGAGCTTTATCATACCTCGTCGTAAAGCTAAGTATGGTTTCTGCCTCCACTACGTCACTTGAAAGACTATTCCACTCCCAGACAATTCTATGAATAAAGAAATACTTCCTAACATCCCTTTGACTCATCTGAGTCTTCAACTTCCATTTGTGACTCCTTGTTTCTGTGTCCCATCTCTGGAACATCCTGTCTCTTTCCACCTTATCAATTCCTCGCAGTATTTTATATGTCGTTATCATGTCTCTCCTAGTTCTCCTGTCCTCGAGTGTCGTGAGACCGATTTCCCTTAACCTTTCTTCGTAGGACATTTTCCTTAGCTCTGGAACTAGTCTTGTCGCTATCTTTTGTACATTCTCTAATTTCCGTACGTGCTTGACCAGGTGTGGGTTCCAAACTGGTGCTGCATACTCCAATATGGGCCAGATGTACACGGTGTACAGAGTCTTGAGCGATTTCTTACTGAGGTATTGGAACGCTATTCTTAGGTTTGCCAGGCCCCCATATGCTGCAGCAGTTATCTGGTTGATGTGCGCCTCAGGAGATGTGCTCGGTATTATACTTACCCCAAGATCCTTTTCCTTGAGTGAGATTTGCAGTCTTTGGCCACCTAGCTTATACTCTGTCTGTGGTCTTCTTTGCCCTTCCTCGATCTTCATGACTGCATTGAGCGGAGTTAAATTCGAGAAGCCAGTTGCTGGACCAGGCTTGCAGCCTGTCCAAGTCTGTTTGTATTCCTGCCTGATCCTCATCCGATTTAATTCTCCCCATTAACTTCACATCATCTGAAAACAGGCACACTTCTGAGTCTATCCCTTCCGTCATGTCATTCACATATACCAAAAATAGCACAGGTCCTAGGGACCCCTGTGGAACCCGCTCGTCACAGGCGCCCACTCTGACACCTCGTCACGTCACGTACCATGACTCGTTGTTGCTTCCCTGACAGGTATTCGCTGATCCTTTGCAGTGCCCTTCCTGTTATGCGTGCCTGATCCTCTAGCTTTTGCAATAATCTCTTGTGAGGAACTGTGTCGAAGGCCTTCTTGCAGTCCAAGAAAATGCAATCTTCCCACCCCTCTCTCTCGTGTCTTACTTCTGTTGTCTTGTCATAAAACTCCAGTAGGTTTATTAAGCAGGATTTCCCTTCCCTGAAACCGTGCTGGTTGTCATTTATAAGCTTGTTCCTTTCTAGGTGCTCCACCACTCTCCTCCTGATAATCTTCTCCATGACTTTGCATAGTATTCACGTCAGTGACACTGAGCTGTAGTTTAATGCCTCGTGTCTGTTTCCTTTCTTAAAAATGGGGACTACATTTGCAGTCTTTCATACCTCAGGAAGTTGCCCAGTTTCAATGGATGTGTTGAAGATTGTTGTTAGTGGCACACACAGCATCTCTGATCCCTCTCTAAGGACCCACGGAGAGATGTTGTCTGGTCCCACCGCCTTTGAGGTATCTAGTTCATTTAGCAGTGTCTTAGCCTATTCCTCGGTTGTGTATTTCGTCCAGCACTTGTTGGTATATCCCTTGTTGGTGTACCTCCCTATTCTGACTTCCTGGAGTCCTTTCTGTCTCCACTGTAAATACTTCTTTAAATATCATATTGAGCTCCTGATATACTTCTTGGTCGTTTTTTATGAGCTCCCCACCTTCCTCAGCCTGATTACCTGGTCCTTGACTGTTGTTTTTCTCCTGATGTGGCTATACAACAGCTTCAGGTCAGACTTGACTTTCGATGCTACGTCGTTTTTGTACTGTCACTGAGCCTCCCTCCTTATCTGTGTATACTCGTTTCTGGCTCTTTGACTAATCTCTTTATTTTCCTGTGTCCTTTGTCTTCTGTACTTTTTCCATTCTCTAGCGCACTTAGTTTTTGCCTCCATACACCTTTGGGTGAACCAAGGGCTTGTTCTGGTCTTCCCATTATTTTTGTTGCCCTTGGGAACAAACCTTCCCTTTGCCTCCTTGCATTTTGTTGGCACATAGTCCATCATTTCGTTTACTGATTTTCCTACCAATTCTCTTTTCCACTGAACCACTTTCAAGAAGTTCTTCATGCCTGTGTAGTTCCCTCTCTTGTAATTTGGCTTTTCCCATCCTACTTCTGTTACTCGATATCTGAGCTACTCAAGGTAAATACGAGGTCCAGTCTTGCTGGTTCGTCCTCACCTCTATCTCTCTGGTAGAGTCCGTAACAAGTTGATGCATGAGGTTTTCCAGTACCACATCCATCATCTTGGCATACCGGATATATCAGCATACCGTAGGGTACACCCTCCGGTATGCTGATATATCCCTTAGTCGTGCTTTCTCCTGCAGAATCCTGTTTCTAGCTGATTCTGCCTTGAATATCAATTTGACTGGCCGGTTTTTTCCTCTTGCAAACCCACCTATTCTCAGAAAATTTGTCAGCTGGGTCATGTCGTCCTCTCCTATTGCTTTCATGATACTTTCAATCGTTTTTTTCTCCCCCTGTCTTCTTGCTTCATAAATTTCCCCTTCAACTTCTTGCAGCCCATAAACAAAGACTGACCTCTTCCTTTCATTCTCTCACTGCATTTTCCTTTGCATTCCCTGAGTCGATTTAATTGTCTCCATTGCAGTGTGTGTGCGTGTGCGTGTGCGTGTGTGTACTCACCTAGTTGTGGTTGCAGGGGTCGATTCACAGCTCCTGGTCCCGCTTCTTCACTGGTCGCTACTAGGTCCACTCTCTCTGCTCCATGAGCTTTATCATACTTCTTCTTAAAGCTACATTACTCTCTAGACTATTTCACTTACTGACAGCTTTATGATTGAAAAAAATACTTCCTAACATCCCTGTGACTCATCTGAATCTTCAATTTCCAGTTGTGACCCCTTGTTGCTGTGTCCCATCTCTGGAACATCCTGTCTCTGTTCACCTTGTCAATTCCTCTCAGTATTTTATGTGTCGTTATTATGTACCACCCTTAACCTCTTCTCGAAGGACATGTCCCTAAGCTCCAGGGCTAGTCTCGTTCCAGACCTTTACACTTTCTCGAATTTCTTGACGTGCTTGACCAGGTGAGGGTTCCGAACTGGTGCTGCATTCTCCATTATGGGCCTGATGTACATTGTGTACAGAGTCCTGAACAATTCTTTACTGAAGTGTCAGAACGCTATTCTTAGATTTGCTAGTCGCCTATATCCTGCAGTAGTTATTTGGTTGGTGTGCACCTCAGGAGATGTGCTCGGTATTATGCTCACTCCACGAGCCTTTTTCTTCATTGAGGTTTGCAGTCTTTGGCCCCCTAGACTGTACTCTGTCTGCAGTTTTCTTTGCCCTTCCCTGATCTTCATGACTTTGTACTTGGTGGGGTTAAACTCTAGGAGCCAGTTGCTGGACCAGGTTTGTAGCCTGACTAGATCCCTTTGAAGTCCTGCCTGACCCTCCTCTGATTGAATTTTCTTCATTAGCTTCACATCATCTGCAAACAGGGACACTTCTGGTCAGTTTTTCTTCTGATCAATTGCAGTGCCTTCCCTGTTATAAATGCCTGGTCCTTAAATGTTTACACAAATCTCTTGTGTGGAACTGTATCAAAAGAATTCTTACAGTCCAAGAAAACGCAATCTACCCACCTCTCTGTCTCTTTTCTTATTGCCATCACCTTGTCATTCATGACACAGGATTTCCCTTACCTGAAACCATGTGTGTGTGTGTGTGTGTGTCTGTCTGTACACTCACCTAATTGTGGTTGCAGGGAGGTAGAGTCATAACTCCTGGCCCCGCCTCTGTGTATGTGTGTGTGTGAGTATGAGTATCTGTGTGTGTACATCCAAATATCCCATTTTTACGCATAGTAACATTATTTACTGCATATTCTGTCGCAACAGATGATATTAACAATGCAGAGCAAGACACATGGGGATGGAAATCTTTAGTTCAGGATCTTTCTCACTCTCGTACGTCTTCAGGAGCTATGAATGTTTCAAGACACCATCAGATAGCAGGGGAAACTCTCTGAAGCAAGGCTAGTTTATTATGCTTCCCATATCTATTCTGTGAACCGTAGTTGCTAATTTATTGTACATTCCATACCTATCCCGTGGATGGATATGGCTTGTTAGTGCATTCTTTATAAACCCTTTGGACGGTAGTGGCTAGTTTCCTGCGCAGCAGATATCTGTCCCTTGCGCAGTAACCCCTGAGCATATGTATGCAAAAGAAAGTCTTAGGAAAGTTAAAAAGAGTATGTCTACTTATATACTAAAAATTCATATTTCGTCTGCTGTAAGAAAATTTGTAACATTTGCTTAAAATGTCTGCCATCTTATTTTTATTCCTAAGATACCTTGAACTATCACATAGGTTATCATACTGTCTGTATTTATCCTTGTTATGTCACATAAGTTATCATACTGTCTGTATTTATCCTTGTTATATCACATAGGTTATCATGTCATATCTGGAAGATATGACACTGAGTTCGGCCTTGATATTTTACGTCTGAGAAAGAATTAAAAGGCACAATACTGTGTTCGGAACGATATACAAAGAACCCGCACGTAGGAAAAGGAAAAATATGACGACGTTTCGGTCTTGCTTCTAATGACTTGTTAGTGACTAGGAAATAGTCTAAGTCGGACCGAAACGTCGTTATAAGTTTCAGTCTGGTGTGTGCGGGTTTTTTGTGTATTATACGTCCGAGTTTTCTCAGTCTTAAAATCCTCCCCATTCAGACTTCCTCGTAAAGCTGTACTTTCCCTTCTTGCCCTGCTGAAGTCTGAAGACTGACAGAGTTCAGTACCCTGAATGAGCTGATGAGTAAGACACATGTGCAGCTGTTAGGTATCTTTATTCTGATAAATATACCTAACTGTTCCACATGTGTCTTACCAACCTGTTGGTATTGTATAGTGTATATCAATATTATATTCACCTTGCGTGAGTGCCATCATGCCTGATGGAGTATAACAGGGAAACATACCTAGCTTTCGTTCCCACTGTCATGCAGAAAAGGGTAGCAGCACGCTGCTGATATATCCAATTTTGAACAAAAAAATATTTTGTTCCCTCATGTTTTCACCTCCCTCATATTCCCACCACCAAAATACCTCCCCCACCATCATTCTCCCACCCTCTTAATACTCCCACCACTATTATATCCCCCATCATGTTGTTCCGTTACCCCCATCCTGTTGTACCGTTACCCCCATCCTGTTGTACCGTTACCCCCATCCTATCATAGTCTCAACCCCCTCATACCCCCACCCCATCATACCCCATCTCCCCGTCAACTCCATCTCGTGAAATTATTTGACGGGTTCTGAGCTGATATCCACGATAGCGAGAAACTTTCTGAATGAATTCTGAATATTTTTATAAGTTTTTGGGGCTATTTTGACTCCTGCGTGAAAATGTGAAAAGTGTCAAGGTAAACACTGTGGCCGGAGGTTCGTTCAGCATTCCGCGAGCGAAACTCAATGGTTCCCAAAGCATGAACTTTCGCTAGAATTCTGGTCGGCATTCCCAGTTTTTGTTTTGATTTGCATATATTGTCATAGTCAGAGGCGCCAGGGTGGGCAAGCCACACTGTATACAAACGCGCGACTTCGACCTTTGAGCACTCCTGGCCATAAGGCTGGAGAATTGGTTTGTTTACCAGTGTGGTGTGGGGCTCGCTGCGCCGGACACATGAATTCCCAATACGAGACCTTCAGGTAATAACAGAAAGAAAGATAATTAGATGAGAAAGTCAGGGCCGCGGAGGTGGTTTACGGCTGAGGCTGCTTTTCAATCACCAGTAGCGCCATCTGTCCTCACAACTGAGGCTGCTTTTCAATCACCAGTAGCGCCATCTGTCCTCACAACTTCTGATCCTTCTTGTGTTATTTTTATTCTTTGAGATTTTTGTGGGGAGGTTAGGGAACGTGTGTTGTTGGTTGCATGATGGGCGGAGCGATGGGTGGTGGGTGGCATGCTAGGGATCGAGAGGTTTAATGTGTGGTGCTAGTGATGGTGGGTAGCTGGTGGCGAGGTTGGAACTGGGAGGTTCACTGCGTGGTGCTAGTGGCAGTGGATGGCGAGGTTGGAACTGGGAGGTTCAGTGCGGGGTGCTAGGGGCGTGGTAAGAAGTGCGAGGTTCAGAAAACACCCACATTAAGGAAATATTAAAGCCACAGTTGCAGCCAGTGACAACAAAAGACAGGGAACCTGGCAACATATCTCCCGAGTATAAGGAGCATGCACAGTGGGAGCCCTCAGAGAAGATCTCCAAGTAGACAGAGACGAGACAACTACCAGATAACTGAGAGATAGAGCATGCTGTCACTTTATTTAACAAGAATAGACAGAAAGCACTGAGATACAGGCAGGTATCACTGACAAGCTTTCTGTCCAAATAAACACTGTGTCAGGAGGAGGATAGTGGAGTACCTGGAGAGAGAAGAGGCTTCCTCAGTGTAAATCACCGTGAATTCGGGAACGGGACATCCTGTCTGACGAACCTACTGGAGTTGTGTGTCAAAGTTATTGACAAATCAAGAGAGACGGAGATGATGTTCTACATCTTCCTGGATGAAGAAAACATTTGATATGGTTCCCTATTAAATTTGATGAAGTATATATGAGACGCAATGAATGTTATGGCATTTTATTGAGTTGACGTTTCGTCCACTAGGGACTTTATCATCGAAACGTCTTCACAATAAAATTCTATAACTCTTATTGAATGGCTTATTTACATATTGTATAGGTATAGTATACCATTGTTTTATGAGATTTGACGAAATCCACTGCATGGGCGAAACGTCGTAAATAAACTACTCCGTGTAACTGAATTTGTGTATCTAGCATCAAAATATAATTATCTACAAAACCAAGAAGAACGATCAGAAAAAAGTCCTCCAGTGGCACATGGAATATACCTGGAGAGGGCTTCGGGGGTCAACGCCCCCGCGGCCCGGTCTGTGACCAGGCCTCAGTGCCTGCTAGAATAACCTGCCACAATATAAAAAAGAAGTATCGGAATGGGCAATGGCGACGCGTGGGGCACCTCAAAGATCAGCACCCGGGTCACGACTTCTTGATAAATGTAGATGGCCCGCCAGACGTAATCCTATCCAGCATATTTTAGCACCTGTGAAGGTTAGAGGGGGTTGTCAGACAAGTGGCTGATGAAATTTAATCCGAACAAGTGCAAAGTCATGAGCTTCTGGGAATGAGAGAAACGACCGGAGGCAGAGTACAGACTGGGAGAAGAGAGAGACTACAGCTATCGACGGAAGAAAAGGATTTGGGAGTAAACATCTCAACTATAACCAGCGATAGGGATGTATTAATAACAATTATATAATAATAATCATTATTTCTACAAGTACAAGATATACAGGCCATAGCTGACATCACTGACATAATACTACATGAAAAGCCGCTTGTTATGTAGAGTATTTCGGGCAAATTAGGTCATTTAGGTCCCAGGATGCGACCCACACCAGTCGACTAACACCCAGGTACCTATTTTACTGATGGGTGAACACTGGACAACAGGTATCTTAAGGAAACACGTCCTAATGTTTCCAGGCGTAGCGGGGATCGACCCCCTGACTGCAATGTGTGAGCTGAGTGCGCTGGCGATCGAGCTACTCTGTATGCAACTCTGGCCAGGATCATCCTGGAATAAGGAGCACCAGCGTTGAGCCCCTACCTGATACATCAGGTTCAAAAACATAAAAGGTTCAAAGGTTTATAGCCAGATAAGTCTAAGAGCTCAGGAGGTGACTCACCCATGGCAGGTGGGACTTGAACCCATGGCAGGTGGGACTTGAACCCATGACAGGTGGGACTTGAACCCATGGCAGGTGGGACTTGAACCCATGGCAGGTGGGACTTGAATCCATGCCAGGTGGGACTTGAACCCATGGCAGATGGGACTTGAACCCATGGCAGGTGGGACTTGAACCCATGGCAGGTGATTCCTAAAACTCACAGGCTAGTTAACCGAGTGGTTAACGCACTAGCCTGTGAGTTTTAAGACTCGCTATAAGTTCAAACCCCACCCGTTCCCTGGTTATCTCAGGTGTACAACGTAGAAGAGACTAAAAAAAACACAGTGACATTGTTGGCAGAGTCAAGAACAAAGGAAGATATGATTTTGACATACACGTTAATCAGAGTAATTGATGGAGCAGGTGAGAAAAAGACTAGAATATAAGGACCAGGAGCATGGAGATAAATGGAAAATGTGAAGTACTTGATTAATAGGGACGTTTGTAAGTATTTTTTCTCTCCGAAGTAATGATTGTAAACTCTGTATACAAATTTAAGAATAGTCTTGATTGGACTCGAGGGACCAAAAACCAGCGATGATGGATAACGAAGCTTGAAAGGCGAGGCCAGGAGCTAAGAAGCAACCTTATTCCTCTGGCACGCACTCACACGCACTCCCTCACTCGCGCGCATGCACACACACACACACACACACATAGATGAAGGCGGAGTCACAATTTCAACAGCAGGTCTGGACAAGGACATGAATGAGTTGTAAACAAGACCTCCATTACCTTGGGTCTCCCTGTATCACTACCACGTATCACCATGTGTCAGGGAGGGGAAAAAAGGGGGCAGGGAGAGGTGAGGGAAAGTGAGGAGAGGTGAGGAAGGGGAAGGGAAGAGGGGAAGGGAGGAGGAGAGGGGGAAAAGGCTATATGCATCCTGCTGGCTAATAACCTCAGGCCTAGAGAAAGATGTATTCGAGGGTGGAGATGAATTTTGTGTTGTGAGTTTGTAGTAGTGTAGGTGTGTGTTAGTGTAGGTGTGTGTTAGTGTAGGTGTGTGTTAGTGTAGGTGTGTGTTAGTGTAGGTGTGTGTTAGTGTAGGTGTGTGTTAGTGTAGGTGTGTGTTAGTGTAGGTTTGTGTTAGTGTAGGTTTGTGTTAGTGTAGGTTTGTGGTAGTGTAGGTTTGTGGTAGTGTAGGTTTGTGGTAGTGTAGGTTTGTGGTAGTGTAGGTTTGTGGTAGTGTAGGTTTGTGGTAGTGTAGGTTTGTGTTAGTGTAGGTGTGTGTTAGTGTAGCTTTGTGTTAGTTTAGGTGTGTGTTAGTGTAGGTTTGTGTTAGTGTAGGTTTGTGGTAGTGTAGGTTTGTATTAGTGTAGGTTTGTGGTAGTGTAGGTTTGTGTTAGTGTAGGTGTGTGTTAGTGTAGGTTTGTGGTAGTGTAGGTTTGTATTAGTGTAGGTTTGTGGTAGTGTAGGTTTGTGTTAGTGTAGGTGTGTGTTAGTGTAGGTTTGTGGTAGTGTAGGTGTGTATTAGTGAAGGTGTGTGTTGGTGTAGATGTGTGTTAGTGTAGGTGTGTATTAGTGTAGGTGTGTGGTAGTGTACGTGTGTGTTAGTGTACGTATGTGGTAGTGGAAGTGTGCGATAGTGGGAGGTGTATTAGTGGGGTGTGTGGTAGTGTAGGTGTGTGTTAGTGAAGGTTTGTGTTGATGTAGGTGTGTGTTAGTGTAGGTGTGTGTTAGTGTACGTGTGTGTTAGTGTACATGTGTGGTAGTGGGGTGTGTGGTAGTGTAGGTGTGTGTTAGTGTAGGTGTGTGTTAGTGCAGGTGTGTAGTAGTGTAGGTGTGTGTTAGTGTAGGTGTGTAGTAGTATAGGTGTGTGTTAGTGTACGTGTGTGTTAGTGTACATGTGTGGTAGTTGGGGTGTGTGGTAGTGGGGGGTTAGTGTAGGTGTGTAATAGTGTTGGAGTGTATTAGTGTAGGCGTGTAGTAGTGTAGGTGTGTGTTAGTGCAGGTGTGTAGTAGTGTAGGTGTGTGTTAGTGTAGGTGTGTGTTAGTGTAGGTGTGTAGTAGTGTAAGTGTGTTAGTGCAGGTGTGTAGTAGTGTAGGTGTGTGTTAGTGTAGGTGTGTAGTAGTGTAGGTGTGTGTTAGTGCAGGTGTGTAGTAGTGTAGGTGTGTGTTTGTGCAGGTGTGTAGTAGTGTAGGTGTGTGTTAGTGTAGGTGTGTAACACATCACCCATCTTTATCCCTTCCTTTATTTTATGGTTAACTTTGTGTTCCATATATCCACCTGCTGACACGATTATTCCCAAATATTTTAATCTATTCACTTCCTTCCTGTTTCCCCAAATTTGCTACTTTATTACTCACATTTATTATCATTCTCACCAACTTTTCTATCTTCGCTTTAAATTTCCTTCGTTTAAAAACCTCCCGAACTCTTCCACCAATTTTCGCAACTTATCAGAATTTCTCAAAACATTTACAGAGTAATTTTATCATTTTTCACTTGGCACCAGACTCAGCATCTCGCCATCTCATCCCATCATCCCATCATTTACAACCCCATCGTTGAAAACAGTGGCCAACTATGGTGGCGTTATGCATCCTAACGTAAATCCTATTTTAACTCTGAAATAATCCACTTCTCTTACATACCTTGACCCGAGTCTCACTTTCTGTATAAAAATCTATAGTAATATTAGTACCTAACTTACTAACTATTCCATATACATCCGCCACATTGCTCCCTTTTCACTCTATTATATCTTTCCTAAATTCATAAGGGTAACAATGAGCTCAATGCCTCTAATAGTTTCTTTATCTAAATATATTTATTTTTTAAATAAAGATTAAAAATATTGCAAATAAGGGGTTGTAGGGAAAGAAAATACTCAAACGCCTCTAGGGAGAAACGTCCCTAGAGGCGTTTACTTGAGAGAAACGTCCTGCTAGTGTCACCACTCCATCTCACTCTGAGAAAACTTTGTTTTTACGTGATGGTAGGATTACTGGTGTCATTTTTCTGTCTCATGAACAAGCGAATAACAGGTCTGTCTTGCTGCTTCTGCTTATACTTAGGTCACACTACACAGACATGCACACGCATAAATATTTACACACCCATCTGGGTTTTCTTTTATTTTGGTAATAGGTTTTGTTCTTTATTTCCTTTTATCTCCATGGGGAAGTGGAAAAGAATTCCTCCTCTGTAAGCCATTCGTGCCATAAGAGGCTACTAAAATGCCGGGAGCAAGGGGCTAGTAACCCTTTCTCCAGTATAAATTACTAAATTTAAAAGAAATACTTTCGTTTTTCTTTTTAGGTCACCCTGCCTCGGTGGGATACGGCCGGTTCGTTGAATATATATATGTCGTGCCGAAAAGGTAAAACTTGCGAGTTTGGTTTAAATGGCAACGCTCTTCTTGCCGAACAAGGCAAGCGAAAATTTGTGTATGCAATAATTTCGCAAAAATCATTCTGAACCTAACGAAAAAAATATATTTCATTGTTTGTTTATTATTAAATTATTGTAAACTTATATAAAATATATTTAGTTGCATTAGGCAAAATTAAATTCAGCTTGTTATAATAAGGTTAGGTAAGTTTCCTAAGGTTCTTTTAGTACAAAATTATTAATTTTCACATTAACATAAATTAAAAACAATCCTCTCCTCGTCATCAACTCCCCATCCTCTCCTCGTCATCAACTCCCCATCCTCTCCTCGTCATCAACTCCCCATCCTCTCCTCGTCATCAACTCCCCATCCTCTCCTCGTCATCAACTCCCCATCCTCTCCTCGTCATCAACTCCCCATCCTCTCCTCGTCATCAACTCCCCATCCTCCCTCGTCATCAACTCCCCATCCTCTCCTCGTCATCAACTCTCGTCATCAACTCCCCATCCTCTCCTCGTCATCAACTCCCCATCCTCCCCTCGTCTTCAACTCCCCATCCTCCCTCGTCATCAACTCCCCATCCTCTCCTCGTCATCAACTCTCGTCATCAACTCCCCATCCTCTCCTCGTCATCAACTCCCCATCCTCCCCTCGTCATCAACTACCCATCCTCACCTCGTCATCAACTCCCCATCCTCTCCTCGTCATCAACTCCCCATCCTCTCCTCGTCATCAACTCCCCATCCTCTCCTCGTCATCAACTCCCCATCCTCTCTTCGTCATCAACTCCCATCCTCCCCTCGTCATCAACTCCCATCCTCTCCTCGTCATCAACTCTCGTCATCAACTCCCCATCCTCCCCTCGTCATCAACTCCCCATCCTCTCCTCGTCATCAACTCTCGTCATCAACTCCCCATCCTCTCCTCGTCATCAACTCCCCATCCTCCCCTCGTCATCAACTTCATATCCTCCCCTCGTCATCAACTCCCCATCCTCTCCTCGTCATCAACTCTCGTCATCAACTCCCAATCCTCTCCTCGTCATCAACTCCCCATCCTCTCCTCGTCATCAACTCCCCATCCTCTCCTCGTCATCAACTCCCCATCCTCCCCTCGTCATCAACTCCCTATCCTCTCCTCGTCATCAACTCTCGTCATCAACTCCCCATCCTCTCCTCGTCATCAACTCCCCATCCTCTCCTCGTCATTAACTCCCAATCCTCTCCTCGTCATCAACTCCCCATCCTCCCCTCGTCATCAACTCCCCATCCTCTCCTCGTCATCAACTCTCGTCATCAACTCCCCATCCTCTCCTCGTCACCAACTCCCCATCCTCTCCTCGTCATCAACTCCCCATCCTCTCCTCGTCATCAACTCCCCATCCTCTCCTCGTCATCAACTCCCCATCCTCTCCTCGTCATCAACTCTCGTCATCAACTCCCATCCTCTCCTCGTCATCAACTCTCGTCATCAACTCCCCATCCTCTCCTCGTCATCAACTCCCCATCCTCTCCTCGTCATCAACTCCCCATCCTCTCCTCGTCATCAACTCTCCATCCGATCCTCGTCATCAACTCCCCATCCTCTCCTCGTCATCAACTCCCCATCCTCTCCTCGTCATCAACTCCCCATCCTCTCCTCGTCATCAACTCCCTATCCTCTCCTCGTCATCAACTCTCCATCCTCTCCTCGTCATCAACTCCCCATCCTCTCCTCGTCATCAACTCCCCATCCTCTCCTCGTCATCAACTCCCCATCCTCTCCTCGTCATCAACTCCCATCCTCTCCTCGTCATCAACTCTCCATCCTCTCCTCGTCATCAACTCCCCATCCTCTCCTCGTCATCAACTCCCCATCCTCTCCTCGTCATCAACTCCCCATCCTCTCCTCGTCATCAACTCCCCATCCTCTCCTCGTCATCAACTTGAGGTAACGATTATATCCCTACATTACTACCTATTACTGAAAAAATTCCCTTGCGGGGGAAACAGAAGCAATCGCGTTAATTATTCCCGATCAACTAAAGACTGAAATCTATACACACAAATACAGTTACAGACATCTGTCTTTATACACACCGAGAGCCACAGACAGAGCTCTGTAAACACACAGACAACCACAGAAGCAGACTCAGACTCGTAGTGATCAGTTATGTCTCCGGTGCTACCATCCCATTATTGCTCTCCAGGGAGCCAAGTTCTTCAGCTCTTTAACTTAATTTCGATGCGAGTAATTTAAGTCGTCTGAGGCAGTTTTTCCGAGCTGCTCTTTTTTTATGTGGATTATAAACTTAGGAGGGGAAAGTAAGCTGATATATTGGTGAAGCTTATTGGCACGATAATGTCTGTCACTACCGGAGAAGTAAAGCTTTTGCAAGACCTCGAGTCCTGTGACTCCATTAATTTGTTAAGTTCTTTTATTACGATTTTTTCATTGCATTGAGTAATGACTAGTGGGAGCGAGTGATATCAATAGAAAATGTTGAACGATCTGTGTAATTACATTTATGGTATACAACCAGTGAGTGGCTTTCTCAGTCCACTACAGAGAAAATACACTCAAAACAGTATATATATATTTTTTGTTTTGGATTCAACGAGCCATAGCTGGGACTTGCCAGTAACCTCCCCGGGTAAAATAAATTTCTTGGTTGAAGTGTAACTTATGATTCAATGTGATGCAGTGGTGCAGTGATGCAGTGGTGCAGTGGTGCATTCGTAATATACGACGTTCCTATTGGAAGCTCCGTAACCAAACGGTAGAACGTTGGCAATACCAATACCAATATTACATTTCAATCCCCCCGTATATATATATATAGGTATATATTCTAGGTAGTAGGTTGGTAGACAGCAACCACCCAGAGAGGTACTACCGTCCTGCCAAGTGAGTGTAAAACAAAAGCCTGTAATTGTTTTACATGATGGTAGGATTGATGGTGTCTTTTTTCTGTCTCATAAACATGCAAGATTTCAGGTATGTCTTGTTACTTCTACTTACACTTAGGTCACACTACACGTTCATGTACAAGCATATATATACACACCCCTCTGGGTTTTCTTCTATTTTCTTACTAGTTCTTGTTCTTATTTCCTCTTATCTCCATGGGGAAGTGGAACAGAATTCTTCCTCCGTAAGCCATGCGTGTCGTAAGAAGCGACTAAAATGCCAGGAGCAAGGGGCTAGTAACCCCTTCTCCTGTATATATTACTAAATGTAAAGGGCCACCCCGCTTCGGTGGGAAACGGCCGACGTGTTGAAAGAAGAATATATATATATATATATATATATATATATATATATATATATATATATATATATATATATATATATATATATATGTCGTGCCGATTAGGTAAAACTTGCGATTTTGGCTTAAATAGCAACGCTCATCTTGCCATATAAGACAAGCGAAAATTTGTGTATGCAATAATTTTGCAAAAATCATTCTGAACTTAACGAAAAAAATATATTTCATTGTGTTTCTTTATTATTAAATTATTGTAAACGTATCTAAAATATATTTAGTTGGATTAGGCTAAGTTAAATTGTGCTTGTTATAATAAGGTTAGGTAAGTTTTCAAAGTTTCTCTTGGTACAAAATTAATTTTTTTACATTAACATAAATGAAAAAAATATATCTTTAAAAGTATAAGAGAAAATTTTAGAAAGGACTTAATTTTAGATGAGTTCTTGCTAATTGACCAGTTTTTACCTATTAGGCACGACATATATATATATATATATATATATATATATATATATATATATATATATATATATATATATATATATATATATATTATATATATATATATATATAAATGTTGACTAGAGGGAGGCAGTAATTTCATGCATTGGCAAGGGAGGTACAACATCTTTTAGGAGTGAAGAAGAGCCGGATGTAAGTGTGGGGGATGTGCGTGAACCATTAGATAGAATGAAAGGGGGAAAAGCAGCTGGAACTGATGGGGTCATGACAAAAATGTTAAAAGCAGGGGCAAGGGATATAGTGTTGGAGTGGTTGGTATTTTTGTTCAATGCTTGAAAGAGGGGAAGGTACCTAGGGACTGGCAGAGAGCGTGTATAATTCCTTTATATAAGGGAAAGGGAGACGAAAGAGATTGTAAAAATTATAAGGGAATAAGTTTACTGAGTATACCAGGTAAAGTGTATGGCAGGGTTATTATTGAAAGATTTAGAGGTAAGACAGAGAACAAGAATGCAGACGAACAATGAGGCTTTAGAATGGGTAGGGGATGTGTAATACATATAATTAAACAATATTTAGATAAAGGTAGGGAAGTTTTCATTGCATTTATGGATTTAGAAAAGGCATATCATAAGGTGGATAGGGGAGCAATGTGGCAGATGTTGCAAGTGTATGGAATAGGTAGTAAGTTACTAAATGCTGTAAAGAGTTTTTACGAGGATAGTGAGGCTCAGGTTAGGGTGTGTAGGAGAGAGGGAGATTACTTCCCAGTAAAAGTAGGTCTTAGACAGGGATGTGTAATGTCACCATGGTTGTTTAACATATTTATAGATGGGGTTGTAAAAAACGTAAGTGCTAGGGTGTTGGGGAGAGGGGTGGAATTAAATGATGGGGAATCAGATACAAAATAGGAGTTGTCACATTTACTTTTTGCTGATGATACGGTGTTTTGGGGATGTTTTGTGGAGATTCTAAAGATAAGTTGCAAAGGAGGTTAGTGGACGAGTTTGGGAGGGTGTGTAAAGAAAGAAAGTTGAAAGTGAACATAGATGAGAGTAAGGTGATGAGGGTATCAAACTAGTTTGGTAAAGAAAAATTGGATGTCATATTGGAGGGAGAGAATATGGACGAAGTGAATGTGTTCAGATATTTGGGAGTAGATTTGTCAGCAGATGGGTCTATGAAGGATGAGGTTAATCATAGAATTGATGATGGAAAAAAGGTGAGTGGTGCGTTGAGGTATCTGTGGAGACAAAAAAGTTATCCAAATAAGGGAATGTACGAGAGTATAGTGGTACTAACACTCTTTTATGGGTGTGAAGCTTGGGTTGTGAATGCTTCAGCAAGGAAGAGACTGGAAGAAGAAATGTCGTGTCTAAGGGCAATGTGTGATGTAAATATTATGCAGAGAATTCGTTGTGTGGAAATTAGGAGGTGTGGAGTTACAAAAAGTATTATTCAGAGGTCTGAAGAGGGGTTATTGAGGTGTTTGGTCATTTAGAGAGGATGGCGAAAAATAGAATGACTTGGAGGGTGTATAAATCTGTAGTGGACGAGAGGAGGGGTAGGGGTCGTCCCTAGGAAAGGATGGAGGGAGGGGGTTAAACAGGTTTTGTGTGCAAGGGGCCTGGATTATGCAGCAGGCATATGAGTGGTGTTGGATAGGAGTGAATGGAGACGAATGGTTTTTGGGACCTGACGAGCTGTTGGAGTGTGAGCAGGGTAATATTTTGTGAAGGGATTCAGGGGAACCAGTTTTCTGGACTTGAGTCCTGGAGGTTGGAAGTATAATGCATGGGCTTTAAAGGAGGGGGGTTTAGGATATTGGCTGTTTGGAGTAACATCTAAACTGTCATATCTGGGCGCCTCTGCAAAGACAGTGATTATGTGTGAATGATGATGAAAGTGTTTCTTTCTTTTTTGGATCACTCTTCTTCGGTGGGAGCCGCCCGGCGTGTTGAAACACTTTCACCATCATTCACCTGTCGTGCCGAATAGGTAAAACTGGCCATTAGCAAGAATTCATTTAAAATTAAGTCCTTTCTAAAAAAATTCTTATACTTTTATATATATATATATATATATATATATATATATATATATATATATATATATATATATATATATTTCATTTATGTTAATGTAAAATTAATAATGTACTAAAAGAACCTAAGAAAACTTACCTAACCTTATTAAAAAAAGAGCAATTTAATTTACCCTAATCCAAATAAATATTTTTTAGATAAGTTTACAATAATTTAATAATAAACAAACACAATGAAATATATTTTTTTTCGTTAGGTTCAGAATGATTTTTGCGAAATTATTGCATACATAAAATTTCGCTTGTTTTATTCGGCAAGAAGACCGTTGCTATTTAAGCCAAAATCGCAAGTTTTACCTATTCGGCACGACATATATATAGATATTAATGAAATCACGAAACAAGTGATTTTTGAATCATTAACAGAACTGCAGCTTGAACAAGGTTCGTGGGTTCGAGTCTCCTTCGACCTGAGATTAGTGTGTGTGAATATTTCACCTGTTCTGCGAATTCTAAAAATTGTAAAAATCTCTCGTCGGTCGATGCATCATGCAGGGATGAGATGAAAAGTTCAAAACCACCTGCCTGAAGGCTGGCTACTTTGGACCAAAACGTCTAGCGTTAGCTGGGCGCCAAAGTATTCGAATAGTGTGGTGTGGCTAGTAGAGCACTGCGTCATTCTAAGTCATTCGAAGTCATTCTATTTTGTTTCATGTAGAGAGGATGGAACAAAATAGAATGACTTCGAGAGTGTATAAATCTGTAGTGAAGGGAAGGCGGGGTAGGGGTCGGCCTAGGAAATGTTGGAGGGAAGGGGTAAAGGAGGTTTTGTGTGCGAGGGCCTTGGACTTCCAGCAAGCGTGCGTGAGCGTGTTAGATAGGAGCGAATGGAGACAAAAGGTTTTCAGGACTTGACGTGCTGTTGGAGTGTAAGAAAGGTAACATTTATGAAGGGTTTCAGGGAAACCGGCAGGCCGGACTTGAGTCCTGGAGATGGGAAGTACAGTGCCGGCACTCTGAACGAGGGGTGTTAATGTTGCAGTTTTATAACTGTAATGTAAGCATGCCTCTGGCAAGACAGTGATGGAGTGAATGATGAAAGTTTTCCTTTTACGGGCCACCCTGCCTTGGTGGAAACGGCCAATGTGTTATATATATATATATATATATATATATATATATATATATATATATATATATATATATATATATATATATATATATATATATATATATATATATATATATATATATATATATATATATATATATATATATATATATATATATATATGTATGGATAAAAGGCTTCAAGGAAGAATATTTGTATATATATTTTAATAAGGTTAGGTAAGTTTTCTTAGGTTCTTTTGGTACATTATTAATTTTTACATTAACATTTATATATATATATATATATATATATATATATATATATATATATATATATATATATATATATATATATACTATATATTATAAATCATTTTAGTAACCGTGTGTGCCAAAATAAGACTAAATATTTTAATTCAAGTTCGGGTTTCCTAAGAAGTCAAAATATGACTTACAAAATCTAATATTTGAACGATAATTTACTTCCATAATGATTCCAAGTGCCATCCGGGAATCGCGGCGGTGTTGCCATCCCATTTCTCGACTCCCACATATAACTCAAGCCATTCCTACGATTCCCATTCCAGGGGTTTTGAAACCTCCCTCCCAGCTCTCCGGGAATTACATCAACATTCCCGGTCTACCCCCCAGCTTAAGTAAGAAGCTCGTGGAGTTCGTAATTTTAGGTCAATTCGAGGAAATATTTTGGGTTATGGTGTGTTGTCGTACTCTGGCAAGCCGGCTGAGTTTAATGTTGTGGTGGTATTGGGTGGTTCGGCTCAGTAATGACTTGTTATAAGCCTTTTTGCTGGCAGTCCTGGTGAAGGGCCTCTGGCTGGTGTAAGCAGCTTATATGTGTGTGTGTCTTTTTCTGAGACAACGAGTGTCTTATGTCTCAGAGATTACTTCTCAGGTTTATATGATGGAAAATGTTCGTTAATTATTCATCGTTCTGCATGAAGGAGGAGGAGGAGGAGGATCTAGAGGAAGAGAAGAGGAGGATCTAGAGGAAGAGAAGAGGAGGATCTAGAGGAAGAGAAGAGGAGGATCTAGAGGAAGAGAAGAGGAGGATCTAGAGGAAGAGAAGAGGAGGATCTAGAGGAAGAGAAGAGGAGGATCTAGAGGAAGAGAAGAGGAGGATCTAGAGGAAGAGAAGAGGAGGATCTAGAGGAAAAGAGGAGGAGGATCAGGACGAAGAGCGGAGGAGGAGGAGGATCTAGAGGAAGAGAAGAGGAAGAAGATCTGGAGGAAAAGAGGAGGAGGATAAGGAGGAAGAGAAGAGGAGGAGGATTTGGAGGAAGAGAGGAAGAGGATCAGGAGCAAGAGAGGAGGAGGAAGTTCTGGAGGAAGGAGGAGGAGTAAGAGGATCTGGAGAAAGAGAGGAGGAAAAAGAGAAGGAAGATCTACAGAAACAGGTGGAGAATCTGGAAAAAAGAGAGGAGGAAGGATGGGGATTAGGAAGAAGGAAAGAAGAATCATGAAGATGGAAAGAAAAAAAACAAAGAAGAAGGAAAGAGTATCGAGAAAAAAAGAAAAGGGGATCAGAAAGAAAAAAGGGCTCAGAAAAGAAAAGAAAATGGGACCAGGAAGAAGGAATGGGGACCAATAAAGAAGAAAAGGGGATCAGGATGAGGATAGGTGGTGACGGTATTTTTCATGTTCGTGATTTTCCAGCAGCAGCAGCAGCAGCAGCAGCAGCTGCAGCAGCAGCAGCTAGGTCTTATGCAGCATAGCTCCTGCTGGTGCTGTTATTGCTGGTGGTGCTACCGATGCTGCTGCTGCTGCTGGTGTTGCTGTTGCTGCTGGTGTTGCTGCTGGTGTTGCTGCTGCTGCTGCTGTTGCTGCTGCTGCTGGTGTTGCTGCTGCTGCTGGTGTTGCTGCTGCTGCTGGTGTTGCTGCTGCTGCTGGTGTTGTTGCTGCTGCTGGTGTTGTTGCTGCTGCTGGTGTTGCTGCTGCTGCTGGTGTTGCTGCTGCTGCTGGTGTTGCTGCTGCTGCTGGTGTTGTTGCTGCTGCTGGTGTTGCTGCTGCTGCTGGTGTTGTTGCTGCTGCTGGTGTTGCTGCTGCTGCTGGTGTTGCTGCTGGTGTTGCTGCTGCTGCTGGTGTTGCTGCTGTTGCTGGTGTTGCTGCTGCTGCTGCTTGTGTTGCTGCTGGTGTTGCTGCTGCTGGTGTTGCTGCTGCTGCTGGTGTTGCTGCTGGTGTTGCTGCTGGTGTTGCTGCTGCTGCTGGTGTTGCTGCTGCTGCTGGTGTTGCTGTTGCTGCTGGTGTTGCTGCTGGTGCTGTTATTGTTGGTGGTGCTACCGAGGATGCTGCTGCTGCTGGTATTTCTGCTGGTGTTGCTGCTGGTGTTGCTGTTGCTGCTGGTGTTGCTGCTGCTGCTGGTGTTGCTGCTGCTGCTGGTGTTGTTGCTGCTGCTGGTGTTGCTACTGCTGCCGGTGTTGCTGCTGCTGCTGGTGTTGCTTTTGCTGCTGCTGGTGTTGCTGCTGCTGGTGTTGCTGCTGGTGTTGTTGTTGCTGCTGGTGTTGCTGCTGCAGCTGGTGTTGCTGCTGCTGCCGGTGTTGCTGCTGGTGTTGCTGTTGCTGCTGGTGTTGCTGCTGCTGCTGGTGTTGCTGCTGCTGCTGCTGGTTGCTGCTGCTGCCGGTGTTGCGCTGTGTTGTTGCTGCTGTGTTGCTGTTGCTGCTGGTGTTGCTGCTGCTGCTTGCTGCTGCTGCTGGTGTTGTTTTGCTGCTGCTGTGGTGTTGTGCCGCTGGTGTGTTGCTGCGCTGGTGTGCTGCTGCTGGTGTTGCTGCTGCTGCTGTTGGCTGGTGTGCTGCTGCTGCTGGTGTTGCTGCTGCTGCTGGTGTTGCTGTGCTGCTGGTGTTGCTGCTGCTGCTGGGTTGTTGCTGCTGCTGGTGTACTGCTGCGCTGGTGTTGCTGCTGGTGTTGCTGCTGCTGGTGTTGTGCTGCTGCTGGTGTTGCTGTTGCTGCTGGTGTTGTTGCTGCTGCTGGTGTTGCTGCTGCGCTGGTGTTGCTGGTGTGCTGCTGCTGCTGGTGTTGCTGCTGTTGCTGGTGTTGCTGCTGCTGTTGTGCTGCTGGGTTGCTGCTGCTGGTGTTGCTGCTGCTGCTGGTGTTGCTGCTGCTGCTGGTGTTGCTGCTGCTGGGTTGTTGTTGCTGCTGGTGTTGTGCTGGTGCTGTTGCTGCTGGTGTTGCTGTGCGCTGGTGTGTGTTGCTGCTGTGTTGCTGCTGGTGCTGTTATTGTGGTGGTGCTACGGCTGCTGCTGCTGGTTTGCTGGTGTTGCTGCTGGTGTTGCTGTTGCTGCTGGTGTTGTGCTGCTGGTGTTGCTGTGCTGCTGGGTGTTGTGCTGCTGGTGTTGCTCTGCTGCCGGTGTTGCTGCTGTGCTGTGTTCTGGTGTGTGTGCTGGTGTTGCTGCTGTGTGCTGCTGCTGCTGGTGTTGCTGCTGCTGCTGGGTGTTGCTGGTGTTTTGCTGGGTTGCTGTTGCTGGTGTTGCTGTGCGCTGGTGTTGCTGTTGCTGCTGGTGCTGTTTTGTTGGTGGTGCTCCGGTGCGTGCTGGTTTCTGCTGGTGTGGCTGGTGTTGCTGTTGCTGCTGGTGTTGTTCTGCTGGGTGCTGCTGCTGGTTGCTGCTGGTGGCTGCTGCCGGTGTTGCTGCTGCTGTGTTTGCTGCTGCTGCTGCTGGGTGCTGCTGCTGCTGGTGTGTTGTGCTGCTGGTGTTGCTCTGCTGGTGTGCTGCGGTGTTGCTGCTGGTGTTGCTGCTGCTGGGTTGCTGCTGCTGGTTGCTGCTGCTGCTGTGTTGCTGCTTGTGTTTGCTGCTGGTGTGTCTTTGCTGCTGCTGCTGTGTGCTGCTGTGCTGCTGCTGGTGTTGTGCTGCTGCTGCTGGTGTGTTGCTGCTGCTGGTGTGTGCTGCTGGTGTGTGCTGCTGGTGGCTGCTGCTGTGTTGCTGCTGCTGGTGCTGTTGCTGTGCTGTGCTGCTGCTGGTTGTGCTGGCTGCTGCTGCTGCTGGTGTTGCTGTGCTGCTGGTGTGTGTGCTGCTGTGTGCTGGTGTGCTGCTGCTGGTGTTGCTGCTGCTGTGTTGTGCTGCTGGTGTTGCTGCTGCTGTGTTGCTGCTGCTGCTGTGGTTGCTGCTGGGTGTTGCTGTGCTGCTGGTGTTGCTTTCTGCTGGTGTTGCTGCTGCTGCTGGGTGTGTGCTGCGCTGCTGGTGTGTGTTGCTGCTGGTTGTTGCTGCTGTGGTTGTGCTGCTGCGTGTGTGTTGCTGCTGTGTTGCTGCTGCTGGTTGCTGCTGCTGCTGCTGTGGTGTTTGCTGTGTTCGCTGCTGCTGGTGTTGCTGCTGCTGGTGTGCTTTCTGGGTTGCTGCTGCTGCTGGTGTTGCTGCTGCTGCGTGGTGTCTGCTGCTGCTGGTGTTGCTGTGCTGTGTGTTTGCTGCTGCTGGTGTGCTGCTGCTGCTGTTGCTGCTGCTGCTGTGTGTTGCTGCTGCTGCTGCTGGTTGTGCTGCTGCTGCTGGTGTTGCTGCTGCTGGTGTGCTGCTGCTGCTGTGCTGATGGTGTGTTGTGTGCTGTGTGCTGCTGTTGCTGCTGCTGGTGTGTTGGCTGCTGCTGCTGGTGTGCTGCTGCTGGCTGGTGTGTGCTGCTGCTGGTGTTGCTGCTGTGTGCTGTGTGTTGCTGCTGCTGCTGTTGCTGCTGTGCTGGTTGCTGCTGGTTTGCTTGCTGCTGGTGTTGCTGCTGCTGCTGGTGTTGCTGTGCTGCTGGTGTTGTGCTGCTGCTGGTGTGCTGCTGCTGCTGGTGTTGCTGCTGCTGCGTGTTGCTGCTGCTGCTGGTGTTGTTGCTGTGCTGGTGTGTGTTGCGTGCTGCTGCTGTGTTGTTGCTTGCTCTGGTTGTTGCTGCTGCTGGTGTTGCTGCTGCTGCTGGTGTTGCTGCTGCTGCTGGTGTTGTGTGCTGCTGGTGTGCTGCTGCTGCCGGTGTTGTGTGCTGCTGGGTTGTCTTGCTGCTGGTTTGTGTGCTGCTGTGGTGTTGCTGGTGTGCTGCTGCTGCTGGGGGGGGGGGGGGGGGGGGGGGGGGGGGGGGGGGGGGGGGGGGGGGGGGGGGGGGGGGGGGGGGGGGGGGGGGGGGGGGGGGGGGGGGGGGGGGGGGGGGGGGGGGGGGGGGGGGGGGGGGGGGGGGGGGGGGGGGGGGGGGGGGGGGGGGGGGGGGGGGGGGGGGGGGGGGGGGGGGGGGGGGGGGGGGGGGGGGGGGGGGGGGGGGGGGGGGGGGGGGGGGGGGGGGGGGGGGGGGGGGGGGGGGGGGGGGGGGGGGGGGGGGGGGGGGGGGGGGGGGGGGGGGGGGGGGGGGGGGGGGGGGGGGGGGGGGGGGGGGGGGGGGGGGGGGGGGGGGGGGGGGGGGGGGGGGGGGGGGGGGGGGGGGGGGGGGGGGGGGGGGGGGGGGGGGGGGGCTGGTGTTGCTGCTGCTGGTGCTCGCTGCTGGTGCTGCTGCTGCTGTTCTGCTGCTGGTGCTGCTGCTGTTTGCTGCTGCTGCTGTGGTGTGCTGCTGTTGCTGCTGGTCTGCTGGTGTGCTGCGGCTGCTGCTGCTGCTGCTGGTGTTGCTGCTGCTGCTGTTGCTGCTGCTGCTGGTGGCTGCTGCTGCTGTGGTTGTGCTGCTGCTGCTGCTGTTGTTGCTGCTGCTGGTGTTGCTGCTGCGTGCTGCTGGTGTTGCTGCTGCTGCTGTTGCTGCTGCTGCTGTTGGTGCTGCTGCTGGTTGTGCTGCTGCTGCCTGGTGTGCTGCTGCTGCTGGTGCTGCTGCTGGTGTGCTGCTGTGTGTTTCTGTGCTTTGCTGCTGCTCGTGCTGTGTGCTGCTGCTGGTGCTGCTGCTGCCGGTGTTGTTGCTGCTGCTGGTGTTGCTGCTGCTGGTGTTGTTGCTGCTGCTGCTTGTACTCGTGTGCTGTTGCTAATCGTCTCTACTCCTTTCTTTGATTCTTTCCACCTCTCTCTCTCTCTCTCTCTCTTTCTCTTTCTGCCTATGCATCTCAGCCTATTCCCTTGACCTGTTCTTTATTACTCCCTTATTATTTTCCTTGAGCTGTCCCCTCCCTCTTTATTACTATTCTTCTTTCCGTCTCCTTTCTAACCTCTTTAGCCCTCCTTTCTTTCCCTCTTTTCCCCTCTTCATCCCTCTCATTTCTTCTTCCCCCTATTCTCCATCCCTCTGATTCTTCCCCTCCCCCTCCTCGTTTTTTCTTCATTTAATCATCCTTTCCATTTTCTTCTCCATTTTTAATCACCTCTCGCTCTTTCCCTGCACATCCCTTTTATTTTTTTCTTCTTCCATTGTTTCCTTTTCATTATTTCATTCCTCTTCTCATCCTTCCTCTTTCTTTTCCTACTCTATCCCTCTTCATAAATTCTTTTCCTCCCATTTTCCTTCGTGTTTTTCCTTCTTCCCTCTTTATATATTCCGTTCTATGTCCCTCACATAATCCCTCCAGTTTTTTCCTTCTCTTTTTCTTCCTTTCGTCTTTCTTCTTTTCTCTACTACTGTGTCTTCTTACCACCTTCCCTCCTAACCTTTCTTCCTCCCTTCTTTCCTTCCTTTCTTACTCCTCGCGTTCCTTTCTTCCTATCTTCCTTTCTTACTTCTCACCTTCATTCCCACCTTCCTTCTTACCATTAATCCCTCCTACCTTCCCAATTTCCTTTTTCCCAACCATCTACCCTCCCTAACTCCCTCCCACCCTCCTTCCTCCCTCTCTTCCTCCCCCTCCCATCCTCCTTCCCTCCTTCCCCCTCTCTTCCTCCCCCTCCCATCCTCCTTCCCTCCTCTCCCTCCCTCCCTTGCTCCTCAGCATCATAGTATTATCTTCTCGGTTATTTCCCCCTGGTGAGAGGCACTGAGTGATGCTGCTTCTCTCTCCACCTCTGTCATCTACTGTTCACCTTCACACTAGTGTTCTAGATTGATAGACAGTCATTCCTGGTGACGGCAGCCTTTCTTCAAGGAACTGGTGGTCTGATTGTGATGTGGTGGTGATGGTGATGATGGTGGTGTGTGGTGATGGTGATGATGGTGGTGTGGTGGTGATGGTGATGATGGTGGTGTGGTGGTGATGGTATGGTGGTGGTGTAATGATTGTTGTGTGATGACTGAAGTGGTATAAGTGTTATGGGAGAGTTAGTTGTAATAATATTAACACAACAATAATGTCAGTCCTCACCCACATCTTCCCTTCACCCACACCTTCCCTTCACCCAGTCCTCAGCTACACCTTACCTTTACCCAGTCCTCACCCACACCTTACCTTCACCCAGTCTTCACCACATCTTACCTTCACCCAGTCCTCACCTACACCTTACCTTTACCCATTCCTCACCCATACCTTACCTTCACCCAATCTTCACCCACACCTTACCTTCACCCAGTCCTCACCTACACTTTACCTTCACAAAGTCCTCACTCACATCTTCCCTTCACCCAGTCCTCACCCAAGCCTTCCCTTCCCTCAGTACTCACCCACACCTTCCCATCACCCATTACTTACCCTCACTTAGTCCACACCCAGTCCTACCCCTCACCCATTCTTCACCCACTCTTTCCCCTCACCCAGTCCTACCCCTTACCCAGTCCTCACCCACTCTTTCCCCTCACCCAGTCCTACCCGTGTCCCAGTCTTCACTCCTTCCCCTCACCCAGTCCTACCCCTTACCCAGTCCTCACCCACTCTTTCCCCTCACCCAGTCCTACCCGTGTCCCAGTCTTCACTCCTTCCCCTCACCCAGTTCTACTCCCCTCACCCAGTCTTCACTCCTTCCCCTCACCCAGTCCTCACCCAATCCTCACCCACTGTAACATTCATCTATATATTATAAATAAAAGTTTAACTTCAAGTTCACTTCCATTTAATATCGACGTAGTACGTCACTGTTGTGGTGTCTGGGGCAACACCGCCAGTAATTTCCTTCAATAATTCAGTGTGTTACGATCACTTATTAAGTGTATTATATATATTTGTCAATACAGAAGAACCACTGTGAAAAAAATAGTGAACTTTCCAAGAGTTTTCGTCATTTCTCACATTATAATAAGTCACGAAAGCTTTGGGAATTTCACTATTTTTTTCACAGTGGTTCTGCTTATTGTGAAATCACCTGTTTACTGTGATCTTATTGCATATTTGTTGAATGAGCGTGGTGTTCAGAGGGTAATTTATGTTAAGCACTAAACCCATGTGGATCATTCAGTGCAAAACGTGGTGGAGGCTCGATCCTCCGTCTGCTGAGCGTCAGACAGATGTGCTTCCTATCTGTACACACCTGTTTGTTCCCCGTGTTTTTTAATAAATGGTTTAAAAAATCAACAAGTTAATAAATGAGACATTTGTGCAATATCTGGGTATCTTTATTCTGGAAATATTTTCCCAGCTAGTGGCTTCTTCAGTCCATGTGGAAGATGGAAAATGAGAAGTTTAAGGCCGAGGGACTGATTACCTTAAACTCCTACTCATTTTCCACGGTTCTCAGCATGGACTAAAGAAGCCACTGGCGGGCGAAACGCTTCCAGAATAAAGATATCGAAATGTTGCACAAGTGTCTCATTTATCATGTACCCCAGTGTTCAGAGGACAGGTCTCTTGCAAGTGAACCGTGTTCACTACCCCACCTGACTTACACTACTTGCTTAACAAGTCTGGACGGGGACTGACTGGTTTTAGGTTACCTCTGAGCGTTTCATGCAGTGGGCTCTTCCAGACTGATGAAGGGAAACAGGCTGATGGGCACCATCTTATTCATCAAATAGATGAACTCCCACGCAACCCTTTTCCTACACTCATTTTATGGGACAGTTTCTGAGAAACTTACTTAACCATACCACGGGTGGGGTTCGAACCCGCGGTTAGAGAGTCTCAAAACTCCAGACCGTCGGCTCACTGTCCAGTAACTCCATCAAACACATATTACTTTCAAACGCATATGTATCTAAATAATAAAGTATTTTGGCACAGGTACACATAAGTACAGTTATAATACATAGTGTAAATTACCTAGGATACCCCCCAAAATCAGTTTAGTTTCTGTTTAGTTTCTGTCATGTGTGTAGACATAGTCTGGGAGAGGGGTGTCTGCACACCAGGTCGTCTGTAAACAATGTGTTGTGCTTCTGGGAACTATGTGACTGTGGGTGACACCCGATGGCTCAGTCTGGTTGGCACTTCCTGCTTCTGCTTTTTGCACTCACTTTCCCGACGGTAGTGTGTGTTTGTGTGTGTGTGTGTGTGTGTGTGTGTGTGTGTGTGTGTGTGTGTGTGCGTATGCGTGTGTGTGTGCGCTTAGAAAACGCATACTGATTGTTCACTTACTGTAACCATATGGTAATATGTCTTTCTAATTTATTTTGTGTATGCTTGTGGTTATGCAGCTGAATTGTCTGAGATGTGCTCTGAATTGTGTGGGGTTATGGAGTCGCATTGTGTCAGAGATGTGCTCGGAATGCTACAGTCTTTATGGAAAAAGAAAAAATAATTTTAACAGTCTTTGATTTTACCATATTTTTCCTTGACTTGGATTATTTTTTATTCTTCTTATGAATTCATCCATCAGGTGGTTAACTAGATCATCCAGCAGGTGTTTAACTAGATCTTCCAGCAGGTGTTTAACTAGATCATCCATCAGGTGTTTAACTAGATTTTCCAGCAGGTGTTTAACTAGATCACCCATCAGGTGTTTAACTAGATCATCCATCAGCTACTTAACTAGATTATCCATCAGGTGTTTAACTAGATCTTCCAGCAGGTGTTTAACTAGATCATCCATCAGGTGTTTAACTAGATCTTCCAGCAGGTGTTTAACTAGATCACCCATCAGGTGTTTAACTAGATCATCCATCAGCTACTTAACTAGATTATCCATCAGGTGTTTAACTAGATCCTCCATCAGGTGTTTAACTAGATCTTCCAGCAGGTGTTTAACTAAATCATCCAGCAGGTGTTTAACTAGATCACCCAGCAGGTGTTTAACTAGATCTTTCATCAGGTGTTTAACTAGATCATCCAGCAGGTGTTTAACTAGATCATCCAGCAGGTGTTTAACTAGATCATCCATCAGGTGTTTAACTAGATCATCCATCAGGTGCTTAACTTGATTATCCATCAGGTGTTTAACTAGATCATCCAGCAGGTGTTTAACTAGATCTTTCAGCAGGTGTTTAACTAGATCATCCAGCAGATGTTTAACTAGATCATCCATCAGGTGTTTAACTAGATCATCCATCAGGTGTTTAACTAGATCATCCAGCAGGTGTTTAACTAGATCATCCAGCAGGTGTTTAACTAGATCATCCAGCAGGTGTTTAACTAGATCTTCCAGCAGATGTTTAACTAGATCATCCAGCAGGTGTTTAACTAGATCATCCAGCAGGTGTTTAACTAGATCTTCCAGCTGGTGTTTAACTAGAATTCATAACATTAGATCATCCAGCAGATGTTTAACTAGATCATCCAGCAGGTGTTTAACTAGATCTTCCAGCAGGTGTTTAACTAGAATTCATAACATTAGATCATCCAGCAGATGCTTAACTAGATCACCCACCTCTTCCCTTTTTGCCTATCTCTTACCCTGTCCTCACCCATCCTTTCTACTTCACTCAGTTCTCACCCATCACTCCCTACATTTCTAGAGACTGAGGATCAAGCACACACTTCACCCATGGTCACCTGCTTGTAGGATCTCCTGCTCCTGTCTCCTGGTGCGATGCTAACTGTTTAGGTGAGTGTTTAACGTTGCAATTTAATTGGGATTTTGTCCAGTGTTTGGCATTTTAACTTGATGGGATAGTGTTTGTGTTGTGTTTGTATTGTGTTCAGATTTATGTTGCGTTCATATTTGTGCTGTGTTCATGGCTCGTTCATGTTTATGTTGTGTTCGTGTTTGTGTTGTGCTTTCTTGTGGTCATGTTTGTGTTGTGTTTATGTTTGTTTTTGTGTTGTGTTTGTGTTGTCTTCGTGTTTGTGGTGTGTTCATGCTTGTGTTATATTTGTTGTGTGTTTGTTATCTTCATATTCGTGTTCATATTTGTTTAGTGTTTGTGGTATGTTTGTGTTTGTGTTGTGTAATGTTCATGTTGTTTTATGTTTGTGTTTTGTTCATGTTTTTGTTTGTGTTGTGTCCATGTCTATGTTGTGTTCATGTTTGTGTTGTGTTCATGTTTGTGTTGTATTCTTTATATTTCGTTACTTGAATATGTTTGTGCATGTTATATGGATTTTTTTTGTTCATATTTCTAAACTTGCCTTCCCTTTCCACTTTACCCTCCCCCTTTACACACCCTTTACTCATTTCCTCTCCTCCCTTTCCCCTCTCCTTAACATTAGTCTTACCCCGGCCTACCTAGCTTCTTACGCGTCTTGAGACCATACATAACAATAAAGATGGGAATAAAGAGGTAGTGTGGCCCTGGAGGTGGGTGCCAGGTGACACCCTCAAGTAAGTCAGATCGAGGCACGGTGCCACCGCCGCCTCCCACATATGGAATTCCTTATTACAATCTTGGCAGAGAAAAATGACGCCTCGTATACAACCAAATGGCTTTGTTAAAAAAGTATCTGAGGGAAGAGGGTGAGGGGAGGGGAAGAGGGTGAGGGGAAGAGGGTAAGAGGAAGGGAATAGGGTGATGGGAGGGAGACGAGAGGAGCTGTAAGGGTAGGAGTAGTGAGGGGAGAGGAGGGAGACGAGAGGAGCTGTAAGGGTAGGAGTAGTGAGGGGAGAGGAAGTAGGGGAGGGGCTGTGAGTGGGGTGTAGGAGAGGGGGTGTGAGGAGGATGGAGGTGTGAGGTGGAAGTGGGGGTTGGATGAAGGGAGGGGAAGAATGCAGGTTGTGTACAGAAGGGAGAGAAGGAAAAGGAAAGTAAAGAGACGTAAACATTGGAACATTTGTAGAAATATGATGGAGGGAAAGAGGCGGAGGACGGATAGACGTGGCGGAGGGAGAGATGTCAGTGAAGACTGTGTGTGACGGGCGTCTACCTACCCACCTGGAGGGTATTCCGGGGATCAACGCCCCCGCGGCCCGGTCCACGACTAGGCCTCCCGGTGGATCGAGGCCTGATCAACCAGGCTGTTACTGCTGGCCGCAGCACGTAGTCCAACGTACGAACCACAGCCTGGCTGTAGTGCGTCTGTTTCACCAGACACTTCTGAAATCATGAAGGACATCACTAGCGCCATTTTGAACGGAGCTTACAAGGGAGTAGGGTGTGTCTACACCAGCCTCTGTGCAGGGTGTGTCTACATCAGCCCCTGTACAGGGTGTGTCTACACCAGCCTCTGTGCAGGGTGTGTCTACATCAGCCCCTGTGCAGGGTGTGTCTACACCAGCCTCTGTGCAGGGTGTGTCTACACCAGCCTCTGTGCAGGGTGTGTCTACACCAGCCTCTGTGCAGGGTGTGTCTACACCAGCCCCTGTGCAGGGTGTGTCTACACCAGCCTCTGTGCAGGGTGTGTCTACACCAGCCTCTGTGCAGGGTGTGTCTACACCAGCCCCACACTAGGTCCCTCCCACACTAGGTTCCTCCCACACTAGATCCCGCCTACACTTTGTCGCACATACACCCGGTCTATCCACACTTGTTCCCTCCCATACTTTGTCCCACCCACACTTGATCCCGCCCACACCTTGTCCCGCCCACACCTGGTCCCGCCCACACCTGGTCCCGCCCACATAATGCCACCTGTCATCTAACCTCCAGTTTTACTCCCATTAAATGAGGTGCCGTGACACCGGTGAAGGGTTCTTGATCCTAGGAACTGGAGCTATTCTTCCTTGCGAGAATCCTGATTACCTTCCATTCCTGCCAATGCTGTATGACCCATACGTGTTTAGCGTTTCCGCATGAATTTCTTTTAGCAGTTATTTTTCTGAAGATTTGACCTTCAGGGAGATGGGCTCTTGATCCAAGGGACTTATCGTCCCCTTCATTAGCTCGAAGTTGATTGCTTTCAATTCGGTAGGCGCTGCATGGCCCTTAGGGGTTTACCGCTTCCCTTGATGAAAAGGTAAAATCTTTAGACTCCGTAAAGACCAGAACTGTATGACACGTCTTGTACCTCCAGTGGTAGGTAGTGGTGATCTCAGTGGTTGTGCCTCCAGTGGTAGGTGGTGGTGAGAGCAGTGGTTGTACCTCAAGTGGTAGGTGGTGCTGATCTCAGTGGTTGTTACTCCAGTGGTAGGTGGTGATCTCAGTGGTTGTTACTCCAGTGGTAGACGGTGGTGAGAGCCTTGGTTGTACCTCCAGATGTAGGTGGTGCTGATCTCAGTGGTTGTTACTCCAGTGGTAGGTGGTGAGATCACTGGTTGTTACTCCAGTGGTAGACGGTGGTGAGAGCCTTGGTTGTACCTCCAGTGGTAGGTGGAGAGATCTCCAGTGGTAGGTGGTAGTGGGAGCAGTGGTTGTTACTTCAGTGGTGCTGCCACCATTGAAGATTAATATGTGTGTGTGTTGATGTTTTATTGGATAAGAGGGAGTGAGGGAGAATGGAAGATAGTGAGGGAAGATGGGAGTGGGTGAGGGAGGATAAGACAAGGTTATTCACCTAATGAACTTATTGCCAAGATGCAAGTTCCTGATACAGCATGGGACCCAGGAACCCTTCTTGGCTAACAGCAAGAACTGTGGCAAAGTTGTCAGTGGTGAAAATAAGGCAGGATGAGGTGTATCCTCTCTTTAAATCGCTGGGCCATAAAAAGGCTGTGGGCCCAGATACGTTGAGCCCAAGATTGTTAAGTAGATGTGCAGAACAGTTAGCAGCACCTCTAACCTCTAACTCACATCTATCAGCACTGCCTAGCACAGTGTAAATGGCCTCTGTGGAAAGAGGCAAATATAGTGATTGTTCACAAATAGAAGAACAGAGCAGAAATCAGCAACTACAGACCAGTGTCACTCCTGTCAGTCATTGGTAAGATTCTTGAGACAATAATCTCACGGCAGATGACAGTTTTTCGACTACCACACTTCTTTGTGACCGTCAATACGGCTTCAAAAACGGTTACTCTACTGTTTTTAAACCTCTCCACTAAGTGGCACCAGACACTGGATGAATCCAAAGTCAGCTGGACATTGCTTGTGCTTTCGTCCGAGAATGGCACCAGGGACTCTTGGCAAAACTGCAAACACTGGGAATTGCAGGCTCTACACTGTCTTGACGTAGTTCTCGACGGGACAGAGTCAGCAAGACATCCTATTGGTGCAAGTGTTCCACAGGGAAGTGTACTTGGGCCATTGTTATGGAATGTCAACTTCAGTGACCTTCTTCATCTCATCCCAGAATCCCATGCAAATGCAGATGACTGAACTCTGGCATTTACTTATCTAAAAGAGGAAATGCCAGCTGCTCTTAGTTACATCAATCACCAGCTTAGAGCTATATCAGCCTTTGGTAACCGAGGCAGGTAAAACTTGCTCCTGAGAAAACACAAATGATGATGGTCTCTAGGCACCATGATGGTAATGCTGGATCAGTGCTAAGGATGAATGGGTGCTGGTACCCGGGGACGAAGTTGATATCCTTGGAGGGAAATTTGACTCCAAACTGACCATGAAGAACTATGTTGTAAATCTTGCAAACAAAGCGGCCAGAAAGCATCTGCTCGACAATAGAGGTTAAAAGAGTCTGTACGAGGCACAAGTGCGCTCACACCTTGAGTATGCTCCACTTTTTGGATTGCCTCCCTCCGTCTCATCTGCGACTTCTTGACAAAATAGAAAACAGCAAGACGACTCATCTCTCGCCTGGACCCAGCCTGGATAGATCTGTCATATCAGCTGAATCTTCAACACCGGAGGGATGCGGATGGCTTTACTGTTATGTTCAAGGCCAACATTGTCAAAGTACAACTCTTGGCTCCACTCCGAGCACAGCGAGAAGTGAGCTTCTACACAACAAGACGGGCAGCCAGCAGCAACTTCACTCTTGCTGTTACCTTCTCCAGAACATCACTTCATCTGAGATCATTTATTCCCAGAATGACTCGAGTCTGTAACATGTTCATACAGCATAATGTTAACAACGAAATAAAGTCAGTTGAACAAATGCAATCGCTGGTCCACAGATGGCTCCAACTTCACCCTGTCCCCTATCTGTATGCTTAGTAGCTATAAAAAGGCTTTCAAATGAGCTGATGCAGTTAACAGCTCTTTGCTTGTAAATAAAGTTAAGAATCCTTAACCTAACCTTATAAAATCCTGTGTAAAAAAAAAAGAGGGAGTAAGAGAGGATGGGTAAGAGAAAATGAGAGTGAAACATGACATGAAGAGTGATGGAGGATGGGGAGGGAGAAAGAATAGGATTCAAAGAATGTAAGAGAGGGAGAGGATAAGAGGGAGATATGGAGAGAGAAAATAGTAGTGATTTAGAAAGGCTTGCAGTGAGGGAAGAATGGAGGGCGTAAGGGAGCGATTGAGAGAAATGGAGAAAGAAAGGCGGAGAGGGAGTGAAGGATGAATAGAGAGAGAGTGAAAGGGGGTGGATGGGGAGTTTGGGAGAGAAACGTGGAATAAGAGGGTGAGGAAGGGAGAAAAAGAATGGAGGGAGGGAGTAAATAAACGAGGGAAGAATGGAATAAGAGACGCAAGTATGGAACAAGGGAGGGAAGGATGGAATAGAAAGATGAGGGAGGGAGAAGGGGAGAGAGGGATGGAATAAGGAAAGGATGTAATAAGAGAGAGAGAAGGATGGCATAAGGGGGAAATGATGAAATAAGAAGTTGAGGAAGGATGGCATAATAGATAGAAGGCTGGACTAAGGGAAGGGAGGATGGAATAAGGGAGGAGCGGATAGAACAAGAGGGTGAGGTAGGGGTGGATTAAGGGAGGGAAGGATGGAATAAGAGAGGGAAGGATGGAATAAGGAAAGGAAAGATGGAATAAGAGAACGAGGGAGGGTGAAGAGGAAGGAGGGAAGGAGTAAAGAAGGGAAGAAGGGAGAGGGAGTATTACCAACCCAGGGAGGCAGACAGCAGAGAGATGGAGCGTATTACTCTGCCTTACTCTCCACTTTTATATAAATATAAAATCTGGCATTACTGAAATCAGGTGAAGGATGTCGGTCATTCCTATATTTCTGCTGATATATTATTTTTGTGATTATATAGAGGACGAGGTGGCATCCTGCGGCCCTCTAGCCGCATGCGGCACTCAGTAAATTATATGGAAAAATGCAGAGTGCATGTAAATTTATTGTTTACAATTTGTAAATATGACCATTGCCACTTACTAAGTGTAGAACAGGAACGCTGTTAACGAACACTGTGTTAACATGCGTGGTCCAAGACTCTTCAACATCTGTGACCAGTAGATATCACTACCACCACAACTATTATCACCACAAAACCACCACACTATAACCACCACACTACCCACCACTACACAAAAAGCCACCACACCACCATCACTATCACCACAACGCATCCAGCCACCACACCATCACCACACAACCACCATAACCAAACAACCAGTCACCACATAACCAGGATCCACAGTAAGAGGTAGAAGAGGGGAATATATGCAATGAATGAAAAAATCAATACAGTGTCAATGAAGGATGGAGAACCAGAGATCAATACAAGTCTCTGGCACCTCCACTGATCAATATTAATTATGTTGGTGATGGTGTGTTTTCAGTCAGGACAATTGTGTCCTGATACTGAGCTTGGTGGTTGAGTTTTGTCTGTCAGGACACACAATTGTCTCGTAACACTAGTCTTTGTGATTGAGTTTTGTCTCTCAGGACACACGACAATTGTCTCCTGACACTGGTCTTTGTGGTTGAGTTTTGTCTGTCAGGACACAGCACAAGTATCTCCAGACAAAGCTCTTGACGCTGGTGTTTTCCTCGTCAGGACACTACCAACATCTCTCAGACACTATAACAACAACAATCACTGTTAAAACGATCAATATTCCTCATTTTAATCTTCAACTCAAATTTACTCATGACTCGACTGAAGAATATTGTTCATCTCGGGCGAATTCACCACTGGAGCATTATAATCCAGGGTGAGTCATCTTTCATCTCTTTTTTTTCCCTTCAATTCACATCAATTGGTCGATCAATATCACTCACGTTTAGTGGATTAATAGCCAGTCTTGTCACTCAAAGGGACTTTAATAACTTAAAGTGGTACATTTTTTGGGGCCTCAGATCATTGTATGGTTTGTAAAGTAATTTTCAAAGAAAGATTTATTATTTTTCTACTTTGCAAAGATCGAGCGGAGCAAGACTTTATTAAGACGACGTTTCGCTCAAGGAGAGTGGCTTCATAAAGCTCTCGTTAAGCGAAATGTTGTTTTTGTAAAGGATTTCTGTGCTCGAAACGTCTTCTCTCCAGGCACTCTGCCTTCCCTCCAGGTACCCTGCCTTCCCTCCAGGCACTACCTTCCCACCAGGCACTGTACCTTCCTTCCAGGCACTCTACCTTCCCACCAGGCACTCTGCCTTCCCTCTAGGCACTCTGCTTTTCCTCCAGGCACTCTACCTTTGTGTATGCTTGGATAATTTGCAATGTTTATGATGGTATAATTCCGATGGAAAATAGATTATCAGATGCCTAAATAATTATAATTGTTAATTTAAAAATTTAAGTTTTGAAGCCAGAAAAACTTGATAATGTTAATGAATAATGGTAATAATAATAATAATAATAATAATAATAATAATAATAATAATAATAAATTATAATTATATTATATTAATATAATAATATTATATTATATTATTATTATTAATTTTTTATTATTATTGCTATTATTATTATTATTATTATTATTATTATTATTATTATTATTATTATTATTATTAGTAGTAGTAGTAGTAGTAGTAGTAGTAGTAGTAGTAGTAGTAGTAGTAGTATCAATATAGAGCTTTGGTCTTAAATGTCAGTAGAGCAAGTAATAGGAAATAGCTTCCAGGAGTCAGGGACTGACCCCCTGAGAGAGTGAGTCCTGGAAGTCTTCAAGCAGGAGACCTGGTCTGGGACCGCAACGCGGAGGCGATGACCTCCAGAAAAAAACTCGAGGTAACCTCCACCGACCTTCCCTTTTCTTCTTTCTCACTTCCTTTCTCCTTCCTTTTCTCCCTCCCCTCTCCACCAACCCTCCCTCTTTCCATCCTTCACCTACCCTTCCTCCCTACAGAAACCTTCCTTCTACCTACCCTCCCTTCATCAACCTCCCTCCAACCTTTCCTCCCTCCAGCAGTCTCTCACCTTTCTTTCCTTCACCTATACTTCCTCCCTCCCTCCTACCTTCTCTCATTCGTTCCCTCTCTCCCTACTTCCTTCCTCTTCTCTCTCTAACAATCCTTCCCCTCTCCAGTAGCACCTACCCTTCCTTTCTTTCTCCCTACCTCCTTTCCTCATTCGTCCCCTCCCTCCTTTCTTCGTCCCCTCCCTCCTTTCTTCCTCCCCTCCCTCTAGCAGCCTCCCAACAACCCACCCTCCCTCCTCCACCAACTCTCCATGCCTCCCTCCTCCCTCTCCAACACTCACGCCACCACAACGACGCACCAGAGAGACATTAAAATTTCGGAGTCGATACTGCCTTAACCAAGTCATCTGAGCCTTGATGAGAAGTATTTGTTCTTGCCAGGATGAACCTCTGATAATGTTACCCATACCTCACGAAACCTCTGATCGCAAACCTCACGCTTGGGGAAGGGTATCGAAGGGAGGAGTGGGGGAAGGGGTAGAGAGGAGGAAAATGTGAAGGGTTGGAAATTAGGGAGAGGAGGGGGTTGAGGAGGACTTGTGATGCTAGGTGAATCGAAAGGGTGTTGATGGAATGGGAAGCGAGGAGGGTGTTGATGGAATGGGAAGCGAGGAGGGTGTTGATGGAATGGGATAGAAGGGTGGTACTCAAGTGCAGCAGAGGAATAGTTGATGGAATGGAAGAGTGAGATGAGGGGATTAATTCAACAACAGCTACATGTTAGTGTATGTTGTGTTGTTACGACAGTTATCCTCAAATTATATGTATATATATATATATAGAGAGCATGGGGAAAGTGTGCTCTAAAGTTTCTCAAGGAGCTGGGTGAAAAACTCATCATAGAAACCAAGGACCACAGGGCGACCAGCTTCCCCTTTCAGAGACTCAGTGTTGCGATCCAGATGGGAAATGCCCGCAGTATTCTGGGCACGCGGCCCACTGCCGGGGAGCTGGACGAAGTATTTGACATGTAGCTCTGAGTTGTTATCTATGTTGTTTTACTCCCTATTGTATTCTTGTCATTTGTCTTGAAATAAATTATATATATATATATATATATATATATATATATATATATATATATATATATATATATATATATATATATATATATTTAAGCTATACAACAACCACTATGAAAAACAGCGAGGGCTTAGACTTCCAGCAAGGATGCGTGAGATTATAAGATAGGAGAGAGTGGAGACAAGTGGTTTTTATGACTTGACGTGCTGTTGTAGTGTGAGTAAGGTAACATTTATGAAAAGATTTATTGAAACTGGCAGGCCGGACTTGAGTCCTGGAGATGGGAAGTACAGTGCCGGCACTCTGAAGGAGGGGTGTTGATGTTGCAGTTTTATAACTGTGGTGTAAGCGCGCCTCTGGCAAGACAGTGATGTAGTGAATAATGAAAGTGTTTTATTCGGGTCACCCTGCCTTGGTGGAAACGGCCGATGTGTCTTCATACATACATACATACATACATACATACATATATATATATATATATATATATATATATATATATATATATATATATATATATATATATATATATATATATATATATGATTACCAAACTGCGGCAGGCCAGGATTCGACCCCACGACACACTATCCCGCCTCAAGAGACCACACAATGTACATGTCACCTTATCCACTCAGCCATCAATCCTACAAACAACATGAGCCTAGTAAACTAGGCTTGTTTAATGTTGCGAGGACACTCGTGGCAGTGGTATGCTCAAGGATTAATTTCAGCCCTCCTCCTGTTTGAATACCCGCCTCAACAAGCAGTTTATATAGCAATGAAACCACGAAACAAGTCGTTTTAATTCATTTACCAAGCTGCGGCAGACAAGGATTCGACCCCACGACACATGGTCTCTCCTCAAGAGACCACACAATGTACATTCACCTTATCCACTCAGCCATCGATCCTACAAACAACATGTGCCTAGCAAACTAGGCTTGTTTCATGTTGCGAGGGCACTTGTGGCAGTGGTATGCTCGAGGATTAATTATTATTATTATTATGTAAATTACCTGCAGGAGGTTTACAGAGTATTACCTGCATTATTACCTGCAAGTAATTTGGGTGAGGTAACTTAGTGTCAGCAGGTCGCCGAACTGTCACTTCCTCGAAGCCCACTCCCTACTACTCTCACAAAAAGCTAAACCTGACAGTAAATTAATAATTACAATATTAAAACCAGCTACTCTAGTAAATTAAAGTTGTGGACTGTATATGATTAGGCTTGCTGGGTACACAAAAGAAATTCGTATTACCACTTACCATTTAATTGCTGTAGATGGATCACACCACAACACCTGCCTGACACCTAGATGCTACACTGGCCAGCTAGAGATCTGAATGCAAAGATTAATGGCACACTTCCCTGTGAGTGACGTTCGTATTCCTTCCACCATCCACACGTAATTCTTGAGGTCCCACAAGTTTCCTATCCCAATTCTTCAGCAAGGGACATTAACACGAGTTCCTAATTACAAATTCAGGCCAAACCCCCCAGTTTGGCTCGGAAGACACTGGATTATTAGCAGAATTACAAATGGCGTCTCCTCCTCCGGCTGTTCTGCCTCCCCCCTCACTCGAAATTTCTCTCGAAGGGTCCAAATACCATCACATTTTAATACGCAATTATTATATTATTAATTTATATGTTCTACTTTTAGGAAATTATGTAAAAAAAATCCACAATATGTGTGGGAAAGAGTATTGGTACAGCTCCCACAAAGGGATTAAATTCTACATACACAGAGATACGTCTCACACTGTATACACTGTCGAGAAACATATATTTACATAATATGCAAAGGCTTCAAGAATCAATTGAGATTATTACTTTTATAATGCAAATAATCGACAAATAATAATAAAAATTATAATAATAATAACAGTTACAATAAGACAAGTAAGAAAATAAAGTGCGAGTGTTATCTTGGGAGGAAGAAAGCACAATATATCTAAGAGAGGTGGTATTCTCTCGTCTCCTGAAACAAAGGAAAGCTTCTTCTCTTCTATTCTCCAAAATGGCTTCTCATTACAAGAATGGATTTGAATCTTACCAGCCACGGGGATACGGCAGCAGAGTAAGCGCCGCTGTGGGAATGCCATGACACCAGCTTTAGATACGCAACACTAAGATACGCAACACTAGCCTCAGATATGCAACACTACCCTGAGATATTCAACTGTGCAACACTAAGCTGAGATATGCAACACATACAGGTACTCCTGGAAGGTAAGGAGGAAGGTAGGTGAGGTGTGTAATAATGTGTGTCAGGTTACAATTGCAGAAGTGATGGTCTGACTATTGGTTTTAGGCTGGGGTGTCACGTGACCTGGATCACTGATAGAGGGGGTCGCAGGTGAGGATCTTGCTGCTGGGGATGGTTTGAAATCTCACCTAGCTATGCACAGGTAAATATTCCCATGTTAATTGTGTTAATGGGTCAGCAATGCTCGGTTTTGTCCTGTGTAATATGACAGTTGCTTCTAGGCATCTTCCTTTTCTATTATCCCCGTTTGTTGATGCGTTCTGAAGCTTTACATGACATAAGGTGGACGCTTTTCTCAATCGGTGGCAACATAGTGTTGGTGTGTTGAGTTTTGCAGGCAGATTGTTGTTCTAGCAACCTGGTGTTGATGATGCATCAAGTTTTTCCAACATAATGCTTGTTACATCCGGTGTTTGAACTGTGTTATCGGTGTGCCTCTGGCAAGACAGTGATGGAGTAAGTGATAGTGAAAGTATTTCTTCTTTTTCGGGTCACCCTGGCAAGACAGTGATGGAGTAAGTGATAGTGAAAATATTTCTTTTTTTTCGGGTCACCCTGCCTTGGTGGAAGACGGCCAGCGTTGAAAAAATAAATACGTCTTATTGTATGCACTTTGGGATACTCTCCTCTAGGTGTATATACACTGGGAAACATTTCTTTATGTATATACACAGAGAGGCTCACCCATCGTTTTCTCTGCACTGAATGTCTGCATGGTATTCTGTAGTTCGTGAACCAAGAGGAGCCACAGTTCGACCCTCTCAACCGCAAATAGGTAAAAACAGTATTATTCAGGAGCGTGATATATCTCTAAGCAAAATCTTTCTATTTACTATGAAATGAAAACAAATTTGATATTTCTCAATATTTTTTTTTTGTGGTTGGCACTCCATAATGGCAACAGTCACCAGTAATTGGTCAGAAACTGGGCCACTGTTACCGGACAGGGGATCGAATCTTCAGCATTTTTATTGTGGAATAAAATCACAAAGTAAACACTAAAGCCATTTAATAATGAGACAATTCACCAACTGGGGGGGGGAGAAAGGGGGCTTTTTTTAATCCAGTACAGAGTCCAGAAAGACAATATATTGGGTAAGGAAGTCAGGTGAGCTGGTAGAGACAGGTTCGGTCATATGAGATGCTTGAACATGTGTTACCTTCTCATGTAAAGAACCAGCTTAGAGAGCACTCCTGAGATGCAAAAACTGAGATTTGCATTACTGTGTTGGAAACCACGATCAGGGCAACAACGTTTCTAAACATTGTCCTTCACAGTAATCGTGGCATCTCTCTAAACTCCCCAGTTTTGTTAAATCCTGTGTATTACGCAAGCTTTTTTTCATACTGTCTCTGTTCAAGGGCATTTGTGCTCAAGGGGCTGGTTCAAGTTCTGATGTCTCACCAACAAATACCCATATGAAAATCAAGACACATGTGCAACATCTGGGTATCTTTACTGTAGACGTTTCACCATCCAGTAGCTTTATCAATACAGATTCTAGGACATAACTTGAAGACAGTAGAACTATATACAAAAGATGAGGTAATCAGTCCCTCAGTCTTGGAGTTGGTGTGAAGAGCACCGTAGTCGTGAAGATTCTGCAGAATCTACTACTATTACTACACTACTGCTACTACTTTCCCGTTCTACCACTCCCGTCCCCCGACCCATTTCGTATGTATTCTGGCTCCGTTCCCTTTGCGCTTTTATGTGTGACTAGTTAATGGTCCAAGTTGGACCGAAACTTCACCATAAGTTACAGTCTTCTACATTTGAGTTATTTATGTATTGTTTCAGATACGGTATTGTGCATTTTTATTCTATACGTAATGTTGTTGGAGAAGATGGGCGGGATGCATTAAATTTCAACATAAACCATGAATCAGTTAACCAGAACAGCACTGATGTTGGGACCATACAGGAGGAGCATGAAATAGCTGGAGACCATGCCTGAGGCTCACTGATGTGCCCGATATTAGGAGAAATATGGCTTGTAGTCGAACAGGCCACCTAACGTTATCGGCATCTGTTACTGAGTAGTTTGAGGCGTCAGGTTGACAGCTAGTTATTTATTTGCATATATATATATATATATATATATATATATATATATATATATATATATATATATATATATATATATATTAAATGACTAAGTGAAGGAGCTGAGATGAAAGATAGTATGAAGTAATAGCGAGATGAGAGAGAGAGAGCAGAGATCATTTGAAGAGGGCGATAATATATAAACTTAAGATTAATTTATAGATAAGCTATGTATATTTAGATGACCAAGGCAAGGATGGATGAAAGATTTTTAAGGGTGGTAAGCTCTAGAGTTTATGGTAGATGACCAAGGCTTTATTGGGATGACCAAGACTTTATGGGGATGACCAAGACTTTATGGGGATGACCAAGACTTTATGGGAATGACCACGACTTTATGGGGATGACCAAGACTTTATGAGGATGACCAAGACTTTATGAGAATGATGAAGACTTTATGGGGATGACCAAGACTTTATGAGGATGATGAAGACTTTATGGGGGTGTGTTGGGGGAGAATAATTTAGCCAAATTTTTCTTAGCAGACAAGATTTTCTACCCCCGGGCACACGGTGGTGAGGAAGATAACCACTTAATGCCCCTCCTTCCCTCCCTCCTTCCTTCCCTCTTCCTTCCCTCCTTCCTTCCCTCCTTCCCTCCCTCCTTCTCTCCCTCAATCCATCCTTCCCTCCTTCGATGCCTATCTCCCGGTGTCACTCGCAAGGTAGAGATAACCACTAACTGCCGTCCATGGGGAGGGGGTCTCCGCCCCCCACCACAACACCCCATTTAATAAGCACCACCAGCCAGCCAGATTCGAGGTATTTTCACTCTTGTGGCTCCCGGCCACTAAGGTCATTTTTGGCGCAAGGACATTGAATCCATTACGATTTCTAATTAGCGTCTTTCAATCATTTTAATAACTCTCTCCTTCTCTCTCTATTTTAGAGCAGATCACGGAAATCTTGAGTTTCTCTCCCTCTTTCTATCACCCCTCACCCTCCCCTCCATCTTCCCTCCTATCTCCCCTCTCCCTTACTCCTGTCCCTCTCCATGTGGGAGTGGATCTCTGTATAATATGAATGTCTTTTTGATAGATTTTAAATTGCATATATATATATATATATATATATATATATATATATATATATCGTGCAAAATATGTAAAACTGGTTTATTAGCAAGAACTCATTTAAAATTAATTCCATTCTAAAATTTTCTCCTATACGTTTAAAGATATATTTTTCCATTTATGCTAATGTAAAAATTAATATTTTTTTATCAAAAGAACCTTAGAAAACCTACCTAGAATAAACTAGAATAAACTCAATAAATTTCTCTAATATTAAGTACATAGTCTTTAAGTTACTAGATTAAGCTGCCCCTAATGTCATGGCATGTCAGTGGCTCTCCTTGCACTCAATTTACATTGTAATTACCAATACCTATGTAATCTGCAATCTGCAATGAAATAAAATTTACTTTACTGTACTATAACAAGCGCGATTTAATTTAGCCTAATCCAACTAAATATATTTTAGATAAGTTTACATCTATATCTCTCCTGTACCTCCTTCTTCCTAATCCCTCCCATACCCCTTTTTCCCGTCACCTTTCTGTCGCCCCTTACCCTTGAATGTCTTTCGTTACAGAAATCACTGTTAATAACAAATAATTACTGTTGCCTTTATTATGATAGCGAAGTTTTCTTTGTTAGTGATGATGGTAGAGTGTGTCACACACACCTCACAGTGCAGGTAGTGTGTCACACACCTCACAGTGCAGGTATTGTGTGTCACACACCTCACAGTACAGGTAGTGTGTGTCACACAATTCACAGTGCAGGTAGTGTGTGTCACACACCTCACAGTGCAGGCAGAGTGTCACACACCTCACAGTGCAGGTAGTGTGTGTCACACAATTCACAGTGCAGGTAGTGCGTGTCACACACCTCACAGCGCAGGCAGAGTGTGTCACACTCCTCACAGTGCAGGCAGAGTGTGTCACACCTCACAGTGCAGGCAGAGTGTGTTACACACGTCACAGAGCAGGCAGTGTGTGTCACACAATTCACAGTGTAGGTAGTGTGTGTCACGCACCTCACAGTGCAGGTAGTGTGTGTCACACACCTCACAGTGCAGGTAGTATGTGTCACACACCTCACAGTGCAGGCAGAGTGTGTCACACACCTCACAGTGCAGGTAGTGTGTGTCACACAATTCACAGTGCAGGTAGTGTGTGTCACACACCTCACAGTGCAGGCAGAGTGTGTCACACACCTCACAGTGCAGGCAGTGTGTCACACACCTCGCAGTGCAGGCAGAGTGTGTCACACACCTCGCAGTGCAGGCAGAGTGTGTCACACACCTCACAGTGCAGGCAGAGTGTGTCACACACCTCACAGTGCAGGCAGTGTGTCACACACCTCACAGTGCAGGCAGAATGTGGCACACACCTCACAGTGCAGGCAGAGTTTGTCACACACCTCACAGTGCAGACAGAGTGTCACACACCTCACAGTGCAGGTAGAGTGTGTCACACACTTCAAAATGAAGGTAAATATAAGTATAAATGCATGACTGTTTCAGGTATTCAGAGTATAACTTTCACACATCACCTCCGGTGATGTGTGAAAGTTATACTCTGAATAAAATTATTGTCTTGAATATTCGAAAAGAAATTTCTCATATTTTCAGAAAAATATTCCAGAAATAAGTTCAGGCAATGCAAAAAAAAAATGCTACATCACTGCACAGGAAGCAGATTACGTCAATACAGTTCATGTTGTAAGTTATACAATACAACTTTATTTCAACATGATACATTGTTTATATAGAAATGGGTGACATTTAAGTCCATGTTGGAAGCCCACAGTTATGCAGAGCATTTCGGGCGTCTTAATATAAAGGATTTAAAAGTGTTAATACTGTAACCTCAATGAGGGCGCTATATAAATCTTAAAAACAGAAATATTAAAGCATATTATAAGTCATAATATAACATTTAATAAAAGGTCTTTCATCATGGATAAAGAAAATGGAGTTTCCTTTCATATTAAACATCCTAACAAAATTAGTGGAACTCTCCAGTGATTGGAGAAAAAAATATAGGAAATTATCATATAAAATACATAAGTCAATACATGATAAAATATAACAAATAAAACTCTTACGGATCTATATGCAAATAATCGCGATAATCCTGGCATTTTCAGCGGTTTGTTTATTTTGTATAAGATCCGGGTTTTATATTATAGACTCTTCATTCAACCAAAAATGGATGAAGTCTGTCCAACCCTTCACTCATATTGTACAATGAATAAGTTTCTTATTTGATAAAAGATGACTCAATTAGATTGTAAATCATTGCTGAATTGTTAGACACAATGACATAGGGTCCAGACCAATTAGCTGGATTGTTACGAGCTCTGATTTAATTAAAAATGGTATATGATTCCTGTGCTGTCCAGACGCCAAATGGATGTTACAGCAATAAAAGTTCCAGGTTTTCTTTCGGTCCGTCCTATATAAAACTTGTCAAACCAGACAAGGCACCTTGTATGCACCAGCCACATTAACCAGACTACGTATACTTAATCAACATTTATTTGACAGTCGAAGTATTCATAAATGATATATATTTTATACCATTTTAATGCCTTTGGCAAAATTGATACTGAGTAACATTTTTTTCTATGTCGGGTTGGACTTCGTAGTTTCCCCAAATTCACTGATTAACATATCCACAAATTGGACGCCTTATTCTGTTCCCTCATAAACTGCTCAGCTTGGGGGTCTTCCTCGCTGTGTTCCCTCATAAACTGCTCAGCTTGGGGTCTTCCTCGCTGTGTTCCCTCATAAACTGCTCAGCTTGGGGGTCTTCCTCGCTGTGTTCTCTCATAAACTGTTCAGCTTGGGGGTCTTCCTCGCTGTGTTCCCTCATAAACTGTTCAGCTTGGGGGTCTTCCTCGCTGTGTTCCCTCATAAACTGCTCAGCTTGGGGTCTTCCTCGCTGTGTTCCCTCATAAACTGCTCAGCCTGGGGTCTTCCTCGCTGTGTTCCCTCATAAACTGTTCAGCTTGGGGGTCTTCCTCGCTGTGTTCTCTCATAAACTGTTCAGCTTGGGGGTCTTCCTCGCTGTGTTCCCTCATAAACTGTTCAGCTTGGGGGTCTTCCTCGCTGTGTTCTCCCATAAACTGTTCAGCTTGGGGGTCTTCCTCGCTATTTATCAGTCATCACGAATTCACGTGGGAGGACTCTGGTCTTCTGGATCCTTGCGTCACTTTACAAACATTTGGTTATACATGTTATGATTGTTTTATTGTACTACTGACCTCGTAGTTTCCCTTAATGTCTTCCCAACTTTAGCTATATTTTCCTTGTCCGTGAAGCATTGACTCGTCATTTCTTCCGTCCCCGACGGTTTTAGATGCTAGCTTACTACAAATAAGCTAGGTGAATATTTTGGCTTCTCTCCAAGATTTCTATGGCACCCTTGTTTAGTACTGGTTTCTGCATTAACACTTTTTAACCTTGTATACTGTGACGTTTAACTTAAAACATGACCTGTGATTACATAATCTGCTTCTTTATTTAGCTGATTTTTTTTGTATACTTTGCATAACCTAAAATCGTGCTGGTATATGTTTTTCGAAATATTTTAGAAAATACCGAGGCTTCGCCAGCACCTCCGGTGCTGTATGAAAGTTATGCTCTGACCACCTGAGGCAGTCATGTATTTATGGTTGTAGGGAAATAAATGTTTATACCTGAATTTGCGCTCTTATTCTAAATCATGTTGGTGTTATTTTTTGTGTTGCCTGTGTATTTACTTTTCATTTTGTGTGTTTTCTTGTGCTTTCTTGGCAACTCTGCTGAGTGCCATCCTCCAGCTTCCCTCCTCTCTCTTACTGGCTACCATGTATGCCTCTGTTACAAGTAGTTAGTCAACTCGATTTACCACCTCTATTTTCCATTTCCTCGTATTGTAAGCTCCTGATGAAGCACCGAAGGCAGTGTGAAAAGCCCTGAACTGCTGTCCAGCCTCCGTATGGCTCTGTTTTGTATATATATATATATATATATATATATATATATATATATATATATATATATATATATATATATATATATAGGTAGTAGGTTGGTAGACAGCAACACCCAGGAGGTACTACCATCCTGCCAGGTGACTGTGAAACAGAAACCTGAAACTGTTTTACATGATGGTAGGATTGCTGGTGTCTTTTTCTGTCTCATAAACATGCAAGATTTCAGGTACGTCTTGCTACTTCTACTTACACTTAGGTCACACTACGCAAACATGTACACGTTTATGTATACACACTCATCTGAGTTTTCTTTGATTTTATCTTAATAGTTCTTGTTCTTATTGCTTTTCCCTTTCATATCCATGGGGAAGTGGAATAAGAATCTTTCCTCCGTAAGCCATGCGTGTTGTAAAAGTCAACTAAAATGCCGGGAACAATGGGCTAGTAACCCCTTTTCCTGTATAGCTTACTAAAAGAAGAAGAAGAAAACCGTCAAAGTGGGATGTTTGAATGTGCGTGGATGTTGTGCGAATGATAAGAAAGAGATGATTGTAGATGTTATGAATGAAAAGAAGCTGGATGTCCTGGCTTTAAGTGAGACAAAGCTGAAGGGGGTAGGAGAGTTTCAGTGGGGAGAAATAAATGGGATTAGATCAGGGGTTTCAAATAGAGTTAGAGCTAAAGAAGGAGTGGCAATAATGTTGAATAATCAGTTATGGCAGGTAAAAAGGAATATAAATGTATAAATTCAAGGATTATGTGGAGTAAAATAAAGGTTGGATGTGAAAAGTGGGTTATAGTAAGTGTTTATGCACCTGGAAGAGAGAAGTGTAGAGGAGAGAGAGATTTTGGGAAATGTTGAGTGAGTGTGTGGGGAGTTTTGAACCAAGTGAGGAGTAATTGTGGTTGGGGATCTTAATGCTAAAGTGGGTAAAAATGTTGTGGAGGGAGTAGTAGGTAAATTTGGGGTGCCAGGGGTAAATGTAAATGGGGAACTATTAATTGAGCTATGTGTAGAAAGAGGTTTGGTAATAAGTAATACATATTTTATGAAAAAGAGGATAAATAAATATACAAGGTATGATATAGCACGTAAGGAAAGTAGTTTGTTGGATTATGTATTTGTGGATAAAAGGTTGATGAGTAGGCTTCAGGATGTACATGTTTATAGAGGGCAACAGATATATCAGATCATTATTTGGTTGTAACTACAGTTAGAGTAAAAGGTAGATGGGACAAAAGAAAATGGCAACAGCAAGTAAGAGAGAGGTAAAAGTGTATAAACTAAGGGAGGAGGAAGTTAGGGTGAGATATAAGCAACTATTGGCAGAAAGGTGGGCTAGTGCAAGTATGAGTTGTGGGGGTTGAAGAAAGTTGGGATAGTTTTAAAAATGCAGTATTAGAATGTGGGGCAGAAGTTTGTGGCTATAGGAGGGTGGGTGCAGGAGGAAAGAGGAGTGAGTGGTGGAATGAAGAAGTAAAGGGTGTGATAAAAGAGAAAAA